>QUSF01000009.1:15318394-15425792 GCA_003676055.1 Chloebia gouldiae | reverse complement strand
TTTCTTTTCTTTTCTTTTCTTTTCTTTTCTTTTCTTTTCTTTTCTTTGTTTATTCCCTCTCAAGTACAGAACATTTAGCCTTCACAGAGAAGGATCCAGTCTTAAACTATATATCTACATTCTGTTTTCAGGAGTTAAAGAAAAATAGGAAATGGGATTAGAAAATACTAGAAAGTGTCCAGTGTTTTGATTGACTTGCGATTTAGTCCATCTAAAGAAATAATTATTGATGCTCATATGAAATGAAGCACAAGATTCATGACCTTCATAACAAATTCTAAGATTTCCTGGGTCAATAGGATCTTCAACAACTTTCTTAAAATTGAGTCATTCTCATTATTACAGTAGACATAAAATAGAAAATAGAAGAGAATGTCAGACTGAAGTGGTTTATTTGGATACTCATCTGGGAGTGACATGATTCTAATTCTTCCTATTAAGCATGATAGGCTACTGGAGTGCCAGCTGAGATGTACTTAAGTTCTCAGAGAATAAACTGAGTTGGAAGGCAGCAACAGGGACCATCGAGTCCACCTCCTGGCCCTGCACAGCACCATCCCCAAGAGTTTAGTGAAACCCACCACTTGTGCAAGGTAGTGAAATGCTTCTCTTCTGCATGAAAGGAGGAGCAGCTGGAGAAAACAACAGTTTTACAGGCAGAGACTACTCAAGAAAGATATATTTCCAAAATTGAACATTACAGATCTAGCATACATTGATACTGGAAAGCGACCTGTTGCTCTGTCTGAAGACACAGTAAGTAATGTGAAGAATAACAGTAAGTAAGTAATGTGAAGAATAACCCTGGTTTGATCAACATGCAAAGATTCAGACTGGGAACCTAGAGGATCATTCCTGCTTCAGGTGATTTTAGCTAGATGTGAAGATCAATCAGATATTGATAAGACAGTTCTCATAATTGTTTGGGAACATGAAATACTGATGCCAACAGACCAGGCACATGCATTTTGGTTGTGGTTTCGGGTGATTTTGGGCAGGGTGTTTTGGTTTGGATTTTGTGTTTCTTTTAAAAAGCTGCTATTCTCTAGGACGAAAAGTCCTTAGAGAGACAAAAATATCTTTCCAAGACACCATTAATAGAAGAGGTAATGTATCAGCAGATTATGAAACAGAGGAGAGAACGTAATTTTCCTGGAATACATGCAGTAAAAATAGTGCCATGCTCATAAGAAATCTCTCAATGTTAATTTAGGTAGATCTGTGGCATCTAGTATTCTAGGAAGTGCAGTAGCTATATTTCACTGTGAGGAGATGGTCACAAAGAATTTGTCCAACTATGGTAAAAAAATATCACCCCCTAGGTACTGAAGAAGAGATTTTTTGGCAAAAAATATATGTGCAATATACTGTATTCCTTGAGAAATTTTTTATTTGAAAAGAAATTTGTTTTGCTTGGAGAACTGTGGCTTTGCTGGCTTACATTTGGACTTAGTTTGGTGCCTGAAGTACAGTCCCAAATAATATAGTTGAAGCTGTTCAGGTTATTCAGGTATAACACAGAGGATAATATAAGATAAGATGAAAGAATATGGGAATATAACTAAACACTCTAGTAAACTCTGAAATTAGTTAATGTAGCAGATTTAAAACACAAAAACAAAGACTAAACAAAGCATATAATTAGGAAGACTGTCTGGTGGGGTGTGTCAATAGAGTAGAATTGATTCCTTCTATAGAAAGAAAATTATATTTTAAAAATTGTGACAATATATGTTTTGGAAAAAGCTTTTACCTATTCAATTGCTTTATTAAGGGTCTTTCTTAATAAGTTCAGAACAGGGAAGAGATTTCATCAGAACAAGAAGCTTGACATTCTTATACAATTCCAGCAGAAGACAGTGATCCTGACATTCAGGCACAGTAAGTGCCAGACAAGTTCTGTCACCTGATGCTTGTAAGTGGGGCCTCAGGGCAACTTACACAAAGGCAGAATGATCACTTGAGACTTGAGCATGTTTCCAAACCATGGACTGACTGAGCAGAGGTGTGCAAAACCAGAAAAAGGATCTCTAGCTTTACTGCATGCAAGGAAGGATATATGTTGTTTCTTTTTCCTGAGGGAGACCAGTTTAATAGAAAAGGATCATGAGTTTTGAAAGATGACTGCAAAGAAGTTAAAAATGGCTTCTGAATTTTAGAAACTCAGTTTAAGTGGTGCAATTTACAAGCAGAGGTGGAAGAGGAAAAGACTTTGTGGGAACAGGAAGCTTGTTTTAAGCATGGAATAGATATGAGGTAGGAAGACATGAAGGTGTGATACTGGAGCTGGGTGAGCCTGTTCAGAAAAAAGTCCTCTCCCAGAGGATATGGTCTGTCACTGCAGAAGCCACTGCAGAAGCCACAACACAGAATCAAACTGCCAAAGGTAGTGATGTTATTAATATCTTGCCCTTATAACAACTTTGAAGCAGATATTTCTGACACAGATTATACTGTGTTTAAGAACAACAGACTTTATTCTGTGTTGATTTCTGGTTGTAATTTTCTACATTCTGGCAGTGCCAGAAACACAAATGTTTAGCACAGACTTGGGTCAGCTACATGTGTGGTTAAATTACAGAATAATTCAATCTGATCCTTTCACCTGTTCCAGTGTTCAAGTGAAATCAGAAATCAGACCCTTAAACTCTTTAGTCAAATGTAACACTACTGTATGGTTTTGTAAATACTATAGAAGATTGGGTGGGGAATGCTGTATAGATATATAAGAATATATAAGGAAGGGGGATAAAGATAGGCAGAGACAGGCCCAATATATAAATTCTCTTAACACCATAGAACTGGGTTTATGTGCATGTTATTGAAATTCAAATAAAACATAAGAATAGCGTCAAAAAAATTAGGAAGCTTGGAGGAATTTTGCCTTATTCTGGGGAGGTGGTAGATAAGCAAAAGCAACTGTATAAAGAATGGAAAATATTTTCAGAGCCTTAATCAAGAGAAGACAGGAAAGAGGTGGACCCTGTATGCCTGTCTTCTAAAAAAGAAACAGCCAGAGAGTGAAAAGGATCAAAGGAGGTGCGGAGGTACAAGACACAGAGCAAATATGTAGTAGGGTGTGTTGCCTCTTTGTAAAGGGTTGTTGAAGGGCAAGTAATGTGTAACTTAATGTTGCAAGGCAACACCTCTGGATCATTCTTGCAAAACTGGTTTGGCGTCTGTACATGAGGAGATCCAATTTGGATACAAGGACAGCTGCAGACCTTTCCTCTTCCTTCTCCGATCTTAGAAAAATATTTGTAGCTTGCTTGATAAATAACAGAGATTTGCCTTAGAAATTAGTCTGGAAATTTTGTTACTCACAGAAAAGCTGCACGTTCAGGGCTGGTTCCTGTATCTGTGAAGGCCATGGGAAGCTGTTGTGTCCACTGCAGCTCCTTCCCTGCTGAGATGGCTGGCTTTTCTGTCAGGGGAGCTAAGATGTGTCTGGTGTGTGACAAGGTCTTGTCTTGGATATATACTAGGGAAAATGAGAACTTGGAGTGAGCAATGGGGCACACCATCCCTTCAGGGCCAGTGCTTAGTCAGAGACATTAATAGAGTTAGAGACATTAACACTTAAAAACTTCACTTTCCCCTGGTGGCTGCCCAGTTTCTAACTGCTTAGTCTAATCCTTAATTTTTGGTCCAGTTCTAAGGAACCTAATCTGACAGCACCTGTATTATTTCTTCTGTTTCATTACCAAATGTAGTCTTCTCTGTTCAGCAGCTCCATTCCCCGAAGCCCTGACAATTGCCATTTATTTTCTCCTCATTTTCTTTATTTCACATGGGATATTTTTCAGTCTCTGAAAGATCTGTACCACAATCTGCTCTATCATCTATTTATTTGTTCCCATTTTTCCTTGATGAACCTAGAATTTGGATCTTGCCTCCTCTTTTAGGTCAATACTTAGATGTCCTCCTCCATATTTCTTGCAGGCTGGAGAAGCAGGGTGTACCACAGCCTGTGAAGAGATAGATTCCCTTTTATTTTTTCTAGTTCTAGCACTTGTGCAATCCCACTCCTACTTTCCTGATGGTGAAAATTGCTAAATGGAAGATCTGACTTTCCATTTAGTGACTCCATAATTTCAGTTTATATTTAGGTTATATGAGCCCATTGCTGAGCCCATGACTCACTGCAGAAGCTATGAAAGAACATATGGTCTAGAAGCTCTCTGAAGGTATGAGGGGACTGAGCACAGTAAACTGCCCCACAGATCTGGCGTCTTCACTGGCTGGTCTGAAGCTGTGATAAATTCAAAAGTGCCAGGAATCTTTGTTTCCTCTGGAAAATTATTATTAACTCCACTGCATTCTATAGGTGCTGCCAGGCCCCTGAGAGCACGAAGATGCCCTACCCACCCTCAGCTAGAGCCCCCACACCCTGCCCAGGACTCCCATTTCAGCTTATGCTGGCCATCCTGATTTAAGCTATGACATAGCTTAAACCTTCTGGCCTTGTCTGCTGGCTGGATCCCCTATAGAATCTCCAGCCCTAGGGTTTCCTCGTTCACCACTTGCTTTGCCTGTGTCTGTCTGAAGGCTCTATTAGCATCTCTATCACAGAGAAGAGCAACCACTGGGAGCGATGTCACTCGTGGCTTCTTGGCCTCGAGGGAGCAGCCATCCCTTGCTGAGCCCTGACACCCATTTGGCCAGTCTGAAGGTCAAAAGGAAAAGACATCTATCAAATGCCAGTGTTAAAACAGAGCAATGATACTAAAATTGTACAGAATCACCTCAAGTTATCCTTTCTTC
Organism: Chloebia gouldiae; assembly: GCA_003676055.1. Lineage (NCBI taxonomy): Eukaryota > Metazoa > Chordata > Aves > Passeriformes > Passeridae > Chloebia > Chloebia gouldiae. Next base: position 15,421,028 of record QUSF01000009.1, on the reverse strand, counting down.
CGGCAGAGCTTCTCAGTGTGCAGCTTCATGGCAGCTTTATCATCGTGAGGAAGTTATTTACAGAAGGCGCTGTAGGTGGGAAAAAAAAATTCCATCCATTTGAAAAGCTGGCTGTTTATGCAGCTCCTCTGTGTGCTAGATATCTCTGGTAGGTGTTTGTCTTCATGGCAGATTTCTGTTTTATGTTGTACTACTTCCTGCAGTGCACTGACTCTTTCATTCCTGGACTTTAATGACCTTGATTATGCACCTTTTTTGTGGGTAATAAGTGCAGGCTTCAAAAAAAACACACATCATTTTAATTCTTAATTCCCTCACCAGTTCAAGATCCTGTTTTTTACAGAAAGTGTTTGAGATTAGTGTGAGACTTGGATTTGCCTGAAAAACTAATGAAGCATTTGTACCTTTGCCTTGTGGGCCTTTTATTTAGTTTCAATCCTCCCTCACAGCTTGGATCATGGAGCTGGAGCCAAGGGAGCAATGGGCATGACTTCAAATTGTAATTTGCCTTCAGCTGTAGCTTTTCCCAGCTCATGAATGCAGTCCCTGAGTGTCACTGCTGAAGTGCTCCCATTCATGCTGTGTCTAGAAGCATACTGGTATAGGCACCTCTCTCTGTCTAGGAATACTATAGTATGTACACTATAGTTTTGTACAAAAGCTTTAACTATGGGTAACTATGGATTGTCTGAGGGGCTGGATTATGTCATATCTAAAGACACTTTTCTTCCTTCCAGTAGCAAAACTTTAATTCGGCACACTTTTTAGTGTTTCTGATTTTTGTCATCTTCCTCTCTTCCATCATCATTGTTTTACCTGCTTATTATGGGTTGGAGGCTATCAGTTCATTACTTATAAATGATGAATTTTGAAAGGAGAAATATTTTTGATTTTTTTCTTCCATTTCTGCTATGGTTTACTTCATTTGCTATTTGTATAATCTCATCTTTCCAATCATATGATTCTACTGCATGTCTGATCACATGACTGGATTAGTTCACAAAACTGTGATCCTTTTCTCCTGGAACACAAGAATGGCAGTGCGCAAAATTTAGTTGTCAAAATAAGACTTTTACGTAAAAAGTGTTTAATTTTTTTTCCCTTTGCCTTCCTCCCCCCCAAGCTTTCAAGCAGAATAGCATCACCTGTTGAAGCATAACTTCTGTTTCCACTTTTTTTCTCTTTATAATTAAAGTTGGTTTGAACATTCAGTATTTATACCTGAATTTCACTTTCTAATGTGGGGTTGCATGTCATTTGGAATGATCTCAGGTGACAGATTTCACCAATGGAGATCTCACCCAGTATAAAACATACCTGATGTGTATTAAGAGGGAGTGGTATTAGCAGATATCTGTGAAATACTTTCAGACAGTAAGATACATTTTTGTAATGACTGCTTATGAATGATTACACTGGATTCCAGGGCAGCAGAAGGCTTATCAGTTTGGGGAGGGTGAGCTACAGATATTGCTGAATGTCTTTGTTTTATTTTGCATTTTATTTTACTAAAAAAAAAATTTACTTACAAGAATGATAGAAGAGCCATTAAGCCATTACAATTACAAATTCCACAGTTTCACAAAGGATTCTTCCCATGTGAGTGAATGTTGAGGAGTACTACTTGACATTGTTCATGTCCATAAATTCAGAACACCTAATTTTTGGGATAGGGATGTTGAATACATCTGAACACAGTGATAGTTACATGAATCATTGCAATCTGTTTGGTATGAAACTAAAATGTGCTTTCATTACTGTGGCTTATTACAGCATTTTTGTATGGCAGGTACCATGGTGTAAAACGTGCTATTTACCCTCCTTCTCTGTGTAATTCCATTCAGCCCACTGCAATAGATGACACAACCTAGGAAATTATGTGGTAGTGGTGCCGCAAAGAAGAACCTCAGCAGATCCTAGGGATGGTAGCTTTTAGAGAGATTGGGAACTTCAAACTTCACTAGATTACTGGGATAAAGCCAGTTACTAACATTGACATTTGACCTGCTAAAAACATGTCTATCTCAAAACACTTTTCATCATTTCTCACATTTACTTTCTGAATCACTTGGTTTTTCACAGTGCATTTCAAGAGCACCTGTATCGAGTAACTGGGAAGGTTTAACCTATGCACATTAGAGATAGGTTACTCCAGGCTTTTATATGTGCAGAGGAGAAAGCATTTAAAATCAGTTGCCTGCATCCAGTTTTCTAGTTGTTTTTCCAATATTTATTCTCATAGCATTACCTCCTGCTATTTCAATTTACAGTGCCAGTTCTGGCAATTTCTGTTTCTCTCTAAAACTCCTGTAAAGCCCATTTCTTTGCCACATAAATAGAGCATTTACAAAGCTGAATGTCTACTGCAGTAGTAGCTGTTCATATTTGATTTTGTCTGAATAGCAGAGTCATACTGAGCAAGGTGGGAGGGTGAATCTACCCTGTGTATTTGTAATGGTTTGCAAATACAGTCATATTGGCTTTTTTTTTTTTTTTTTTTTTTTTGTATGGAATGCAGAAGAGAAGCTGCTGTTCCCATAACACTCTGGAAGAGCAACATAAACGCAAGGAACTGACTTATGCCCTATTTCCACTAAGTCATGCAATCTGGAAAGCTTCAAAAGCCTTTGGCAATCTGATGCAAATGGTAACATTATTGGAAGCTGATTTCCGTGTGTGTATGTTGTATGTATGCCTTCAGACAATGTACTGATTTCTACAAGGACAAATAAGTTGTATGCATTTACTAATGACTAAGGACAGCCTTGTTTTCAAAGGGAAAGTAAAGAAATAATTTTGCCACAAACAGGCAAGAGTGGGAAAGAGAGGTAAAAAGAAGAAAAGACTAATTGATCATTTACTGTATAATGTATTCATGGATTTTCAGAAAATAATCAAAAGAACATTTCTAACAAACCCTGAATACAAAATAGGATTCAAACTGACTGTCATGATTTAACCCCAGACAGCGACTAAGCACTGTCAGCTGCTTAGAAGGGGGAGTGAATTAGAGCAGTAAAAGTAAGAAAACTCGTGGGTAGAGATAAGGACAGTTTAATAGGTAAAGCAAAAGACATGGATAAAAGCAGAGAAAAACAAGGAATTTTTCCACCACTTCCCATGAGCAGGCAAGTGTTCATTGGGAAAGCAGGGATCCATCATGCATAACAGTTAGTTGGAAAAACAAAGGCCTTCACTCTGAACATTGCCCCCATCTTCCTTCTTTCCCCAGCTTCATATGCTGAGCATGAAACCACATGTGGCTTATCCCACGTGTTGTGGGATATCCCTGGGGTCAGTTTGCATCAGCTGTCCTGTCTGTGTCCCAGCTTCTTGTGGATTCCCAACCCACTCTGTGGTGGAGTGTAGCGAGAAGCAGGAAAGGCTTTGACTCTGCATAAGCACTGTTCAGCAATACAAAGGCATCTGTGTTATCCACATTTTCCAGCACAAATCCAAGACAGCCCCATACCAGCTACTGCAAAAAAAAGTAGTTCTAACAGAGCTAAAACCAGCACAATGGCCTAGAAATTAATGTTCAAAATACATTTTATGTTGCTGAGGGAACTGGGGCTCTTTATTCTGAAGACTCAGAGCAGACCCATTTGCTCTCTACTGGTGAGTGATGCTGTCAGTGCAGTCTCGGGGTGCAGCTGCATTGTGAGCTGCAGGTTGAGCTCTGGGGGCCTGAGACAAGAGGTTAGGAACACCTGAGCCTCTGCATAAAAAAGGGACCTGTGGCCTGTGGCCTGACCAGGTGACCAGGCAGCAGCAGGAGATATATAAAAACCCAGAAATTCCTTTGTTTGACTGATCCTGATCTTGTTTCTTGCTCTAGCAGACCCCATACTGTTATTCTTTTCTCTGGCTGGTGTAATGTCTTACCTACAACTATTTAAAACTCCAGCTATCCACATACACTACATGCAATTACTTTGTTGTAAGAATATTGTAAAATCAGCATAAAAGCATAACTACATTGCATCACTACTCATACTACATTTTTATTCTTGGTTTACAGTCAAGACTAAAGTGCACCTAGAAAAAATATTGCTTTCTAAGAAGGGTCATCTGTAGAATGGTGGAAAAAGGAAAGGAGAAGTATGTTTTGGAAAGCTACTCACTGATTCACAAAGAAATAGGATAAGCCCTTCTGAGGGACATGCAGATGCAAATCAGAAAAGGTAAGTTGCCAAGACTTCAAGAGGAAGTCTTGGCTGTGCTTAGAGGCTTTGCTCACACTGCTAAATAAAACAGAATTACCTTGTGGAATCAAGAACTAGGGAGTGACTGCATGTATAATTTCTGAGTTAGCACAATGACTAACTGGCAAAATTTTGAATGAAATAGAAATATTTCAAAAATTTCATAGGTTTGCTTCTCTATCCTTTTGAAAGGAGAGTGTTTAAGCAGATGAATATCATCTAGAGCATAGTGGTACATTTGACTTCAGGGTTAGAAATTTGCCCCATGCTCTTTTAGTTTCTTTTTTATATATAATCACAGGCCTCAGAGAGGGAACAGAGTATGGATAATCCCATGACAGCATGAGAAATGGATAGTAAAAAGTGTAGTCAGTCATGGTAAAGTGTTGATTATAGATCTGATTCCAAGCTTATTCTGCATTTTTAGCACTCCTATGAAATTCCACAGGGGCTTTAGAGGTGCCTTCTCTGCAGTCCCTAAGGAGACCAAACAGCTGCTTTCCCTTACAGTGCATGACTCCTAAAGACTAATGGGATTTGCTAACAGGAGAAAAATAATTTGCACCTGTCTATGCCTTCTTCAGAGCATCTGGTCAATTTAAACCAATTTACATCAATATTCAGAAAGTGTGAATATTGATGCAATATTACACTTTGAAATTGGTCTATTCATTATTTATAATGGATACTGCTTTGTGTCAGTTTCTTTATGGACTGGCTAGAAGAAGGTTTGCTTGTTTCTGTGGACCAACAGTGGTGTGGGAATTCTGGATTTTGCTACAAATGTGCATGAAGAACACTCTTTCACACTGTAAAAAAAAGCTGCTGATAAACGAATGAAATGCAAATTCTGTTTCTAAATTATTTTTGTGCATAAAATTTTACTTGGGACACAAAATAGTATTGAAATATTTCATGAAGTTAAATTTCAAAAACATTTCAATAGTTTGTCTTCAATTTCTCACAGCTTTGCCAGTTTCTAAGCATTTAGAATGAAACCTTTCTTCTGAGTCTTATCTTAGCCTACAATTCACTGGAAATCATCAGTAAACAGCACATGGCCATTTTCTCATACAAGACTGAAGAAAAATGCATTTTACTTTCAAGTTAAAAACAAGTAAAAGAATTGCAATGGTGTTGCTGTCAAGCTTTAGTAACTCAATAGGGAAAAAGTGACTTGACATTTGGCACCAGAGCAGGGCTGCATTTTGAGTGTGCCATTTACCAGCAAGTATCTGTGAAACCTACTGGCATAAATTGAATCTGTAGGTCAGATCGATATGTTGGATAAAAAGTCAGTGATATGTTCTATGAAGTGTGCATTAAGTCCAAGAGCAGAAGCTGTGTGGATGAAGAAATGTTGCCAATCATTTCTTCAATACTCTTGAACATCAAGAGTATGTCTAATAATTCTTTGATTTTTTTTGGTTTACTTTTTTAAATCAGAAGACAAATCCATCATGAAGATAGCAAAAGTCAAGTGCAGAAAAGTTAGGAAATAATAGGGTTTGTATTTATTTCCAGTAACAAAATACATATATATTGAGAGTGTGTTTTGTTTTGTTTGGTTACAGTGGTTTGTTTCTTTAGGATATTTCTTTCTTTCACTGTTCTTGGTAAGCCTGGTGAATCATCAGGATGATTCAGAACCCTAACACACAGAATCACTACTAAACTTAGAAGATATGTAGTGGCAAGACAGGGCACAGGAAAAGTATATCATGGTGATTGCCGTAGAACTATAGTGTGATTTTAGGCAAGTCAATGAAACAATGTTTTTTTTAGTTGTGATCCTTGCAAGTATATAGACGTAAGCAAGAACAAGTCTGGGCTTGCACTGAGGCTCGTAGAGATCCATGAGATCTTCTTCAAAGCACCCTTCTGACTTCCTGAAAATTTCACAAACAAAACTGCAAACAATGAACTTGAGATTAAGTCTTGACTTACTCATTAGCTGATTGCCTAGTTGCTTGTCCACTTTGAGCCAAGAGTAGGAAACAATACACTGAAAAATTGAATTCCTCAGAGGTGTCTTGTCTTGAGCAGCATCATCAGATGGATAAGTATATTGAAATGCACTTCCAGTAGGAGACTGACTCTGGCATTTCCCAACTCACCAGGCCTTAATTTTACAACTCTTGAATTCTATGAGCATTGTGAAACTCAGAAATATTGTAGAGCTTTATACTGCAGAGGTAAAATGCGCTCAAGAGAATAATTTTATAATAGATTACATTTTTTTTTCCACCCTTTACTTGTTTTCTCATTTAAGTCTGGACATCATATGGGATCTCCTTTTTTCATTTGTTTGGTGCCATTCACAGTTGCTCGTTCTGATCCTTTCTCCTTCCAAAAACTTCAACTACCTAATGGTTGTAGTATTAGAATAGGAAAATTATGGGATTTTCTGATTGCAATGTCCCAGCTTCTGATCTGCACTGTTAAACAATGTCATTGCAGAAGAATGTCAAGAGAAGGCCAGTGAAGAGAAGGTGAAAATAGTGGAGACAGGAAGATGAGGCAGTTGGTATCTGCCACAGACTGGGGCCTTCTCAGTGTGCCTGAAACCTAATGGAACAGTGACAGGCAGAGAAGAACTGCAGTCTTGGGCAGTCCCCCCATATCCCTAAAGACTGTAGATTCTGTAAAAACAAAGACTTAGCTTAAGGTGCACTTGGCCTTCCTACCTGCTCTTATTGTCTCCCTTTGTGTGAACAACTCATTTGTTCCTTGTTATTTATCTGCATTTCAACTGATTCTCAACTTGCTTTGAATTTTTCCATTACTAGTTAGAAAGTGTATGCACTGAAGCATAAGGTGAAATCTCATCTTTGGCAATTAGTTGGACACTTTCAATAGTTGTCCTTAGTTATTCACTATATAAGCACAATGATCCCACTATGAAGGGCCCTGGCAGGTTACAATAGCCTCTGTCTCTCATTCATGCCTGCCAAGCCTGTTCACTCAGCAGCAGGTGACATTTCAAAGAGAATCTGAGCAAGTCTCACCATTAGGCAGCATCTTGCTGGTTCTCTCATTAGTGCAAGACCTGATTTCCTTCATTCAAACATGCAAATGCTGCCAGTAACTTCAGACTTTCTAAACTGGCTTTCAAGCCCAATTGAAATTGGTTAGATTGTTTACTGGAAGAAAAAAAATAAAGAAGAAATTTTTTAAACCTCAAACAAACAAAAAAACCTGAGACAAACAAACAAACAAAAACACAAACAAAACAAACAAACAAAAAACCCCAAAAATTCCCTCCTCCAAACAAAAAAAAAAATCCGCCTTAAACTAATTCAAATATAGGACTTGATTTTTCATTTGTGGGTTTTCATGGAGGGCTCGGGACTCTCGTGAACACTCCTGTGAAATACTGTATCCCACTTTTTTCACAGTCTTGAGACTGATTGTGTGGCATTAGCCTTTTCTCACTTTTTAATGTTCTATTCAAATTGTACTCAAATATCTATTTTCAAATAGCTAGATGCTAAAGTAACTGGAAATACATAAGCTTCTTATAATATTCAATTCACAAACTTTTTGCAAAGAATAAAAAAAACAGTAGTAGACCATTTATCTGAAAGCTGTCCAAACTTTTTAATTTATTTTGTAGATTTTTTGCATATGTATCTGAAAACTAGTGGCCAAATGTTTATTAAAAAAATATGGTATTTTAAAGACATTAAATTTTTTAACTTAATTTTGTTTTGTGACCTGGGTATGGTTATGCAGATATTCATAAATATGTATGGCAATAAAATTCAATGCTTTTCTTTCCCAGAATATTTAAGTATTCATTCATTCTTACTTGCCCCTTTGCTTACACCATAATGGTCATCTGTTTACTATTAGGTCACAGAAATTGTTTAAAAGGAATTAACTGGCCAAGATATCTACAGTCAGAATATTGGTCTTTCTTTTTGTCATACCCACTCATATTCCAGTAATCTGAGAAGGATGACATTTTCAGTTGTATTGCTAATAAAGGCTACATCTTTGCTTGGTCTTCTTTGATTTATGTAGCTCCTTGCTTTCCTTCCTGAACAGAGAAAAGAATATCTAACTTTAAATTAATGGTTTGAGTTCTAATTTGAATTAGTTTCTGATATGATACATTAATTCTCATCACCAACTGCAGCAACATAAGTCTTCAGAACCAATTCAGGTGAAATTAAAGAGTCTTACTCCTTGCTGAGGTCTGGTGCTGTAGCATTAAATTATTGTTTTCTACTGCTTTGCAATCTGAAGACACTTTTATTTTCCTGCTGGCAAAAAAATATGAAGTCAGGAATGCACTCAAAGCTTTTAGTTCCTTGTAATTAAGAAGCATTGGTACTGCTGAGCAAATCCGTTTCTCTCTATAGACTATCTGATTTTGGATATATTTCTATTACACTGCTATTCACTTGTCCCCTGTAACACTGTGGTTGATGACAGTACAGTGAATCCTTGCACAGTTTTATTTGGGATAGCTGAAACCTATGTGGCCTACATTTGTTCTTCAGGCAGATTTTTATACAGAGGTGGTAGAGAAGTAGTCTGAAAATTGAATAGTTAGGTTCTGTATTGTATCACGGACAATATTATATTTTTCAGAACAAGTCACTCCTACTTCACCATCTTGGCATAACTTTCAGTAAAAACCTTGGAGGAACTGTAATGTGCAGGTGTGAAACAATGCATGGAACTCAATTACACACAGTATAAACCAAAACACTGATATTAACATCCTAGGTATCACATTTGCTCAAAAAAATATATTAAAATGAGAAAAAACTTAACATGACAAGGTTATTTCTTTATGAATATAATATGGCACTCAGAAATCAGATCTAAAATATCTCATTATCTCTATTCATAGAATAGTTTATGAACTTGTTTACCACAGAGAATGAAGAGGTCTCTTGTAAAATTTGTCCTAATTTAAGTGAATGCTAGTGATGCGACATTCAATTATATTTACTACAAAATCCTCCTTTCCTCACAGGCTTACAAAAATGAAAGCAGCAGCGAAAAGAAAATAAATTGACACACAGCATGCAAAAAACTGCAATATAAACCAGTTTCTGGAACACTACAGTTTTCCCAGAGATTTACAGTTTAAACTTCATTGTAAGATACTCCCTGGAATGTCAATGGTCCCACAATCTCAAAAGAAGCTCCTGCTTTAGATTGGGTTTTGACAAGGATAGAAGTACTATGATGCGCTTGTTCATATTTCCAGGGAACTGTTTAAATTCTCAACAGTCCTCCAACTATTTAAAAGTACTTAATATCTTCAATCAGAAAATTCAATATGTGACTCAGCTTTTAATTTGTGATCATAACATACAATTTATTTGAAGAAAACTTGAAATTTCCTAAAAGAAAATAGAAGATATAGATAAATACTTTCAGTGCCACCTATTGGCTGATAATTTTTTTCAAATGAACATCAGCTTCATAATTGTGGACAAAGTTAGGTAGGGCTACTTGTAGCAATATTTCTAATTTGTACTGAAGGTAAAGCCAGCATCAGAATCTATAATCATATTTGAAGACATTACTTCATCTCAAAGAATTTAGTCTTGCCACTTTTTTTTTTCTTTTTAGAAAACAACAAATCTTGTGAGATGTTTCAGACATTATGGTGGTATCAAATTCTAAAGCACTTAGAGAGTAAGTATGGTGGTGGAAGACATAAAAAGAGGTCAGGAATATATTAAAACTTACATTTTTTAGCCTGAAAATGGAGTTTTATTTGTTTGAACAAATCATCTAATCAGTATAGCCACAACTTACTTGTCTGTAAAACTTCAAGACAAAGATACTCTTCACTGCATCTCAGATTCCATTTCAGGAATATGCTGAATTTTGTGGCATCTCTCAGCATTTAGGCATGTCCTTAACTTGCCACATTCATAATTTTATCAGGAACATGATAAATACTATTCAACTGGAATTACACACATGGTTAAAAGTAATCTCATTATTGCTTTCTATGGCAAAGTTTGCCATATTGCATGACTGAGGCTTACATATATAATAATTTTTAAAGTGTGTATGTTTCTTAACTCTCCTAATGAGTTGAGTTTAGGATTTCAGGTAAGCTCTCCAGAGGCTGTGTTTATACAAGGTAGGCTTATTTGCTACATACATAGTTATGAAGCTTGATATTTCTTTGAAAAAAAAATTGAAGATCATAATTATTTCTTAGTTCTAGGAATTCCACATTTAATTATGATTTATACTTTTTTCCTCAGTATTCTGACGGTTTTTGTTTGCCTCTTGGAAAAATTATGTCACAGTGAAGGGATGAAATTATGGATCATAATTTCAAAGAACTGAACTGCTTTGAAAAAGTGTTGATCATAGTGTCCTGTGTCAGACTTAGTATCCTATACAGCTATTTGTTCATATTTGCTGACACTTTTTTAAAGAGAGTCAGTTTATCTCTTTGGTAAACTAGATATTTTAGATCAGCTGCTTGGGAAAAGAGCAGAGCTACACCTACGGCCAGAGAGTCCAACCCCTGCAAATGGACAATGGCCAGTTCTGACCTGGGAGAAGGAATTTATCTAACTACCTTAGAGTTTGCAGTCTACTTCAGGTGAGACTTTGAGTTCCTTCTGTAGTCTAAGACAACCTCTCCAGGTTGGCAGCTTGGAGAGAAATCCTTGTTATAGGACAATGAACCAGAACAGTAAAGTACTTTTACAAGGAGCCTGCCCCATATCAGGGGCTATAAAGGGAATGTAGGTGACCTTAAATTTAACATTAAAACTTTTTAGGACACTGACATTTTGAAATGAATCTTTGAACAGGTCCTTTGCAAGCATTTGCCGTTATCTCAGTTTCTTAAAAAAAAAAAATCACAAATTGTCAGGTGTATGTTATATAAATAATCTTGGGATAATGTCCCCAGCTGGGGGCAGACAGGGCAGGACCTTTCTGGCTGAGGTCCCAGAGATCATGGAACTGGCCCTGGCTGTTGACGTTCACCCCTTCTGGCCCATGGGCAGTCTCCACCATTCCTGTCCTCATAGTGCACTGACACTGTCAACATTTTGGCACTGATTTAATCAATCCTTTCAGGTCTTTTCTACTCCTGGCATTAATTTTTGCTTCTCCTTTCCCCTTATGCCCTCTCTGAATCACACTGCCCTTTTTTGGCCCTGAAATGCAGCTAAGCAGCCTGAAGGTTATGAACTTTTGGTCACAGACTCAGAAGCCATGACAGAGGCTGAGTCAACAAAATGACTCAAGGCCTGAAACACATTTGAAAAAAAAAAAATCTGTCCCATAGGATTTGAAATAAATTAGGTTTTAATGAATGACAACAAATCCTCAACCAAAACAGAAAACTCCCAGAATGGGGGCAGTGGGTTTTTTCAGGCTAATATGATGAAAATAACATGAACTTCAGTGCTGAACTATATCCGTTGGTGAGGGAAGAATAGAAAAGTGCAATAATTAGTTAATGACAGAAAGAAATGTCTGACTCAGTGTTCTTCTGAATCTCAGTTTACTGCACTGGTAATTTAATTCACATTTCCAAACCTGATACTATATAGGCTGAACCAGGAATGACCCTTAGCTGTAGAAGATTATTTCCTGGATGGGCAAAATCATGTGAGATAATCTTGCCAAATGTGAGGACTAGAAAAACAAGTATGGAAGCTCTTTTGCAATACTTCTGATATCAGAAGTTTACATGTGTCACAAGATTTTGGTGCTGTCCTGCCCAAACAAAATTTACATTTTAACTAATCCTCTGGATAAAACCAAATGTGGACTTGGAATGCTATTTTTTAACAGAAAAAAAGCCACTCACCTTACGTAGCTTTTATTGAAGAATGTTTTGATTATTAATAGATTAATTTATTTAACTTAATCGGTCTCTAATTTCCAAAACAGGACAATTTTTCATAATAAAATTTAGAGCACATATATATCTGTAAATAAATTTTTTGGAGAGTTGCCTGTGGCATCATCTTCACTTTGGTACTTCCCTTTTCCAAACAAATAGAAATCATGTAAGACTTACCTTTCAGGTGGGTTCTTTATAATTTTTGAATGTTTGTGTAATTTGACTTAGAAAGCCATTCCTCCTACCCCATTTTCAAATAATTTTTAATAATTTTCAAAGTGAAAAACATGTCATTACTATGATTAATCTCAGCTGTTGACAATACACTGCACAATTAAATTGTCACTCTAAAAAAACCCCTTTATTTTAACAGTGTTTCTTGGGTCATGATACTTGTTCAAACATGATGGAATTCATAATAAATTATCTCCATATGTTATTAAATAGGTTCAGGTCAAAGACATAGGTCCCAACTGTGTTTATTTAAAATTTCTACAAAGAAAGTTTAGTAGAGTCAGTCTCTTGAGAACACAGTAGCAGTATAACTTCAGCACTAATTTGCTGTCACCAAGACTGTCTAAACAAAGTGGTTCTGGGTTTTGTCTCATTACAAAGTATTTCGATACAGTTCACTTTTTGTTAAAGGTCTCTCAAACAACCAATGGATATAAAGTAATAAAAATTGAGTAACACTCTTTTATACACACCAGACTGTTAATTCTTTGTTCTCTCTGCAGTTATTCACAAAGATTATTGCTACAAACTTAGGCTCAACTGTAGTAGAATGTCAAGAGGGAAAAAAAGAAAAGTGTGGGTTTATATTGTTGAAGATTCATATCTATGGAATAACCTTGTATTAATCCTATGATTCAATGCATTTTAGGTCCCAGCTGTGGCTCCTTTACAAAAACTGTGATTCTCAGTCACAGCCTGGTACTTGTTCTGTATCCAGAACATAGAATCATAGAATCACTGAATGGCCTGGGTTGGAAAGGACTTTAAAGATTATCCAGTTACAAATCCCTTGCCATGGACAGCCTATCACTGTTTATTAGTTAGAGAAAACTATTTTTATATTTATTCCTCAATGTTTTATAAGAGATGAGTTGGAATTTCAAGTCTCCAGAAACTGGAAAGTGCAAAAAGAGTGGACTAGACTTACCTTGAGAGGGTTATTTTAGTTTTTTTTTTTTTTTTCATTTTTAGAAGTAACTAGACTATGGGGTTTAGGTGAAAATATTAAAACTTTATCTCTGTTTTAAGCCAGATGAAAGCAAACTCTTTGTTGACAAATCAAATAATTTATTTGTTCTAGCTTAAGACATGGTAGTCCAGAATTACGTTCCCTGGATACCCTTAATGAGATGTTGTTGGTTTGTTAAGTGCATCCTGAAAAGAGATGACAAAAAGAAGAATCTTAGTTATCTTTCATAAAGCAGCTAACAAAGTTTCATGGTATCTAAAACATGTTTACTACAATTTTAAAATATTATGTTGGGAAAAAAATCAAATGCATTAAGTGTTTCTGGACACCTTGATTTTTATGTCCCACAGCTGTGTCACTTATATTTTTGTGTACAGATTTATGTTGTAGAATTTCAAAATATACAAGATTCCAGGCTGAGTGGATCCAATCTGATGATGCATTCTGAGAGTGGTACAGTTCCTTTAATTCTTGTTTAAAAAGCCTTCTCAGTCGTCTTCTGAGTACCAAGAGAGTGACTACACTTCTTGTTATTGCTGAAGTGTCAGGTTGCTTAGTATTTGTACCTCATGATGCCACTAGGATAATGTACCATTTGATGTAGCCCTGAGTCTTTAAAGTAGGAATTATTTGGTTATTTAAATAGTAGAGTATTTTTCTGTGGAAGATTAATAATAATTACTGTTCTCAAGTAAAAAGATAAATCCCTAAACCCTTAGAGCGGCTTAGACTGGCAGCTGCTTTAGTCAATTAACTTCATGGGTAATTTTCACTGTGATGGTGTTCTTATGGGACTTGACTTTCTTTTAGGACTGATTCTGGACAGAAAAAAAGGATAATGTTTATTTTATTTATTTGTATGACACAGATTACCAATGAAAATTCTCATAAGCAATGCCTTGTTGATATAATATATATTCTTCTTGGGTATTTTTTGAAATGTATCCTGATGTATTTATTTAGCAGCTGAAAAAGACATGAAAATCAGTGAAAAGAAAAGAAATAGGTATGTATTAAGCACAAATATAGTTTCTACGTGAATCCATGCATTAAGTTTTCAATATTTTTCAGTGTTTTCCATAAAACACTCTGATGTTGTCTTGTCATTAATTCAAAGAATCCCAGAGCAAACAGCTTCAAGACAAATAGTAGTATCATTTCATAAGACTAACAACATATATCTAAATTTTAGCTGCCTTAAAGTCAAATATCTCATCTAAAGTCAATGGCTCTTGCCATTGTGTGCTCATGTAGAGAGCAGTTCAGCCAGGGTTTGAGTGAACTGGCATCTGGAGTACCTGTCTGTGTGTCTCTATTTGTGTTTGCCTATTAGTTGACATTAGGTGAGATGGGGTGCCTTTCCCCTCACCTTCTCTACAGCCACTTCAAGGTTATTTAAATGAAGTGAGCATAGGAGAAATGTATGTGCTCACCTTTTTTAATCACATATTTTATGAGTAAACATTTCACGGTTCTATCTTTTTCTGATATTAGTTATTATTTCCATTTTGTCATTACTGTTCTTAAAATAACTAATATTTTAATATTTTTTTAATATTTCCAATTAAAAAAACCCTTCTAGTCTTGTAAATTAGAACCTTATTTCACTGTAAAGGAGAAAGAAATGCACAAAAGTGCTACGTATTCACATTTTTATCAAATAATTGATAATATAATATATTTTCTTAATATAATTATAGCAGAAAGATAATTAGTGTTCTTTTTTAGTTGACAATTCAATCCCTTGTAGACTAATTCCTCTCCCTAAATAGATCCACAATGACATGTTTAGGAGTCAGTCTTTTATCCTGGAGCCGGTGATGGAGCTTTCACTGTGGAAGCTGTGATGATTAGTGAAGTACAGCTTGACTCTTTCCAAATTTTGTGATGTCTTGTAAAATAAAGAAATATTTTTTTTATATTTACACATGTGCTTTGTAATTATTTAATCAACCAAGTCAAAATTTCACAAATAAAATACATTTGTCATTTCATTATGCATTGTTTAAGGTTGAAAAAGCATTTGATTATCATAAATGCGTAATAGATATCAGCTACAGTGATAATCAAAATAAACATAGAGCAGTAATACAGAACCTTTTCATAGTCCTTTTCCAAATTATATAATCCATGTACAAACTGAACATGAATAATATGCTAAGGTTAAACAAACAAGCCTTTAATGATCAGCAACGGTGAAGTCAAGAGGTTTCTTCCAGACAAATGTCTCAAAGATGATGGGACCACTCTAACTTGAAGGCTAAAGATTAGGTTAAGACAATACTAAATATCTCAGTTCTCTGCAGTTGCTAATTTTTTTTTTTAAATTTTAAAAGCTTAACTTGTCCACTCCCATTCCACATGGTGTTCTACAGAATTGTTTCACATACTCATGAGGTGCTTTCCAGAGCTAAGGGTGTGATTAGTGTTGAAGTGTGCCTGGCTTTGTACACAAACATGAAAGATACAGTTATACCAGTCTACAACTTTGCATTAGAAAAAGATTACTGCCATTTGTTGCACTAGTTTCAGGTGGCCTGTTTTATTGTCTTCTTATTTCCAATTAAATTGCAATATCAAAATGCCCCGTTAAGGAATTCCATTGAAATTATCAAATACAAATTTTTCCTTTTCCAAAACTTTTTTGTAAGAAGGTTGTATATTTCATGCATTTTTAAATAATGAGTAAAACTGTAGCCATGACGTTAATAATTTTATTACCCAGAAACATATTTTCTGATATTCTGTAAATGCTCTGTCCCTTCCAGTACAGTTTGAAACAGATAAAATTTTTCTTCCATTATATATGAGTTCATGAATCCACTGCAGAAAGTGGGAATGTTGTGACCTTCACTTGGGCAGGCATTTCAGAAGGAGGTTGTTGATTTTTTTTCTCAAATGCAGACATCAGATACCAAGTAACTATGCTATAGAAGTAAAATTATATGCAGGTTGAATCTTAATTGAGGAAGCTCAGTAAGGTTTAATTCCAAAAATCTGGAGAATGCATAGGGAATAATTTGAATATTCAAACTTCCAAGTACCAATGATTTGAATATTTGTGGTATTTGAAGGATATAATGAAAATGTACTCCTATTGTTTGTTTTTTACCACATGGCTCTGACTATGGGGAAATACTTTTCATTTAGTTTTGTTTTCATGCTAGCAATATCTCTTTCCTTATTAAATTTAGTGAAGACATATAACAAGCATAACCATTTTTCATATATAAAGATGGAACACTTATTTCTATAAGAGACACTGTATTATATAGTCTGTGGTACATATAAGCCTCATTAAAGCAGTCTAGGTAATTGTAGCCTTTTGCTGAATTTATGCAAACACCCTACACAGAATGAGAAGAGAGACTTTTCAAGAAAGACATTATTTTCTCCAATACTTCTTTTGACCCTTTTTCATTTCAGAAGTGGCATAATCTTGGACTTAATCTCATTGACCAAGGCATTTAAATCCAGTGGACTTTAGGGCTGACAAAAATCCTAGGGAGAGGCAGTATCTTCAATATACAAATATAAAAAAAGAACGAGATTTCAGGGGTTTTTCACTGTGAAACTGAATAAGCCATTAAACAAAAAGAATAGGTCTATGTCTTCTGAGCTATGTATATTCAAATATTGCTATTTTCAGTAGTCTAGTTTTTGGGAACTAGGTAAAATGGTAAAATTTCAATTTATTTCCCCCAAATGATTTAAGGAATAGTCTGCTTGTTTTCCTGTATCCAAACACCTCCAGACAATAGATATTAATACATTATTGATACTTGGTAAATTCCAAAGCACGTTAAAATGCATCAACCATTTCAATTTGTGAAAATATTTTCTACCTGTTTGGCCACCTCTGTGTAAAGTTAATAGTGAAAACCATTCAGTCCCATATGAGGTTGCTCTTAATGTGTATTTTCACTTTAATCTCAGAAAGACAGAACAAGAGAAGGCTTTAGATTTTTTTAAGAATTTAGAACAGTGGCAGGTAATCTGTAATTTGAAAGAAGAAGAAGTGGATGGAAAAAAAGTGGTAAAGTGTTGGCCTTACTTTTTATTCCAGTTTGGGATTGTTTTTTTTTTTTTTTTTTGTGACATCCAAAATTAAAATATGTACTTTCTTGCAGTATGCTATACAGGACTCCATGTAAAAGTGTAATTGAGGTAGAATTTGAAGAAGAAGAAGAATCTTAAGCTGATTTTCAATGCTAATAATTGAGGAAGATAATGGAAAGGTTTCCAATAGTGTAGGTACAGCTTTGTGCTTTTAATAATTCTAGGTGCACTTGGTTGTATTGGTGTATTAGAGGAAATATTTGTCAGAAGTCACTTACACTATGCTAGATTTAACATTAGGACATTTTGCAGGTTTTTCACTGAAACTTAAAAAAGTTTAAAAATAAAATGTTGTCTTGTTCTGTATCTTGCCTATTCTACACTACTGTTGCATACATTTTGAGGAATGTAGCTTCATAATTGATAGATCTTTCCATCATCCTGACTGCTTAATGAAATATTTTTCTCAAATTCCCAAAGTAAATAAGTATTCTTTTGATGCACATGCACACACAAACTTTTGTGGTGGATATTAGATGGTAATACAGAATTTATGGTTTATCTGTCACAGTCCTTTCAATACACCACTTCTTCCATGAAGGATATATTAATCAGACCAATTCGGCTCTGCCCATGTCTGCTGTCCAAAACATTATAACTCCCCTTGGCAGAGGTGTGTGTTCTAATGCCAAAACTTGGTCATCTTCCTTTTCTCTTCAGTAATTGAAACCTGACACATTTTACATGCCTTCAATGCCATTAACTGTTGCTTTAATTCTATATAATGATTGGGTTATTCAAGATATATCTTTTTACAAGGCTGATTATTTTAAAATAAATATCTTACAATACACAGTATCTTTCCAAAACGCTTGAGATTAAGGAAGGATCTTAGCCTAGCTGCCAGTTTTGGTTATTTGATCTCTGTATTAGGTATCAGAAATTTCTGTGTCAGGATCCTGATTGCACCAAGGTACTGGCAAGTCTCCCCTGGCTTTACCCATTCAGCCTCTGCTCTCTGGCTTGGGGGCTGCATCAGTCTCAGGCTCTCACCCTTCTTGGTCCTTCCTGAGTTATGAAGTAACTTTGAGATTTGTCAATGCATCTCTTCTGTGTTGAAAGGTAGCGCTGACCTCTGAGGTACTGGAATGAGACTTTCCTTTCCACGCAAAGAAAGATGGATGCACACGCTGAAGAGGGTTTACAATTCAGAGCTCTGCAAGGGGGATCCAAGTCTGAGGGGTAGTTATTAAGACTCAAATCTCTTCTGAAGTTGTTTTTTTTTTTTTTTTAGTCTAGTACATTTTGTGACTGTTCAGGAACTAATATTTTAGCTTATTCTCTTTCCCTGGAAGTCTCTTTCTGGACCATTCAGTATTTAGCGTACTCTTCCAATGAGTAAGGGGTGGAAATTGATTTCCATCCTGACTACAAGTATTTCATCTCCTCATCTCTGTGTGCCCTAAAAGCTGCCAGCAGAAGTGGCTGGAGAGGTATCTTTTTCTTGTCTAGCATTAAGCAAAACAGGAAAAAATAGAACCTGTTTCATATAAAATACTAAAATAATTTTATGTGGTAAATTAACCTGAATATTAAATACTGTACTACACAGTTTTCCATTGAGAAAGGCTGTGAAACAGTTATATAATTTCCAAGCTTAAGCTGTTCTCATTGTCCTTCAGCTTCTCTTTTCTTTGCAATATTATTTCACACTAAGCCATGAAAATGAATAGTGCATTGTTCTTACAGAAATTTTTCTCAAAGCCTAACAGTACTAGAGGAAGATGAGAACTGTACATGCCTTTTTCTTGCCTATAAAGATGAAATAATCAGGGCCATTATTCAGGTTTGTCTTCTCTTCCTTCTGAGCACTGGTCATTTGTCAGTGTTCACACACATCATGACTTGTGTGCCAAGTAAGGATCTGTAGCTGTCACTGAATTCAGCTGCTTTCACTGTGCTTCTACTTAAAATGGATCACATTCAGAAAAGTAGAGACAATGAGGTATGTTATTCATAGAGAGATTTAAAATATATATAAATTACAAATATATTTGGCTACTTGCTGACCCTCCTAAGGATACTGTAATGGTGAAGAAGAATTAACAGAGAGGAACATCCCTCAGCAAAGTGAAAGATAGAAATGAGTGCGTTTCTATCACCAAAAGGCATGATATTGTTCAGGAAGTTAGTTTATAAAATGGTTCCTTGAAGAAAATAAGTACTTTCATCATCAATATGGATTTTTTTTCACTGTCTTCTTAGTCATAAGGCAAAATCCTACATCAGTATTTGCTACCCAAATTTGTCCTAGTGTGAACTTCATACTGCAGGTCTAATAGCAGCCCCCCAAAGAAAGCTTGTTTTCAAAATGCTACATAAATTTGGTTTTGTGGCCAGAAAGATTAAAGTTAACTAGGCTACAAAATATTTAAGACTTTGTAGACCTGAAACTGAATGTCAGGAGAATACTATGAATTCAAATATAGGTATCATTAATCTAATTTCTATAATGCTGATATCTTTCGCATTAAAAAACAAAGAACAGTTGTTTATATATTTACAGTATTTTGATCCTGGATTACAGTGAGAGGAAAAAAGAAACAAACAATTGTTTTCTACTATAATACTACATAAAGTTACTTTTAAAATAAGCTCTAGTTCTTAGTACCCTGAAATAGGCATCACTGTCTTGTACAAAGTTAGCATTAGTTCTAAAGTTTGTTTTTTAAATGTGTCTATAAAATCAGCTAGAAATTTGACAACTGTATGCATGCAAATTTATGTGAAATTCAATTATATAGGGAATTGCTTCAAGCATGCTTTGACATATTTTTTTCTACACCAAGCAGCATGACATCAAAATTATATGTTATGATGTAATTGTATCTATTTATTTTATGTACCTATGAAATTTTCGTATTGTAGAAGACTTTTTTAGTAGACAAAATCAAAGTAAGTAAAGAAATAGTTATTTGCCAAGAAATGGGAAAGGGGTCCTGGGGATTCAGACTGTCTGAATTTTGGAAAGTTATTATTAGCATAACCTTTTCTCCAAAGTGGAACATCATAATTTAGGTATGTTCATCTGAATGTGCCTTACTAAGAAAAAATAATGGCTCATTATCATGTCTTCTGATCTTCAGCAAGATATGAGATCATACAACCAGTATGAGATCATATAACCAGAAAGAATCACACAAATTTCTTAATTTTCTTCTTTGTCTTAAATGACACAGAGTAAAATAAGTTCTTATGTGAAGTAGAATAAATTTAGAGTTATATGGGCTGCATCGTGTGGATGACAGCTTACAGATGACTGCAGAGTACACCTGTATCCATTAGCAAAATGTTGTGAAAAAACGCTTATTTAGGGACAATATAACACTTTAGGAAGTCATATTGGTTTAATGTGATATATTGCAGTTACATGTTGTTTACTTCAAGACACAAGACAGGACTACATTGTTCCTTGATGTCAGAGGGAGCACATATTTAGGCAGGACTTGTGGCAATCTTCTAGAGTAATCTGTTCCCAAGCAGGATTTTATGTGGCTATGTTGCCACAGCCCTGTTTTGAACATGGCTGGAACATTTCCCAGATGAGAGGAAAAGAATGTCATAGCCAGAATTGCGATCTGCCTAGCAGACACAAAAATAATTGTACACAAGTGTATACATGTGAGGCCTTTACTAGGTCCAGATTTTGTCTCACTTATTTATATAAATGCCAGATCTATGGCCAGGCAGTGTTGGTGTCTGCTGGGTATTCCCCCAATCCCACTTAAAGTGCCATCTGCTGTTTCAAATATCTGCCAAGTATATGGATTAAGTCTGCTGTTTCCCATTTATGTCACGTTATTAATAATGGTAATGAATGTTTGCTAAATGATAGCTGCACAGATTGTAGTTGTAAAATTCATGGTCACACATTCTTGTGCTTTCCTTATTTGTCTTATGAGTGCCAGAACTCTGGACATACTTTTCAATTCTCAAATATTTATTTCTCCTAATGATCCCTTCTAATGTCCCAACATATCATAGTGCTTTATAAAATGTTGCTCTCTGTGAACTGACTGCATATACATACCTCTGCAGGGTATTTTCAACTTATGCAGGCAATGAGTACAGAAATATAACAAGCTTTAAATGCAGAAAGAAATAATCCTGTAGGGTTCCCCTGTTCCACATACAATTTGAAGAAGCATGTCTTTTCACAATCCCAGCAGTAAAGATAGTCGGAAAAGAGACCTTCTCCATACCTATCCTGATATCAAATTTTTTAAGCCATTGTGTTAAAGTGTCCAGCATGTTTTGGTATTTTAAGACATGATAAAATGCAATCAATTTAATTTTTAAAAGCCTCACACAAGGATAGTTTCCCCCTTTCAGTAGTTCTTCCTTTTATATTCCTGAGCTCTGAGAACTCTTATATTTATACAAAGAAGTTTCAAAGAGGCATTCCATATGTAATTTTTTTGATATGTAATTCACTTTCACTGTAAATTTGGATACTTATGACGGTTGCATAATATACACTTCACATATTTATGGTGATTAAATTTCCACTGAAATCGGGTGTCAGACTTCTGTAATGGGACAGTGCAGAGTAATCTGAAGTAATCATGTCTTTCCCATCAGAACTCTCAGTTTTCCAGTGTCTCCCACTGTTCCCAAGTGTGTATAAAGAACCACTTAATCACTAACTCGAACATGATTGTTGGCAATTTCATTTTTTGTTTCACCTTGAGAAGTACAGTGAGGTCAACTTGCTTGAGTACAGCTTTATACTCTGCTGTAATAACTTGAATATTTTTAAACCTACATACATATGAGGTCAGTGCAAACTGTAAATATGTCTGTCGTTGGACCAATACACTTGATTTTGTCCTTGTTTTCTGACAGTTCTAGTAGCTTGTAATAAACTTTTGGATAGGATTTAGTAGCTAAAGCAGACTTAACTAAGACCAGGTCCCTAAAATAAAAACCATAGAAATGAAAAATGGTGGTCAACTTCTGCTTAGCCTTGGAGGTGTCACAGGTCTATAAAAGATTTTCTTTTCACATGCAGGACTTTGAAGTATTCAGGAAATTATCAGCAAGTTATCCAGCCATTTAGGGTTCTCTGCAGTTTTGCCTAATGAGCTTTAATCTAGTACCTCTTCCCAGGACATGTTTTACGCACTTCAAGATAGAATCATAGAATCATCTGAGTAGGAAAGCACCTTAAATATCATCCTCAACTTCTGTGTATAACCTCTTACATTGCCCCACAACCCTTACAGTAATGGCTTTTTCCTAATATTTAATCCAAATTTCTCCTCCTTTAGCTTAAAATAATGTCCTCTTTTCCTATCGCAATCTGCCTTTGTAAAATGGCATGAGAGGACACTGCACAGATGGATGGATATGCATTTGGCCAGGGTATCTGAATTCACATTCCTTTTTTGACCTCATTGTCAATTGCCCTGTTAGGCTGGAAACTACCTATGAAAGAGGGGCTTTTGTTGAAAGCAAAGAGAAAATGCTGGTCAGTCTGGTGTCAGAGCTACAAGTATCAAAAAAATACTGAAAAATATCACCATATCCCAAAAAAGGAAACACGAGGCTAAAAATAATGATCTTCCTCCTTCTGCCCTTTTCCCTATGTTCCTGTCTTTCCAAGGCAGTACACCATGGCACAGGTGGAGAAGGGAATGAACACCACAAAGCAACCATGAGACAAGGAGTGTTGGTGTAAAAGCCACAGAAGGCAGAAGTTTAACTCTCACCAGCAAAAAACCAGCTGCAAATGTGAGACCCACACTTCCCTTGAGGAGAGGCTATGCTTTTACCCTCAGGAAAACGAGAATTTTTTCCATGTATTTGAGGGAGAGAATGAGGGTCAATGACTTGTCTTTGACTCTCTTGTTGAGCAGGGCTCAGTGACAGCTGCTGATAATTGCATGCTGCTAGGTCCCCTCTCACTCTATTTCTGTTTTAAATTTTTTCCTAAGGCATCAGGAGTCCCTTTAGGATCTTCTGGGGAGAATAAATGCCTAATGTGGGGACTCCAAATCACATCTTCAATCTGGAATTTTTCCTTTGAGGATATTTCTCATAAAGGATGTTTATAAAACTGACACAATGCCCTGATTTTCCTTTTCTCTTTTTTTTTTTAAAACTAATAGAAATAATGGATGTGACTTGTTAAAATTACAAGAAAGCAAAATAATAAAGGTGGTCTAGCTTTTATCTGTCTGTTTCTCTGCACACAAATATGTTCTGGCTGTTGTTTTTCAGTATATGTCTTCTTTCAGTCAGCTAAAGAATAATATAAAATAACATAGTGTCCAAAGGAAAAAAAAAAAAACATATATTGTACTTAATTCTGAACCTTTAAGACAGTTAAAAAATATATAAAATTAATTAGTGTCCAAAAAAAAATTATACACTTATCATACTTAATTTTGAGTCTTTAAAAAGCATTAAAAATTCAGATTTGGAATATGGGTCTTGTGTTATAATTTTGGATTATGACAAATCTAGGCTTCTAAATGTAGTTCTCTGTGTAATATATGTATACATACATATGTCAAGTCACAGAATGTTGATTTCTGAAGTAAATAGAAACACATTATACTTTTTGTTGCTCTCCACTTGAACATTGTATTGACTTGCTAGCTGAGTGTCTTCTGTGTAAGAATTTATAATTGGAACTGAGCTCCAACCTTTGAAACTGCTCAGACTTGGATCTTAACTCAGGTGTATTTCATATAGTTTATTTTATTTCACTGGAAATTAATACTTTGTTTCAAATATGTTTTTCACATCCCAGTGTTAAAACTCTCAATTAATCCAACTGTTCAAATTATTATTAGAATGTCTACAGTGAGTATATTGAATAGATCATAAACCCATTTTTACTTCTGCTTGTGAATATAGTTTTTGGTTTTATTATAGTATAATTCTACATATTATACTTAATTTCAAAGGTATAGTAGGAAGGATAACTTGGTTGGCTCATTTGTCACCATTATAGTCATCCTAAGCAATAGTTAATTTATTCTGAGTATTTCTTGCATTAAAAAGAGATAAACTATGAAAGATGGCTGTATAATAATATTCTAGGATATTGGTAATATAAATACTTCAGAATGAAAGCCTTACTTAGCTTTCAAAGAGGCACACAAAGAGAGGATGATGGTGAAGACACTTGTAACCTGTTGGCAAATAGAGAAAACAAAAAGAGATAAAACCATTTTAATTTAGTCTGAAAAGGGAACAGAATTTTTAACTGTATCATTGTGTCCACAGAGAGCTATTTCACAGCATAGTTACAGAATTATATCCACTCAAACTTTTTAGATCCATCACAGCTCATGTTCCTTTATTCATTTTTGATAGCTAGGGTCTGACAGGAATATTCTCCATACTGACAGAGACCCTTCCTTTGACTGCAGCTCTTCTTGTACGATCTTTGATGTAGTCCCAATGCATGTAAAAATGTAATCTACATGTTTTTAAGTTCTCCTTACAAAATCAGTACTACAAAACCAACTAATTCTATTTAATAGATTCTGAGAAATAAAAACTTTATTTTTATAAATGCACCATCATCCTTCAAATGAGTTTGTAGGAGCATTTCTCATAGAGAAAATAAGGTGATAGATGAGGCAGGTACGGTATGGGTGGTGAAGCAAAAGTTATAGGCTTTCCTGCTGTCTTCATCTGGTCAGTATTAAATGGCAAATACTATCAAATGTGTTTTCCATCAAACTTTAGCAGCTGTGCAACAATGAATACGTAAAGGCACACCTGCCATGTTTTTCATCACCTGACTTGGCTCTTGGCTCCCACCTGGAAATGATGGCACAAATTCTTGCCCTTGAAAACAAGTCACGTTTAGTGCTATTGTGGGCCCTATCCACCAGACAAGTCCATCCATGCATATGGCCCTAACAAGCTGGTGTCTAAAAACAGCAACCCAGAAAGAAAAGCACAGGTCACTTAACTCATCAGATATAACTCTCACTGTCTCTTGTATTAAGGTAGAATATTCCCCAAATTATTTCAGTGTCTCTACCAGTGTACCTCTTCTGCTTGCCTTTCTCTTTTAATTTCCTCTTCTCAGCATCAGTTTGACAAATGTTTGGTAAGTCCCTTCTGTGCCAATGAGTCATTCACTGCAGAATTACTCTGCTTCTGTTTGCTTTCAACTGGGCTCCACTCCAGATACATGGAAATATGTTCCTTTGATGCAATTATAATTTGTTTTTCTGGATACCTTATTTGAACTATTGGCCATTTGTTTTCTCCTGATTTCTGGATAAATCCACCTCATAGTTGAGGTAACCAACAAGAATTTATCAAGCCTCATGGTGAGACAATAAGGTTCAGCATAATAAAAGAGAAGCAGATGCTACTTCTGCAATGCTCATGCTTTGCTGGCACACTGGCTAGTAATGATCAGACTCTGTCCTATTCCAGCTTCCTGCTGCCAGCCCAGAAAGTACCAAGTGTATTTCACCTCCTTATCAGTTGCAGAATAGATGAAATACAGTCCGTATATCTAAATTTGTGAATTAATCTATTCCATGGGTTTAAGGCCAAAGTTCACAGAAGACCTTTAGAAATTATAGGGTAAGCCATTTTACCAGTCAGTGTAAACCCTTCTTTGACTAATTCTCCTTAATGTGGAAAATTTATACTAGGGTTCATAATTTATTGCACACGAAATTATTTTTTAAAATTGCCGCAGTTTTTGAAGGGTTTCAAAGAGACCACAAAGACCTATTTTATTTATTAGTCATGGTCATTGTTTTAAAATCTTATTATTTTCCTTTTTCTAGGCCTTTTCCAGTCTTCAGAATTTTGAAATCAAATGTTCCTAATCAGTTTAAAACTCATCTCATTGCCTTATCCTGAAAAATAATAATTTTAATTTCTTTTTTATGACTAAGCTTTAATTGTTAGCACAACATAGAGTATGTAGCACTTGCTTTCAGGAAGGTGGTGGCAGGAGTCCATTGTTGGATCTCCAGTAAAATTTTGTTTCAGAATACCAGTGAACCTTTCAAATTTATCTCCAAATTCTGTATTTATCTATTTACAATGTGTTGCTTTAATTTACAAACTGCTTTTAGTTAGAAAAATCTAGATTTTTTTTTTCTGAAGAAAATCAAGCTAGAATATATTCTCACATTGTAATTTACTATCTTTCTTTTTTTTTTCATAATACACTTGAATGATGTAAAAAGCTCAAGGAAATAAGAAGCCCAAGAGTGTGATTTATGCTGACAATTTTCTTCCTGAAAACGACAGAAGAAAGGACCATGCTAAGCAACCTGTTTCATTCTTCTCTTCAATTCTTTTGGTTTTTCACTGTACCATCCTCTGGCTCTCCATCAACAGCTCCAGCTGTCAGGCGACTTTTGCAGTTGCAGATAGACCTGGTGTTTGTGTAGTTCTTCCTATATACATAACAGATAGAGAAACAGATAAAATGCAGCAAGAGTTAATCCCTTTTCTCTCAGTTCTCTCATGATACAAAGCTAACTGAATCACAGAAAATGATGCTGGCTTTATAAAATCAGAAGTATATTTTCTGTATTAATTTGTGCAAATGATTAATGACAGAAAGTGAAACTAAGTGGTTTGATTTTCCCTTCTCAGAATGTTTTTTTTTTCCCCTTTGCATTAAATGCTTTAGCATCTTTTACCTGAATTTTAGATCTAGCAACATCTTACAGTCAGAAACAGGAATATACCTGAACTGTGGCTCCAGGACTGAACATGACCTTCACAACTGCTCCCCACTCTTGCCTTTCTTCCTCACTCTCGTCTTGGGAATGAATTCTAGATAGATGGGCTGGAAGACAGTTTCTGTGCCTGCCAAAATGTTCCCTGACTGGAGTGATCAGAAGACCAGGACAGGGCAACATCCTGTGAGGCACTGCTGTCTGTGCAAGTGTTGCCACCACCTTTCATTGATCAGATGCATTCAATACAGCCTTGCCCTACCCACTGTCTGTTCCCCATACTGTACACACATATTGTACACAGATTTCTTTCCTGTGGGGTGAAGGAACCCCACAGGAAAGAACCTGTGTGAAAACAGGCATGAAAATCATCGTGACATCCATGTCTTCATCGGCCTAATAACAATTTGGCTGATTGGGTTGTTGTACCTGGACCAGATAATTCTTGAGTTTGAAGAATATGGAAATAGAAATGTTCTTGAACTTTTCTCTCAAGTTAGTATTTTTTAAAGCAAGGACTTATTTGGTCTTTTATTCTTTGATCATCCTGTTGTATATTGCCTGTTCAATTGTTCAATTCATGCAGTGTTTGATTCACTGATTCTCAATCTATGCAAGAAAAGTTTGTCAATTCAATGAATTACATGCAATAATTTTTAGTCAGCTATATTCAGTGATACTTTAAAAATTAATATATTGGGCAAATCTACTATTGCACTTAAAAAAATTTTAGTAAAACATCATGATTTACTAAAACTTCATGATTTAGTAAAACTCGTGATTCCCTTCTATAAGAGGATAATGATTGTGTGCTGTGTCACAGTTGTTTTATGTAAACTGTAACATTCATTTAAACAACAGTAAAAAGTAATCCCTAATAAGTCCTCTGCCATGATCTGCCTTGAACACTTGTTTGGAAATAATTTTCGAATAAAATACACAACATTTTTTTCCTTAATAAGATTTTTCTCAATGTAAAAGATGATCTTTATAATTCTGTATCTGAAAAGTGCATATAAATGTCACTTCATCTTTTTGCTCCACTGCATACCATAGTGAAATTAGAAAAAAAAGTGAAAAAACACCCAGCCAGTTTATTTTTTCATAAAACTGATGAGAGATGTTGACATCCAAAGGATGTGTTCCAGGAGTTATGCCAGGGCATCAGCTAGCTGATGTGAGTGATGATGATAAAAAGACATGGAAGGAAGAACAGATCATGGAAAAAAATAAAAACAATCAAGGGAAGGAATTGGATTATGGCCCTGCTTGTGTCAGTTGTACAAAAGGAAATAACCGGTCAAAGAAGAAACACTTATGAGATGAAATGAAATGTGGATTGGAAGGCCAAGATGATCTGTTTATAAGTAGTTTTACTGTTTCAGAGGGACTACAGCTGTTCTAAGTTAACAGCATTTGTTATTACAGAGTAAAAGTATTGTTGTTTTACAGCTTCTGGTTCCCTTCAATACAGACCATTTTCCTAGCTGTGTAAATATTCATTAGCAAAACTCATCCCTCTCCATTTTCCTTCTTGCCCTAAAAAGACTCAAAAGGAAACCAAAGACTATAAATACTTTAGCCATTAGGATGAAAATTAGTTTGGTTTTCATTCAGTTAAGCAATTTAAATGATAGTTGCTATTAATTCTCTTCTTCGGCAACAAACCACAGCACATAAACAAACAATGCATTTACTGCAAACAGATGAAAGTTCACAACACCTTTTAAACAGAAGTACTGGGTACAAATTGTGCAGTCAATTGTGGTAGTGTGTTATTTTACAGTTGGTTCTTCTGTAGTGTGTTTTGGTATTCCTTCTTATAAGTTTGTAATGGTTCAGCCTCTCTACTCCATTTGGCTTCCCTAATGGTTCAGTCCTGAGTTGTTTATCACAGTTTTCCCCACCAAAATGTATGTCAATCCACCTGTCAATCCACCTGCATACCTCCCTTGTTCCTTGTCTCACCCCTGTCTGTTAAAGATAGCACATTCCTTTGGTTCTGGAGTGTTTTGTGTCCTTCATCCCTTCTTTGGTGCAGAATTGGAATGTAAGGTTTGCTCCCTCCCCATGTTGGCTTTTACTGGGGAGCCCTAACCCTGCACCCCTCCCCTAACGCCTCCTATTGCTCAAAGTGCATTGTCCTCCCCGTGTTCCCCCATCCCTTAAGAGTAGTCTGTTCAGGTTCAGGTTAGTCCCACTTCGAGATTAGATCTTTGGAGAGTCAGACAAGTGTCCTTCCCTCATTCCTGTGCCTCGGTTTCCCCGTGCTCTGTGCCCTGCTGCTCTCCCCACCCACAGCGATCCCCGCCATCCGCACCAGTCTGGGCACAGACTCGGGGCGGCCGCTCGGGGTCTGCCCTGCGGCCACTGCGGGACAGCCAGAGGGAACCTCCATCCAGAGACAGGCGCAGTCAATTAATGGGATAATCTTCTCTTAAAATTGACAATTGTTCATAGTAGAAACTGAGTTGACAGAAGTAATAATCAGAATAAACATGGTAATAACATTGTGGAAAATGCAGCCTCTACAAGAAAAAAAATCTATAAATATTTTCTACTTAACATTCTTGAAGTATTTAGTATCTGCTTACGAAGAAACGCGTGTCTTACAGAATTAAGATACTCCAGGAAACATTTTTCACTAGTAAAGAATCAATGTTATTCCTTATTACTGTACAGTAAAATCAGCTCACAGCATCACTCTACAGTAAGAAAGTATTGTTGTCTTGTTTTATAGGGAAAAAAATTTTAAATTATTTGGCCAAGGTCACATAGACACTCTGCAGCAATACGTAGGATTCTTGGATACTGATATAATATGCTGTTCTGACTTTTCCCAAGTCAAAAAAGAAAAACCCAAAAATCAAAACAATACCAAGGAATTCTAAACCTTATGCAGTGGGGGTAGGACCACTAGTAACTAGTTGGTTTTTCAATTTCTTTTGAATAAAGATTACAAATCAATCTGCCTCTAAAAATCTATAAACAACTTAAAGGCTGGTTTATAGCTTCTCTTTTGCCATTCTGTTGTATACTAAGGGACATGACAGATACTCATTACCTGCACATTTTAACTGTTAATAAGTTTTTCTGTGCACAATTTAATTCTGCATGCAATTTTAAGAGTTAGCAACCTAAAGACTCATAAAAGTCCTGACCATATGTTCCCTTGCTCTTCAACTTTTAGTATAAAGTTCAAAGTATGCATTTAAAAAATATCTATAGACTTCTAAACAAATGTTGTTGCTAAGTTATGAATAGGCCATGAAAACTCTCTAACATTTTCATTGTAATAGAGAAAGAGCAGTGAAATAGCAGAAATGAAGAAAAGAAAAATCCACTTTCCTTCACTTATGCACCAATTATTTTCCCCATTTTCACACCATTATGCACTAGGATTATATAATATTTCATAAAATAAATAGACTAAAACTTAATCAGGTCTTCAAAGGGAATCAACTACTAAAATCTAACAGCAGTTAAGAGGTTTGATAATAATTGAAGCTTTCTTATTTTTCTTCTTTATGGATCCATTCTCTGGTACAATGTTCTATGCCACTGACATGTTCATTTCATAAATTCAATGTCCAAAGCACTTAAAACTTTGAAATATAATGTAGTTTTATATATATATATATATATATATATATATATATATATATAATGAAAAATTGTTCAGAACATATTCTAGCTTACAGCATCTGTATTTTCAGAGATTCTGTTTATTTTCTCTGTTTTCTCTGTATATTTTTCTCAAAGTAACCCATTTAGTAACAATGTATGGTGTTGGAAAGGTCTTTCATACTAAGTTAATTGGGACAACCCCCATCCCCTTCTCTCTCTCTGTGCCTCTGGGAGAAGGAGGTACAGCCTGGGAAAAAGGGACGGGTGGGTGAAGTTGTTTTGAAGAATCATTCAATACTTGCAGTACAGCAAACTGGATGATCCCAGGAAGGAGTGTTATGATAAAACAGAAGGAAGAAAAGGAAACATTTTCAACAAATAACAATGCCTTCTTTTCACTGTTCTTCTTTCACTGTCTCACTGTTCTATTTTTTCTCAATAATCTTAGGCTTCCATAGTGCTTCTAAACATTTATATGCAAAAGTAATGTGGTTTGAAAAAACCCAAATTTATAACTGTGTCCTGGCTTAGGCAAAATTTTGGTAAGAAACATCTGAAGGGGTCTCTCTAGGAAGTCAATTTCAGCATAAAGTTATAAAGTTTTAATATTAGACTTCTATCAGCAGGACATTTTTTTAACTGCAATCCATACTCATCTGTTAATTTTGCCTGTTTTTAGTGGCTGAATCTTTGCTGGAAATGATAACTTTTGTAGGGAAAGAAGTTCTATAGAAATAAAAGAACAACTCAGAAAATAAAGCCTGCTAAAAATGAACTCTGTCCAAGAATAAACAAATAAGGAATATTTACTTAGACAAATTAATTAGAAACTTTTGATATTTAAGTATTCACGGTGTGTATTTGAAATTAACTACAGAATGACAACATTGCCAGTGATTTCCTTAAATACAAGCATGGCTAAAATGAGTTTCAATATATTTTTTATCACAGAATGATACATTTATATTCCTGTGATTCCTTTGCTTTTCTGAACTAAACAGGATAAAATCTGCTCAGCTCCACTGAATAATGCACATTTGATCTTCGTTGAAGGTATTTAAAATATATATTGATGATCACCAAAAACCACCTAAATATTCACTGTGTTGAATAATCAGTATGAAATGTAGCTGAGGTTCTTGAAATCTCCTGATGTATTCTCAAAACCTTTTCCTTCATGCATAGCTTCTGGCTGACAGCTGCTACTACTATCAATCAAAAACCTCAGAGAAACACCTACACAAGTGTAGTCCACATGAGAGAAAACACAGACGAACTTTACATTCTGTTTGCTTTTTTGTTGTCTCTTTCCCAGTGAAAATTTCTAAGAGGATTCATGCCAGACTAAGCTTTTAGGCTCATCTGTAAGTAACCCAGCCACATGAAGCATTTTGTGTCTTCTTTTTGGAGCAAAAGACACTATTTTTCCATATTCCGTTGAATTTATATGCAACTTGACTCAGACCAGATAACTAAGCACCCCTTTTCCTGTCTGTTTTGGGTTTGTTTTCAAGCAGATAATGCAAAAAATATGCTGTTGGTCTTTTTATTTTTTCCCTTTGCTCTTTAAATACGAGTTGGGGTATTCATTACAATTTCCCAGGTACTGTGCTAATTAATGGGAAAAACTATGACAAGTCTATGTCAAAGACTGACCTCAATTGAAATTGTACTGCAGTTTATTTCTGTCATAAAAATTAGGGGATAACAAGTTATATTTTTTCTTCTTTCAGAACAGAAATCTATTTGAAGATCACTTAAAATTACATTTAATCATTGCTGTATAAAGGGTCATAAGCTTTTCAACCATCTCAGACAGTGCTATAGAAACCAAACATAGTGGAAATGTCTGTGAAAAAAATAGCAAACTTGTTGTGAATATACTTCATTTATTTACGAAGCAAGAAAGTGTGACTGCATTTGTACCCCCACCCATATAGTTGCCAGAGGCTAATTAATGCCTGGTGAGAGAGCTTAATGAAATGTGGCCACACTCCTGTTTCTCCTCAGAAGTGCATTTTTCTTTTGATAACCACATTAAATATACTCATGTTCACTACAAACACAGGTCTGTCCCTTTTTTTAAAATTATCCCTTATGATCCCAGAAGAAAATACCTAATGATAACCTAATAAAAAGACAAAAAGATAAAAAAAAATTAGACAATTTTAGGGTTTTTTTTGCATTCCTGAAATTATCCTTGTAGCTGCAAGTAGTAAGGCTATTTATTGCAATGGTGCTTGTTATAACAGAGACAGCAAAGATGCTTTGAGTGACTTTTTCATGTAGCACTGGGGGAAGTATTAAAGCAGTCAAGGAGCAAATTCTCAACTTCAAGATTCTCTTGTACAATTCTTTTGCTGGGTGACAGAATTAAGCTAGAATATTAGAAGGCGTTTGGAGGGACACACAACTTCAGGTTTGTGGCAACTTAACTTCATTAAAGATAATGCAGCTTTGTGGTTACCTTTGACACTTGGTATGGTGCATTGGCTCTTTATTTTCTCTGTTCTCTGAGATGCAAAATATGTATTTTGTAAAATCTGGTCATTGTGCATGGCTTGCTCTTCACTAGTTTCTTCAGACTACTTCGTAGTCTGAGCCTAACATCCCTTTACTACTGTTTCATTTCTAGCATTGTCAGGAATTTTTGATTATGGTTGAAATTCTGTAAATGAGAAAGATTATTTTCAGCAAACTTCAGACAGTATAGCCATCCAAATAGCAAAATTTACACCAAATCTACACCAAAAGACACCACTCCTTGGAGACTGAATGCAACATTGAAAATGCCTAGCAGGGTGATCACCTCCTACTTTGAGTTACCCTACTCTAAGGACCTCCTGGAAAAGGTTTTTGAGCAACTACCTAAAAGTTGAGAATGTGATTATCACTCCAAAAAGCACATCAGTCCTTATATCACCTTTATTATGAATAATTAAATCCTCAAATCAAGTTTGTTGCTGAATTATATGGTTTGTCTCCTGGAAGACACTATGCCATTTTCCTTATGAGGAATTTATTGTTTTAGTCATGAACAATTTTCAGTAGCATTCATGAGATTAATTCCTCCAGATCTTGTCATGAGGTTCAGCAGGTCTGCACTGACCAGAAGGGGAAATGCCACAAGGATAATTCACACTGGCAGGCCTGGCGACCTCCAGAAGGAGCCAAGCATCAAGGTAGTAACTGCAAACAGACACAAACCAGCTCTGCCACTGGCTGCTGACCTCTGTGTTCAACAGTGCAGACATGATGTAGTGCCTGGAAAGAGGTGTTCCCAGGCCACATTAAGATTTGGGAATCAGCTGGCAGGATCTGTTCAAACACAGCCCCTCAGACTGCTTGGTTTTGCAGTGTCTCTTACTGAATTCTCTTTCCCTGAGCCTATTGCAGCTCCTGGATGTTATAACTGGAAATAAGTCACTTCAATTATTCCCCTGTCCTTAGAAGAGAAAACCATGGGGGCAATTTTGACTAAGATAATACTTCTGGAGGGGCACACATGTCAATTCATATTTTTTATTCAAGATTACAGTTGAAGTTAAGACCTCTAAGCAAATTTTGGATTTCTGTAATATTTTTTAATGACTTATACATAGCCTAGTATCAGGCTCAGAGAAGGACAGGTCTTTTTTTACTTTTTGAAGTCTGCATGAACCCAAAGCTTGTGAGAGAACAAGAGGGGAAAAACTTCATCACACTTATCAAATGGTAGACTGTCCATTTGGCGTTCTGCCTGGAAACTTGCAAACTCAATTAAATGCACATATGGTCCATAGCAGGTAAAATCAGTCTTTGCCAACACACATTCCTCTTACAGGACTTCCAAACTGTACCCACACTAGATAGCTTTTTCCACATAGATGATTTTTGCCACTACTCCAGCAGCATCAGCTCAGCATATTGTCTTCTGTGCCCTGGAAGGATACAGGGAAGAATGCCAAGATGAACATCAGTTTGAACTCCACAGGGGTGATTTTTCTATTGAGGAGTTTTGTTGAGGAAGACAGGTATGTAGATACCTAGATTTAATGAGCAATGCCAGTAGAATTAATAAATCTTTTCAATACTCCCTGAAGCAGCTGCTCTATTTTGAAATAATGAGCATATGGTTTCATTATATTTCATTGATTTGATCCCCTTCAGCTAAAGAAATATTCCAGGGGAATGCAAACAACTTACAGAATTTCTTCATATTTCTCAATCTTCTTATTTTTCCTGGCTAAACGAAAAGCTGACTAGCCTGTAAAAGGAAGAGCCAGAGGCAGCATTCAAATTCCTTAATAGGGGTTGTGTGAGAGGTGATGGGCCTCCAACAATAACGAGGACTTGTGTGTGCCTTGAAGCTGAAGTACTGGGAGGTTTCCTTAGAGCTTTGGTTTCTGTGAAAGAAACTCTGAAAGAAACAAGCTCAAACTGGACTAACACGACTTATAAGCTGTATTCTATATTTACAATTTCTCTTTAGAGGCAGAGAATGGACAAGGAGGAGGCTGAGAAAACATCAAAGGAGCTTGTTATCTAAAATATTCAAAATCAATAGAAAGGAAATTATTAGTTAATTTTCAATTGTTAACCAAAACAAACCTTTCAAAACACATTAAAACATATTTTACTTTCTTAGTTGCTAGAGCCATTTCCTTGCCCAGCTGTTTAGAGTGGAAACTGTATTCAATATTTTGTACACTGTGCATCCTGCTGCTGACATTAGAAAACCAGAATCTGAAGTGAGAGTCATTGCAATTTTTTTAATAAGATCCTCCTAGAAACTGATTTCGAGCAGCTACAAGGTCATAGACTACCTTTTATAAAGAATAAATCAGGAAAACTTACATTTGTTTTCCTTAGGTAACCACATCGTCTTGTCACCTCGGTGCCTGGAGGGCAGGAGCCATTCCTGGAAAGTTGGGTGTCTGAGAGGAAGGTACCATGTTCTTTAGGTCAACTGTGGGGAAGACGTACATTCTGACTCTGGTTTCTTGACTCTCTTCCTTATTAATTTCCATTACATTTTTCTGCAATAAACATATATTAGTATGTTCTACTATTTACCCTGTCTTTATATACATATGCCATATCTATGCATAGTTATACTGCATACATTATGGGTTTTGTGAACAGCCAATCATGTAGTAACTAGCAATGAGATTCAGTTTCTTTACCTGAAATTGTGATACAATATTGCTGAAAGTACTTCAGTTTTTCCCTTTTTTGTTTAAATAAATTCTGGTTTTAAGAATCCCTTTGAGACTTAAATGCATTTTCCCGTGTTGGAATTTTAGAAGAAAAAAATCCTGTTTTTAGTGCATCAAGAGCTTTCTCACCTACTTTAAAACAATAAAATACCTACTGATTTATTGGGTAATTATTGAAATTGTGAAACCAAAGCAAAAGGATTCACCTCCAGATCTTTGCCACATTTGAACCAACTATGTCTAGTTATAGATTGAGACCTAGAAACTACAAGACCAAAAGGAAACATATGGTGTTTTTTTCATATAAAAGAATTCTAAGCTTCTTAGGACAAGAAGGAATATACTTCAATTTATTTCCAGTAGAAATAAAAGTGCTTTATGTTTTGATGGATTGCAAATTAATACTAGGATCAGTCAAAGCCATCTTTTGCTCTATTAGAACAAGAAAATAAGCTTGGACATCACAAAAAGTGGAACACACCACCTTTAGAAACTAAATTAATCTTCCCTGACCTTAAAATGTATGAGAAATGTTACATTTGCTACCAAACTCAATTGAAAAATTTATTTCAGCCTCGGTGGTCCTGCAGAAATTGTGGCACGTGATGTCTGCTCTTTATGTCTGACATACAAGTGGCAGGGAGACAGATGAATGCAGCACCTCTCTTTTTGTGACATAATCCATACACTATTAATTTTGTTGTTGCTGCTCCAAAGCTGTGGAACAGATGCTATTTTGAACTGAAAATCACCATTCTGATATGACCAGACGCAATCCCTGAACTACCCAGTCAACTAATTAATGCAGCATAATTTAATAAAGGATGGTAATTATTCAGATTTCCCCATATTGTTACCTTCCCTGCTAATGACAACACTATCAAACTTAGACAGGGGTTTGTGAGAGTGTGTGTCTATGGAGGGAGATAATTTACAATGGAAGAGGATGAGTAAGTAGATGAAGCAGCAAATGTTTCAATCCAGGAACAGCCTTCTAAAATCTTCTGATTTCCTATACTGAGGGAACTGCAAATTGGCAGTGTTAAGAAGAATAATAGTGACAACACAGTCATTAAAAGAGATAGAAGGAAAGCAGATAAAAAAGATTAATCTCAATGCATTATTTCATCAGTTTTCATTTTTATTGAAATTGTAGTTAGTAGGCAAATGTATTTGTGTACAGAAATGGAAAAGCCTCCTCCACAGGCTTTTGTCTTTCTCCCTTGTTACATCTGAATGGGCAATGATGTCCCATCATAATCAGCAAGATCAATCTGGGAAGCAGAAATAGTTCCTTTAGGCATTCTTCAATAATCCCACCATATGGTGCAAGATTTTCCTCATTCAAAGGAAGGTGCCAAAAGGTGGTGCAAGCATCAATACACTAATACAAACTTCTGAAATCTCATCCTGGCACATTAACACTCTTTTGTATCTTTTAAAACATCTCAGAGGACACCTATATTTCCTCTGTCCAAATAATAACATACTTAAGTCATTTCAATCTAGTCACATTTTCAATCTTTTCATTGGATCTAAGCTTAAAAAAACCCATGTATATTCTCTTAAAGTAAAAAGATGATGAACAACAGCAAGTTATGTAGTAACTGCACTGCTGGAAAAATTTGATAAGAAGAAAAAAAATTAAGTGTTTTTTCCGAGTTTATAAGCTTCACCTTAAAAAAATCCAAAAATCCATTTAAAATCCATCTTCATTGGGTAATTTTCCTAGAGTTTGGATTGAATTAGATTCTATTAGATTAACTCTTTCTATAATTGTTGTACTGTTGTTTCTACTCTGAATTTTGATGTGTGCATGTATGTGTGTGCATGGTATGTGCAGAAAATCTAAATCTAAACTATTTTTGTAAAAAATATTTTTAAATATTTTGGATCCACTGAAACAGTGAAACAAATAAAATTTTTATAATTTAAAAATAAAAATAAATATTTTTAAAATAAAATAATTTAAATAAATTTAAAATAAAATAAAAAAGTAAGAATTTTAAATTTTTTATAGTGAAAATGTGAAAATGGAAAGTTTTGAAAGTATTAGAACTTTTCCCCTTCTCATTTCATTTTAGAAAGAATGTATCAGGGAAACAGAAACATTGACATCACAATTTACTATCTAAA
The DNA here is from genome assembly GCA_003676055.1 of Chloebia gouldiae. Taxonomy (NCBI): domain Eukaryota; kingdom Metazoa; phylum Chordata; class Aves; order Passeriformes; family Passeridae; genus Chloebia; species Chloebia gouldiae. Next base: position 15,383,007 of record QUSF01000009.1, on the reverse strand, counting down.
TGTTTGACATGATGTAGTATGAAGATTGATTTGGTTTGGTTTATCTGCCAATACCAAATGAAAAATAGAGAAATGCATCTGCAGTACTTAACTATATTAATTAACTTGGACTTCTCATCTATAAAGTTCTATAGATGCATCTCTATGGTAGGGATCCATGCTTATATACAGACCCAGTGCCTTCAGCTGATTGCCTTTTTCTAAATTTCCAGCAATGACAATTGTGCATTGTATGCTCATAGGCTTCCTTCCTCTCAGGTTCACTGACCTAAGCCTCACTGAAAAAAAGCTATTTGTCACTGCTAACATGTGTTAGTAATTAATGTACATTTCTTAATTTCTTCCTTAGTGTTTTGTGCACTCTCTTGCTGTAAATTGTTACTTTAAAGTAATAAATGCAAATTTTAAACAAGACTAATCTGTAAGAGCAATACAAAATAAAGCAATAAAGCAGCACCAATAACAAGAAAAATTAGAGATAGCATTCATGCAATCAGAATATTTTAGGGTATAGAATTGTTATAATGACTCAAACCCACTACCAGAATTCTATTATACCTCTAACGTAGTGTCTGTTGAGTAAGATGCTTATTAATAGAAATAAATAACAATACTGTGACCCAAGAAGTTTTAAAGGCTGATGAAGTATCTGTAGATGGAAGTAGAGCTTTCATAAACTCTGAATTCTTGAGCCAGAATTATACTTCATTTTATTGCAGTGAATCTGGGATGTTACTTTACAAATTGCAGACATAAAATACAATGCAAGTTGTTTCATGTGTACCAATTAATATGTACTATGTTGATACTTATTTGATAGCTCTGAATGAGCAATAAAAAATCTTTCAATGAAACAAAGCGTCATTGTTTCATAAAATGATTCTGAATAGTGAAAAGCCTCTTATTACAAGGCAAAAAAATGTATTAAAGTAATAAATAGAAGGTCTCATATATTCATGAATTAAGTCCTGGGAAATTTAAGTCTATTCAGTCCACAGCAACCAGCCTTAAATGGCTAAATCTTTGTATGGCTTGGAAGGTGTCATATGTGTTGCAAGAAATGTGTTGTATTTGGTTCATAGCACTTTGTAGCTCATTTTTAATAGGAAAATGTTACAGAAGAAAATCATTCACTCTAATACTAAGAGTGGCTTTAATAGCACATAATGGTTATGAATGTTACTGCTTATGGATAACACAGCAGGAAAATACATGGAATCTGGTCATAAAAGCTAGCAGAAGATGACAGACATCCTAGTTCTGCTGTTTTGTTTGTCTCTTCACATCAATTACCATTATAATACTTATCCATCTATCCTCCTATCTTCTGATTTACACCCAACTGCTAAATATGGTCTCCACTGTACTCATGAATTACCGGTTAGCCTTATTTTGACACAAAACTACTTAATATGGATATGGCAATGTTATAATATAAGGGGTTGTATTAAAAATAAATAAAACCAAAAATATATTGCACCACTGAGAGCCCAGGTGCTGTGCGATTCACTGAGGAGATGCTTTCAAAAGTAGCACTATACATTTTTCTGCTGTGCTTTTAGAAGACTTTTCCTGTGATCTTTGCATTCCATACTGCTTTATTGTGCTTAATTATCTTCTATGTCTTCTGCCCTTAGAGGTAGATGAGTGTCAGTTCTTCAGTTCCTGAAATGGAGGATGTCACGTGCATTTCATCTCATTTACTTAAAGCATAGAAGGAGGAAAAAACTGGCTATGGACTTCAAACACCTGCCAGTGACAAACTACTTCAGATCCCCTTTGGAGCTATTAATAACCATGGCTGCAATTTCAGATCTTCCCAAGTAAGGGGAAGCATTTTAAATGAACTAGTGCAGTGGGTGGTGAGAAACTCCTTGATGCACTTCATGCATTTTTCATTATTATTTTATGCAATTATTTTCCAAGAAAGGATGCAACAGCAAAGATTCCCTTTCAATTCCTTCAGCTCTGCCTGACTACACTTTAATTTCCTAATCGGTTATTCTAGGTTACATATATATATATACACACATATATATACACATATATGCACATACATACATACATATACATACATACATATAGGTATGTATATATGTTACACCTTTTCTGTAGGTTTTGAGCATCTGATCTGGAGATTAATATTGTAATAACAGTCACAAAGTCACCCTGGGCTTGCTGGGGTGAGATGGGGAAATTTGTGTTGTCCCTCCCGATATGACTCAAAACTGTTGTCAGACAGAAGCCAAGTTTCAGACTACTGCATGAAAACTGTTTCACAGAACTCAAGGAGTCCTGGAAAATCTTCCTAACTTTATCTAGCATTTTATTCTTTTCAAAGTTCAGTTTGCACTTGAGGCTACAGAGAAAACTGCCAAAGAAGACAAAGTGATTGCTGGTAAACAAAAGTGAGTTTAAGACTGATTTTCTCTGCCAGATATTGTTTAGATGGTCTCTGTAGGTTTACTGCTGCTAGTTTGTTTATTAAAAATAGTAATAGTTTTTAGTCTGGTCCATACAGCTCATCAACAGTCATTAATTAACTTACTCAAAGAATAGTGTTAGCAAGAGTCATTAACAGACATAACTTCTGAAAACAGAATAATCATTCCCTTGCTTAAAACCTTACCAGTTAGCTTTATGAGGCAGCTGCCATCACTGTGGTAATTCAGAGATCTCCCTGAGGCAAAAAGTGCTGCAAGTGCAATGGTAATTTTATTTAGTTATGGAAAGAATTGGAAAATGTTCAGCTGCAGCCAACAAAAATTTTAGCTTAATGCTGAGAAAGCATCAAGTTGTCTTACTGGGATATTCAGAAAGATCATGGAAAGTCACTTCCACAGGTGATGTTTTTGTGAGGAGAATTAACTCCTAGAAGAGTGGAAGTGATTAGTCTTGGGAGTTGTGTTGTATGTGAATGTTTCATTTTTATAGAATTTGTGTGTTCATTTCAGGAGTAGAATCACTGAGGCTGATACCACAATTGAAGTAAGCCATCTTGAAACAAGGCTACACCTTGTAAAGCCTTAAAGGGATACCATGTCTATCAGTGAACATCCATGACCAAAACTATCATCCAAATCAACTATCATAAAGCTGAGGTGCTTTATGGAGGATAAAATGACAAGAACAATCTGTGCTAAAGTCAAAGATCCCTTCCAATGTGTCTCATTGTTTAGCTGTGAGTTTCTTGATCTCTGAGCAATGATTGTGCCATATCCAGGATTTCTTAGTGCTTGGTGCCTCACTTTCTAGTCCCACCTATGCTCAGTTAGAATTCAGAAGAGATGCTTCTCCCCAAAAGCCTCATAACTGCACATTTTAATATTAACATATTAATTTTTAGTGGTCTGCAATTGAATTCACTTGTGACAATTATCTAAACAATTATCTAAATTTTTGTGCACTATAAAGAAATATTTTGTTTATTTACTTTCCTTTCTTATTTATGTCCTCTGCCTTCTTAGCAGCTGGTTATTCTGGCACACACATTTTCATTTTGTGTTATTATCTGTGCAGGAACATTATTGCATTATGAGTTACATAGAAATTATCAACCAGCATCAAAAAAACTTTCATTTACCTTATTGAGCATTTAACATTACAGAGCTTAGTCTAAGGAGTTTAAATACTTTCAAGAGTATAAAGGGGATCTACAGTGTTTATTCATAAAGAAGAATCATCAATTTTCATTGCACAACTAATTAATTTGAAACTGGAATTTACATTTATGCATCATAAGGCAGCAACAGCATGGTGTGAGATGTCTTTACTGAATCAAAAGTTTTAGACCCAAATAACAAAAAAATAGCCGATTACAGTGGGGGAATATTTCCTCACAAATTTGACTGCAAGAATCAAGACCTCCCTGAAAAATGCAAAGGTGAGAGAGAGTCAGTAGGAAATTATGTGGAAATTTCTATGATTCTGGAGTTACATACTAAGTTTCAAGAACAGAAGTGAAAGATGCAAGAAGTTATAGAAGATATAATACAAGTTATATTACAACAAAAATATCCACAAAAATTAAATACATTTAAAGAATATACAAGTCTGCTGCAATCATTGGTGAAGGCACCTCTTTTGAATGTGGTAGGGTAAATCTCAGAGCTGGGAAAAAAAGGCAATAGAGGAACAAAGACATTGAAGAGCAGAAATTTGGTGGTATCTTTATATCTGATGAAGACAAAGATACTCAACTAAAGAGTGATGCAATCCACTCATCTTAAATGCTTGTATGAAGGATTTATTCACTTTTGCATCTGCCCATCACTTTGGACCAAAGACTCTAGATGAAGGAGTTGAAAAAATACATCATTTTTAAATGAAAAAATGTCAAATAGTAAAAAAAAACCCCAAACCTCGAAAAAGAAGCTATGCATTACACACTCTGCATATGCAGTCAGTTGCTTTTTTGAAGATGGGTAGTTGTAGCTTTTCATTAGGATAAGATCATGCATTGCTTGGTGAGTTAAATGTAACCAGACTCCTCACACATGGCTGGAGAATATCTACTAGCAGCAGGAAAGTAAGATGAAAGAACTGGGATTAAAGACTACACACAGAGAAAAAGGAAATTATTTTTTTAACATATAAATTAATTTTAAAAGATTCCTGAGTTAAAGCATGATATATTTTTTCCCATGAAACACCTATAACATAATACCTAGTGTTTCCTTATGCATTTATTCTTTGATTGTAAAGATTCACCTGACAGCAGGTGCTCACTTAAAAGTCCAAAGAAGTAGGATTTTGTACTGGCTGATATATTTTGCATTGATGTACATGAAGTAGGAAAAATCAATGAAAAATAATATCAAAATCTAGTTTAGAACATAAAAAATGCTGCAACAGTTGTCTAACCTAATTTAGATTTTTTTTTAGTGTCTGAATTTCCGGATGGAATGATGAATATTGATATACAGTAATATTGTTCGCTTCAGTAAAGTATCTGAAAGACAGAAATACATAAAAGTAACATTTAATCATTGAACAAAACTGCAGTGTGACAGATTTTTTTTTATCATGCCTTTACCACTGAGTAATAGACAGAAGACAATTTCCAAAATGCTTGCAAGGAAAAGAAAACAAAAAATAGAGATGCTGAAAGTCTGCAAGATTCAGCTTTCTGCATGTTGTGTGTATCACCTCATGTCTCTTGCAAAACTGAAACAATAACAAATACACAATATTTGTTCAAGCCATAGAACACTAAGAGGTGAAGTAAGTCTTCAGAATGAAAAAGGTTGTTTCAAAAAGAAAATTAATAATCAGAAGTCATTATGGGTTAGATTTGTGTTGGATATTAGGAAGTCTATGCTATGGTGACAATTAAAAACTGGAATAGGGTGCTCAGGGAGAAGCATAGTAAATATCCATGGGGAGCACATATCTGTGGAGGGTTTTCTCATATTTTTTTCTAAGAACAGGTTATGCAAGGTTCTTTCTACAGTTATTTGAAAACAGTTGCTTCTTCTCTTGGCAAACAGTTGAACCAGATTAACCTCAAGGTCTTGCTGTGAGTTCTATATTAAGCAGTTATAGGAAATACAGATTACTTGTTAGCACAGAACTGAAAAAATGGTGCTAAACAAGGCGGCAGTTAACACTCAGATAGTTATTTCCATGTTGATGTTGAATAAATTAAGTCATTTAATGTGAGCTCAGAGATATAAATATATACTTGATTACAGAGAAAATAGAAACTCCTACTATTTGTGAGAAAATATTACAATAAATATTATTTATCAGAAAAATATCAAAATACTCTGTGCAATCTAATTTTAAAAGATACATTTGGAGCAGCAGACTTTTATTGTTGGCCATTTACTTTTTACCTACCTGAATGAATATCTTCATTTGTGCACCAGAGAAAACCAAAGAGGAAGGTTGGCTAAGAAGCAAACTCAGAATTACATAGTTGGGGAGCTGGCTGACACCCAGGCAAAAGGATGCCATGTGGCCCTTGAGTTTGATGGAAGCCTTCCTCAGCTCCTGTGGTGTTGCAGATTCACTTACAAGCTATTGCATTGCAGAGCCTGGATATTTAATCTGTGTGTTTTCACAGAGGTGTGAAGACAAAGATAAATTCAATGTTCTTGTGTCCATGGTGGCCTGGCTTCAGCCGGGTATAGTAAGTTTTTTTTCCCAGCAGTTGCTATAGTGCCATGTTTTGGATTTAGGGTGAGAATAATATTGATAACACTCTAACATTTTAGTTGTTACTGAGCAGTTTTAACACTAAATTAGGGGACTTTTCAGCATTTCATGCTGCCCTGACAGTGAGTAGACTGGGGAGCACAAGAAGCTGGGAGGAGCCATTGCTGGGACAGCTGACCCCAAATGACCAAAGGGATATTCATATAGAATCATGCTGAAAATTAAAACTGGGTGGAGTTGACTGGTGGTAGTGGAAGGGTGTGGGGTGGGCATCTCACTACATCAACCTACAAGATTTATCTTTTTACTGATTCTTTCCCCCAGGCCAATGAATGAGAAAATGCATAGTATTTAGATGTATTCTGTGACACAAGAAGACCAAGAAAAAGTCATTTACAGATGGATTTACTTTCCACCTTGCCAGGATTTTACCCCATAGGTGTCCAGCTTCATCTAGTGTATGAAGTCTAACGTAAAATTATAGTAATATATTTTTAATTAGCAGAGGAAAATGAAAGAAAGTGGAATTTATATGAAGTTAGCTTGGAAATAATTATGAAAACTTTTTCATAATTCCATGCTATTCCAAAATAGCATGTATTACAGAATTCATTATAATTTAATGAAAATTAAATTGTATTTATTACATTGCTGTTTTTTATTATTGCAATGTATAACAACTTTGTTTCCTTATGTCTGTCAAGAACTCCATGTAGAACTGAGAGCAAAAGCTAGTATATATGCCTCCTAATCTGAGACACAATGTCATTTATTTTAGTTACCAGGGTTGTTTCTAACACTTGCCAGTGAGTCTGTAGCTTTATTAGGCTTGTTCCTCAGCAAGGCCCCATAAGCACTCACAGCATGGTTATTCATGAATATCTTCTCAGGATCCAGCTTCAGTTCAGAAAGCATTAAGACAGCACTGTGAGTGAGATTTCTGAAAGTGTTCCTCACACCTATATAACTGGTAATTTCTCACAGTATGAGTAATTGTACTTCATCAGCTATTGCCTTGTTGCACACACTGAAATGCCAGGGCTTTCAGTTCTTTCCCCCTCACAAGAGTCAACGGCAAGTGTCAAGAAAATAGAGTGTCAGCAAGGGGATGCTGCCAACTCACAAAGGTATTATTAGCAAATGTGCAAACGTGCAGCTGTTAGAGGTGCAATGAAGCCCGAAGACTGACTGGATTGCTGTGTTTTGCAGCAGAGAAGGGAAGAGGTGACTCATCAGACACGAGCAGCCCTGCTCTGTAACAGAGGAGTCCTTACATTTTCAGATAACACCTAAGTTTCCTAAAAGAATAAGAATATGTGACTGGGAGGAATTTTCATTTAATTTTTGAAATCCTCATTTAGATTTTTTTCTATCAAATTGATTATTTCACTATAACTGGAAGATAGACCCAAGAAGATCTTTGTTGAATTATGAGCACAGATACAGATATTCCAACAAATTTTCTCAGATTCAGTCCATGCTGGAAATATTTTGATGTTCTCTCATTTTTTTATAAATAAAGATTACACCAAGTTCTTCTTGAGATGGTGACCTACTGTATGCTTGGTGAGAGCATTTTCGTAACCTGATGATATGGTTCAATCACTTGAACATCTCAAAAACTTTTCAGATATCATTCTGTGTAATTCTACTTGATTTTTAATAACTTCTAGGATTTATTGAACTGTGAAAAAGCCAGAAATAACCACTTTTGTGCAATGTTTCTTCTTCTCATGTGTTAAAGAGATCAAGTACAACAAACTGAAGACATTAATCATCTGGAAAGGTAAGAAACAGATTTTAGCCCAGCACTGGAAATTATGAGCTCTGAGTTATATAACCCTTGACAAATTGTGTTTCTGTTGACAAAACAGAGACTTAACTGCTTTTTTCAGGATGGTAAAACAGAAACAAGAGCATACAGCTAATCTATCACCTGCTTATTTTCACAAATGATAATCAGCTGAAAGGATTTGGGTTTACTTCCTGGAAAAATAGGCCCTTCCCCTCAAGTTAATACATAAAATATTAAGGTACTCGGTGATGGAAATCATACCAACCATACCTGTAAGTGAACAGAACAGGCTGGGACAGGATTAGCAATAGGGACTCAGCAGCTATTCCGAGTACTCGCTCTTCTCAGAAGTCAAATTTTAGCCAGGAATCTTGCAGACACCCAGCCTGTCCTGACAGAATGGATGTGAGCAGGGAAGCATTGGACTGAAGCACTGGAACCAGATGTAGGGCATGGCCATGGCACAGAGGTGTTGTCTGCATATAAACGAAACAAAAGAAATGCAGTGGAGGTAAAAGACGTGTGTATCTCAGTGTCACCCTAGGAGTGAGGAATGAAACATTATGCTTCAAACCAAGCAAGTTTAGGTATTGTTTTGCTTTGGTAATTTGGTTGATTGGGTTTTAGTTTTTTTTATTGCTCAGTAGTAATTTGCGATGATGACTCAAAATTGGAAATCTCCATAGAAGTCCAAATTAATAATCTGCTTATTCATAAAATGAAAATTATTATGATACTCATGTGACCTCAGTAATAATTTGGTCTTGTTTAGGAGTACAGAATTGGGAAAAAGCACTAAATTGCCAAAATAATTCCCATATCCCTTTCAGAATATAAACAAAGCATGTTTCTATACTGACAATGGTGTAGGCAGACAATCAGCAGGGTTGGCACCTTTTAAATAGACTCACTAATGCTTTTTGTGTGGCACTGATGTTGCAGCCTTATTGGAATTGCAAAGAAGATGAAGAAGGGCAGGAGAGGTGAACAAAGTGATAAAGGATATTAAACGATCCCTTTGTGCAATATGCAAACTCCTCTTTGCTTTACTGTATTCGTTAGGTCTGGCTGAATTATTTGCAGTGAATAATTTATGTCACTACTTTTGGATTTTTTTCTATCAAATTGATTATTTCAAGGTCTCTAGATGAAGTGGAATCATGCCTGATTACTATTTTGGCAAACTTATTTCATATTTACAAATTATTTCAAGTAACACCAAATTATTTGCAACCATATCTTCATGTGAGTTTGACCAACCAACAGTAGAGAGTGTTTTCAAAATAATAAAAACTCTTAATATATAAATGAAAAAATTCCCTTTTTAAAATATAATTTTAATTTTAAAAAGCACCTATAAATGAATCAGCCATAAGATTTTTTTTTTATTGCCCTTCAGGGAATGCAGGAGACATGGTAAATATAGTCCAGATTTCTTTGGAAGTCCCTGTCTTCACAGTTAATTTAAGATTCAAAAATAAAGTTTTCTTCTGATTGTATAGATTGCATAGAGAAGAACATACAGGCAGAATTTAGAGCTGCATTTCAAATGGTCCACATGACAGACAATTTCTGGGGCTTTGAAACTGGTATGATTACAGACAAGTCATTGTTAGAGGAGAAAGGATTATTCCTCCATGGGTGATTTGAATCCAGAAAGCAAGACAGAAACAAAGCTTTTGTACGCAGGTGTCTCTTATCTCTTTCCTTCAAACATAAGAGCTGTAGCCATTACAGACCTGCTGCAATTTGTCTTCTGCAGGAACCACACAAGATTTGTATTCTGTTTAACATCAGCTTTTCTGGGACATCCTGAAAGAGGGGAATGGGAATCCACAAAGGGCCAAAATGTGGAGACTTTTTGACTTAACAGCCTCACTTATTTTGCAGGCAAATCTCCCCCCTCCCCCCTGCAGCATATAGAAGCTAAAATAAATTAAAGGGTCCTCTCTCTAGCTGTTCACTCTGCAACTTTTTTTCTGTGAGTGGATATGAATTTGGAACCCTTTATAGTGCTATATGGAAAACTAAAGATCTGTATCTGCTCTTATTTTATGGAAATATCAGTATCTTAAGAAATAATTTACTGATCACATAGGAACTGAAAAAACTTGCTCTTCAGCAATGATGTTGACTATGCAGTGACATGAATTGCAAACTGGGTATTCTAAAAGTACAAAAAGAGGTCTTTGACTAAATCCAGAAAGATTATTTTTTAACTGGAATGGCAGCATTTTATAAAATTACTCTTTATTATAATCAAAATCCCTGAAATAGTTGGAATTGTTGAGTTGTTTTGATTCTTTTACTGAAAAGATCATTAGAATATTAGATTTGACAGAACAATCCTAATAATTCAGAACTGTCATAATTTGTATTTATTACTTGTATTTTTTAATTGTATTTAGTTTTCCTGTGTGAATTGTACCTAACAGATGATGAATATATTTCAAGATAGGTTTTAAGAGAAAGGTAATAAAAACTGCTCAGAGGTAGCAGTGTGCCAAAATGTCTCATAATTCTGTGCATCCTTTATTGAAGTGATTTGAACCTATCTCCCTATTTCAAATAAAGTTCTTCATCAGAGGGAGAGTTAAAAAAATAATCTACTATATTTCTTTGGGCAAAAGTAAATTTCAATTGTATCATATTTCACAACTAACTCAATTAGCTTCAGAGAACAATGTCTTTGAAAGCTTCATCTGGGGCTTTGCCCAGAGGACACTACCTAAAGGAAGAACTATATTATGTTATTAAATGGTTTTGTTGTTAGCATTTTTAAATGAAGGCTGCCCTCATTTTGCTTTGTTCTTAATTTAGATAGTTCACTAGATAAGAATGTACTACATGCACAGAGAAGTGGGAAACATATTCTTTAAACAATTTCAAGAAACTGTGTCCTGGCTTGCTTGGTATTGTTTTACTGGAAAGAAACCCCAGACCATAAGTCCAAAATAAATCAGTGTTTATCATAGTGCTTCAAATGACAATACATTTCTATTATTATTGTAATAAAAACAAGCTACCATATTTAGTGGTTTTATCATTCAAGAGAGCAGAACTGAGAATAAAATATTCATATTTCATTGTTGTCTTTAGGGCAAACAAGGCTTTCTGCAACTAGGTGTGGTGTGTGATGGAGATGGTAATACCTTAAGCCTAGATTTTGTAAAAATGTAAAGGTAGTTTGGCTGGACACAGATGGTCAGGCTGTGTGTGACCTGCTGTAAGACTGGATCTTACTTTTTATGTCTTATGACGAGATTTCATATATCTTCTCTTTACAGCATTTGCCTGCCTTTCTTGTTTTTGTACTCACAGAATCACAATATCACAGAATCATCAAGACTGAAAGAGACCTTCAGTCACTTAGTCCAATCATCAACCCAGCACCACCATAATCACCCCTAAACCATAACCACCTCCAGAAGCCTCCTGAACATTGCCGGAGATGGTGACTCCGCCACCTCCCTGGGTAATTTATTGCAATGCTTAAACTCTCAGCAAAAAAAAAGTTTCTACTATCTAACCTGAACATTCCCTGGTGCAACTTAAGGCCATTTCCTCTCACCCTTTCACTTCACACCACAGAAGAGACTGACCCCTGCCTTACCACAACCTTCTTTTTATGTCTTTCTAATACAAATCAAATTTCTCAGGGGAAACAATGATAGGACCATGACTAGTTGTTTATGGCCAATTACCTTGATACCAAGTAGACATACACTTGCAGTCTTACTATGAGATAAAAATCTCATTAATTTTTCTACTTTTTCTCTTTGGGTATTGTTGGTTGCTCTTACATACTCACTGGCATCTATGTTCAAGTTTATATTGGCCTTAATTTTTTTAGATACTGCTTTGCAGTACTTTGCTCATATGACTGGATTTGAAGATGCTTTGGAAAGGCCACCAGTTTTAACATCATGCAGATTTGTTGAGTGACTTAGAAAGCCTTTCTCAAGAAAAAGGACAAGATTAAATTTTGTTTCTTTGATTTGGAAGTACACAGAAATTGCAAAGTTCAGTTCCCATAATTCTTGTGTTTCTTACTGGCTTTGAGTTATGACATCACATACTACGTGTGTCTTTCTGACTGTAAAGCTTCTTTCCTTCTCTCCACACTCCTCTTTAGTCAGACTGCAGCTCTCACCACTCTTGGATATCACATGAGAGCATTCAGAAGAGGGTGATTGAGACCAGAACAAGAGCAGGAAACATGGATTTGTCCCTGCACATTCAGTGATAATTTGAGTGTTATGTGGTAATAAGGGCTACAGTCATCTTCAGGAGTACTGTAAGTACTTGCAGTCTAATAATTTTTAATGCATTTCACTTTTAAAGAGCCTTTTACAATTGGGCATCATCATATCATGTGAATTTTATAATGCTGAATTTAATACTGAGAATTTCTTAGTTCTTCCTCCCTTGGAAAGACATTAATGATATTTTATATCTTTTTCATAACACTCTTGTTTTATCAATTCTCCAGCCCATAAGTCCTAATCTAATTCAGTTATTGTACAGAAACAGTTTCATACCTCCAGTCATCCTTTTCTTCCTTCTCTATGTAGTTCTTGGTTCTGCTACCTTTCCTTGACACAGACATGATCAAAATAACCCACATAGCATTCAAGATGTGGACTTTCTCAAAATTGGATTGTAATTTTTGTCTAATTTTCTATATTTGTCATCACCATTTCAGCACCAGATACATGTTCATAAATTCTGTTGAACAATTAGAAGATGAACAATCCACAGTGATTCCAAAATCTTTTCCCTAAACAACAGGAACAAGTTTGGTGCCCCTCAGAGTATATGAGCTGGCAGGATAGTATTCCTACATAAGTTTTTTGTATTTCTTCACATTTCCATCAGAGAAATTAAATGGCAGGGTAGTAAGCTCTTCTGTTAATATCATTACTTTATTCATTTTATACCTCCCACATTTATTTCCTCTGTATGCCTGATCAACAGATTCGCTGGCTTTGATTGCAACTCTGTCATAAGATGATATAAATTTACTTTTCTCATTACATTTATTCCAAAATCTACTGTGTTTTTTTCATTTGTTCCCCATCACTGACAAAGCTTAACCCTCTCTTTTTCTTTACCAGTGTATATCCCCTGTAGCACCTTTCTCCCTCTGAGCTGTACTGGTTTATTGCTTGTAGCTTTGCATCTTGTTTGCTGCTTTGTCAGTTTGCCTGGGGCTTCTCAAACTTATTACAGCATTTTAATAAATGCCATCTGCTTTTCTGTACTATATGATGAAAGATATGGGTCTTCCCAGTGCATCTGCCATCAGTTCTGACTTTCAAAGATGATACTTTCTTTTAAGAATGTAGAGTTATATTTTCACCGGTATTTCTTGCAGTGACTTGAATCCAGATTTATCTCATTTAACTTCAGAGACCTACCTGAGGTGTCTATAGAAAGAACACAGTTGTCTTTGGTTTATTGTAGAATCAATGCAGCGAAAGTACGCATAAGATGATTCATTCCATGTAAGGGTAGGCTCAGAAATCTCAGAAATACCTGTCTTTCCCGAGCTGAGACTAATATGCAGAACCTCAAAGACTTGTGCTGGTAATTTAGATACTCCAATGCATGCTGATGTTAGATGAATTAATCCCAGGCTGCGGTATTTTAAAATGTGAATTCTTCAGAGCCACAAACTATTGAAAATAGTAGTCTTCAATAAAGAAATAGAACAAAAATATGAGAGAAAAAAAGTAAATAAAAATAAGTAAAGGAGAAAAAAAGGTTATTAAATGTCCTACTTTATCAAATCAGAAAAGGTATATAATATTCTTAGAGGATTATCTTGACAAAGATCAGTCATTGTTTTTGTGAACAACTTCTACAAAAGTTGTTATTGTTGGTACTTCCAGACATGACAAATACATGTGAGTATAAATATAGTTTACATGGATAAAAAACTATTAAAAAAAAATCAAGTGCTACTTAAATGATCTTTAAAAAGAAGAGGAATAATTACTTTGCCATATTCTCCCTCTACTAGAAGTCACCAATCTCACCTGGCCTTGACTCCAGAAGAGAAAAATAAAGGGCAATTGGGAGAGAACAAGTTTTCTATAACAATTCCTTCAACAAACAGAAAATTGGGTATTTCTGCTGGATGGAATAATGGGGATTTTTCTATTTGTAGTACAGATGAGTGCCCTGTAAGGTGTTTGTTGATGCATGACTCTACTTAAGAAATTACTCAAAAGACTGCCATGACTTGTCACAAGGACTCTATACACTATGATACCAAATTAAGAACATTCCCAGCTACACACTATCTAGCTCAGAAAGGTATGAGCCTGTATCAGGATAACCTTTTTGGCTTAGCTGAGGACTGCCCAAAGGAGTATGGCCCTTAAGGGATGACTGTTGCAGTCTGGAAAAAAAATATCTGGAAATATCATAAATGGAACCTAATTTTCTGTAAAATATTTTTTCTCTGAGTTCTCTGTGCTCACTTGAGATTAAAGGGGATAATAAATAGGCTGCTTCTCACATTAAAGCAAAAGGGGATTTCATTAAATAAGTTTTCCTACCTATTATACAAAACACTTTTGCTGACCTACTAGAGAATTCAGTAATTACTGGCCAAAAGGAGCCTGGCCCCTCATTACAGAAGATAACCTGATACCTCTGCTGTTGTTAGCATTCTCTGATGTGGGCAAGGGCTGCACAGAGCCCCTGAAACCATCTCTACCTCAATTCTGAAACATGAGATACCTAACCTAGAAGAGCAAATCCTCCAGACCTCTTCTTCATTCAGCAGCAGCTCTCTGGAGTTACCAATTTTCATTCCTTCACCAGGTTGGAAGTTTAAGGAGGTTATAGTCAGAAAACTATCTAGATTAAGTTTATGGAGCTAAAATGCCCTTTCCTTTTGAAACAAAATGTATCTGGAAATGTTTTTCTTCTATCACATGCATGTAAGTAATCACAATGTTTGAAGTAGAGATTTGTCCCAACTAATTCTTACCAGAGTGCACAAAGGGTCAGAAGGCCAATGAGGTTGGGAAGTGTTCTATGTTTCTTCTCTGTGGTGGTTAATATAACAACGATATAAATGTGAAGACAGAAAATGCATTGATCCACTGAAAATATATAGGATCTTCTATTACTTTTAGATTAGAGAAATCATAAGCTGGAGATACATACAGAAACTCAAGAAATAGCTGTCCACTCATCCCAGTATTAAAAGTGTAGGGGAACAGGAGCATTTCAGCAGATCTCTGAAAAGACAGAGACAAAAGAGGATAAAGAAGAGATAAAGAGCTTACTGTTGAATATAATTTAGTGTTTAAAGTTCTGAAAAGAGCTATTCTCTTTTTAAAAATCTCTTCTGAATGTACCAAAAAATAAGCTAGCCAGATGCTAACTTCACTGTACAACAGCCTTTTTATACTGGCAACACTAGAAATAATTGGTATCTTCATTGCATCAGGCAAATTGGCTCTGTTGAATAGTCAGATACCAAAATGTGTGGGAATCTGTTGTCAGGGAGAATCTTCAACCATTGTGCTTTATAATAGCAAAGAACCGGATGGTGCAAAATGATTCTTGCCCACATTTAAGTGATTTGGCATGGATGAGACTAGGCAGAAGGGAAGGAGTCAAATTTCTTTCTCATTTCTGAGAGCATCTCTCAGATATTAAGGAGAGAGGCAGAATCTTTGAGCTCCGCAGACTTTATGACCATGCTGGAGTATATTCAGCAGAGAATTCAGAGGCTGTCGCAGCAATACATGTGCACATAAACTCAAACTGTCATAAGCTGTAAGAGAACTGGACAGAGGTGAGACAATACAATTAGAAACATATGCTTGGTTTTAAACACTGCAGGCACATTTTGCAGGTGGGAACAGCTATTATTATAACTGTTTTAAATATCTAAGCACAGGAAAGGACAAGAGACTTCCATATTATATGTGACAATAATAAAACTACAGCCTTAATGGATTTTTCTTCATTTTATTTTATTTAATTAAGGGTGCGGGATTAAGAACAAAAGTAATTTTAACATTTATTGCCTAGAATATGTTTTATATGTTTTCTCCTGGTCATTGTTCACAAAGAAATTTTAATATAGATGCTTAATTTTATAAAGCCTTAGAGTTCAATCCCAATCGTGTCAGCTGTCCAAAACATCTCATAGGAGTAGTCTTATGATAGAATTTTAAAGGCATACCCTCTCTTCTCTAGGACTAGTTAGAGGTCAGACTAAATACTCTTAGAAAAATTACACTGGACAGCAGGAAACTAAACCTAAGCATTGCTTTATGGGTGACACAGTCCAGTGCAGGAGTCACAGAACACCTGCAGCCACATATTGAAAATGCTTCTGTTGCCTAGGAGAGCCACATAAAGCTTAGTCACTTGTACGTGCAGACACCACATATATTTAATAGGGAGATAAATCCCAGCCTCAGGGCCTGATTCAGCTGCTAATACAGACTTCCAGCATCATATGAAATGTCCTGGGTTCTCCTGCCTAGCATTTGCTGCTATTTTATATGGACTTGGGTCTCCTGTGTTGTAACTGTCAGCTGTACATGAACATGTCAGATAGTTTACATCTTGATGACATTAGATGCTCATATTTCAAAACTCACTGTATCTGAATCAAGCACAACCACCTGTCCAGTGATTCCCAACTAATTCAGAATTGACCAGTTAATAACTAGAGGTAGAAATGTCCACTTGCCTTTAACACAGGAGATATTCTGAGAGAAAAAAAAGTTTGCTTTGTTGTTAAGCTGCTGTTCTATGTGTTAATAAGGGTATAAGCTTTTGAAATTGTTGTTAAAAACTCAGGACATTTCTCAGTTTATCCCAAACCAGAAGATAAGGAAAGACTTATGCACATCATAAGTCAGTAGTATTTAATATTCTCAGGCAATAGCAAACCAGCTGATACTTCATTGATGAATTCTCATGGGATAACTCCCAACTGTAACAAGTTACACAATGATATACTACTGGGAATTACAGTTTCATCACACTTGGATAACCTGTATGAATGTAATAGGATAATATTTCTTAGGGGGAAAAGAAATTAGCTGATTACTTCAACTTTCCTATAGTGGAAATGTTTTAAAGACATTTTGCTATCTAGTCCTTGTTTACATTCAGGCAGCTGTGAATTTTATTTTATATTTAAATTACTTTGTTTCATAGTATATAAATGAAATGACATTTCATTTACATGACACTTAATATTAGAAAATTGTTTTTGTCATCATGCAGGGTTTTCAGAAGTCCAAGTTCAGTCTTCTGGGGGACTGAAGGAAGTGCTCTTTTAACTGATAATTTAAAAAGTTTTGCTTTTGTGGTAATTTGTAAGAAAAACAATCCAAAATGCTACACTTCCCCTTTAGAACATGAGATTTGATTGAAATGTGAAACTATGGTCTCCAGTCTGCTATATAGCCACAAATGCTGTGTCCTTACTACTGCAGGTAAAGCAATGAACAAGAGAGAGGAACTCTGTTATGCTCTCTACTAATTGTCAGTCCCCTCACCCAGCTCTGAATCCAAACCAAATTCTCTGCCACAGTTTTGGAGAGAGAGGAGGAATGCTGAACAGCTTGAAGTTTAGTAAAAAATAAAGAAATGCAATATATTGCAATCCTCACTCACATCCTCATAACTCTATTGTTCACTCTACTCATACCTTTTTATTGCAAACATATACACCAGAAATGAATCTCATTTCTCATTCCTTTTCTAAGAGTAGCATTCAGAAGTGCAGACCATTTTAATTAGCAGCTTCTAATACATCTAAGGTCTATTATGTCAGGCTTGAAAGAAATTGATCCTTTCACAGTGAGAGCATTATAGAGAATTCCAAAATACTTTTTCAAGTCCATGTGATCTGTGCTGAGATGTATTCACTGGGAAATATGTTTCATCACACCACAGGGAATTTCATGCTAGTATATTAATGTTAAGAATGCATTTTTGTATTTTTTTCCACAAAGCATTTGGTAAGAATTTATCTGCGCTGTCACATACTAGGATGTCTGTGTGTATGTTCCATGGCATGTAGAATAAGGATAGCATAAACCTGAAGTACAGCATAAATGTCAGCACACTCCCTCAGCTATCTCAAGGAACTACTTCAGCTTCTCAATGTGTCAACAACATAAAAGTAGCTGCCTTACATCTACTGTATTCACCTACAATAGAGAGGCATCCACCTCTGTATTGCTGCTATTTTAGAAAACAGCTGACACTGACAACAATTCTGTTTTCCTTTAGAAAATACTTGAAACAAAATGGTCATATCTGTTGCTTTCTTGTCTAAAATAAGTATCTGTCTTTTATACTACATGAGACCCTTAGAGAGTGCTTTTCAAAAGGTAATAACTGTTTTTTGCAGCACTCTGCGCATTAGGATTTGCTCATTTGTCAACTGGGTGAAGATGTAAGGAGGATAACGGACTTAGTCAAGGCTGCACATGAAATTCATGACAGCAATAGGTATAGTGTTCAAATCTTTTCTTTTCACTGCTCTGTTGAATGCTTTTCCACTTTGTGAATAAAAGACCATTTACTCCTGTTTTTTGTGGAACTGAGGAAATTGTTCATCAGTGAGAAGAAATAAGCAGGGTTTTTTCTTTTCTTTTATATACAGAAACTGCCTCAAATTTTTAAAATTATTGTCCAATTGGACAGCAGTCCAAGCTATTTTGCTATTGCTTTAGGGATGATTTTTCACCTACTGAAGATTAGGTGACAAACTCCAGTAATTTGCCCAAAGAAGGAGTTACTGAAGCTTAGGAAGGGAAATCAGATTTCCAAAGATAAGAACCCTCCTTACCAATACACAATGGCATGCTTCAATCAGGAAATATAATCTCTTGGGTTTTTTTACCACAGTCCATAGAAAAGAGTGGGATTTTATTGTACTCATTTCATACGCCCCTCAGCAAAACACAACTGAGGACTTATTTTCAACAGAGATGCATAACTGCATGAACAGTGATTCATCTGGTCAAATGTAGTAATCTGGGTAATAGTTTACAATGCTCACACATTAGAACTGACCAGATCAGGTATGGCAGTCCAGACTGAGACTTCTTATGTTTACTGAGGTGAGTGTTGCCAATGTTGCATTCTGTTCCATCCAGAAATTTAGAACCACTTATTCTTCTCAGCATAGCTGAACCATACAGAGAATAAAGAAGATTTTTCCTCTCCTTCTCATGGGCATCAAATAAAATATACTGAATTCCAGTGGCAGAGAAATTATGGGGGGAAAAATGGAAAAAAAAGGTGTACTTTTCTTCAGTTCTGTAACTCTAACTAAGGCCAAAAACCAGACTAAAACAAGGGGAATGGTGCTGTGTCCATGAGGTGTTCTAAGGCCAATGGGAAGTAAACTCTATTTGCAGAGTTTACTTATTTCTCAGTATTAGAGTAATTGATAAATTATTATTATTATTATTATTATTATTAGTAGTAGTAGTAGTAGTAGTATTAAATTAATAGTAAGGTCAGAACACAGAAGGGCATTTGTGATCAGATCAGTTTACTTGCATTTCATTTACCTGCCCTACTGGGAGGAGAAAGTATTATTAGAAACAATCTTAAGAACAGCCACTGGCACATTTTACCCCAGGTGTATTGACTGTTGTCTGGACAAATGAGGAAGCAAGGGTAAACAATTCCTGTGAGCTTCCTTACAATACCACAGATTGTTTCCAGTCACTAAACCCAACTATACCATATATTTTGTTTAATAGGGCAGACTTAGCCTAAAATTCTAAATTCACCTTTCTTAAGTGATATAATCAGTGAAGTCAACACCCATGGTTTTGGCCCAATATGATTTGTATGTTCCTTTGGTTTAGATTACTTATAGCAATTTTTCTATTTTTCATTTCCATATAACACCCATGGCAGAAAAAAAATTCTATACAACAGTACTGACGAGGTTGATCCTTGTCTTTAGATTATAAGATCACATTAATTCTGAAAGACAGCACAACTTGGTCTTATGAAGTTCCTTCCTTTCTTCTCATTGTGTCAACATATCCTTTGATTTCTTATGCCGTCCACAGCTGTGTAAATTTACAGTTCCATAAATCAGGATGTAAATGTAGGCTGAACCGCCCAACTGTGTAGGTGTGAATAGGTCACTGTGGCCACAATTAGCAATACACCTGTTGATGTTGATGGTTATTGATTGTACCATTATTATATTGTGTCAGAAGACTCCAAAGATCAGTTTGTTATCTAGAATTCCTGACTAAAGTTGTCAAAGAGTAGTGGAAACAGCAAACTCATATGAAATTTATCTCACACAACTATTACCATTTTTAAAGGGCAGTTAGATGCACTGAGGAAATTGTAAAGAGGTATTTTACATTTGTGTTCATTACTCAAAAATGTTATCTGATAGAAAAATCCATTTACACTATTTCAACAAGCAAACATTTCCCCTGACAAGTCCTAGACTTCATATACAATTACATTTAGGTAAAAAATTTTTTAAGAAATTACATTACAAACAACTCTGGTACATGCATTTCCTAGTGAATATTTTTCTAAGTAGTAAGTGGGTGTTACAGGCAGGAAATGTCACAAATTTTATATATATACTAATGCAGTCTGTTATACAGAAGAAAGCTAACTATGCACTGAACTGCACTAGTCACAACCTGTCAGCATGTCAATCAAAATGATTATTCCCCTCTGTTCAGCACTTGTGCTATCACATCTATTCTGCATCCCATTTTGGAATCACTTGTGCAAAGACTGAAAAGTGGACTAAGTCCAGAAAAAGACCCCTAGGGACAGTTTAGAGGACTGAAGAACTTGAAAACCAAAGAGACCCTGAGAAAAATATGTTTATTCATTCTGAAGACAAGAAGATTCATAGGACTGAAAGACTGTTTTTACCTATCTAATGCAGGACTGTGGAGGAGGAATTAGAGGTGCACAGCAAATGCACAAAAGCAGAGATGCAAGTTGCAAGTTGCAGAAAGGGAAATTCACAGTGGCTTTAAAGAAAAAAAATCAGAGCAATGGTGATAAAAACATGGAACAGAGGCCCAAAGAGGGTCCCCATACACAGAGATATTGAAAACTTGATTGTGCAAGTTTGAGTGACTTGGAAAGTTTGATTGACCTGGAAGTCATAGTCTCTGAGAGTTCTGAGGAATGATCTGCCACATATTATATGCAAACTGTTTCTGATTATTTGAGGCAAACTCCAAACTGCTCAGCATTGCTACAGCCTCTTGCTTTCTAAATTGCAGTGCCTTACTTGCTGCTAAAGACAACTCCATATTCTCCTGAGGTAAAACAGATGTGTCTGTACTTTGCATTCTAAACTTCTGATGGAGGCTGATGTTAGAACTGATGCAGTCTCAGTGACAGATTTGCTTTACTATGCAACTGCAAAGAAAGGGGCATGTACACAGACACAAGGGATTTCCTGTGACATGTCAAAGGCATTTTCACGTACCTGCAGAAGACAGCAAGTGGCAGCATATGAGGATTAATATATATTTCAGAATGGTACATTTCCTCTTTCCTATGTTTTGACCAAATGTTGCCTTTAAGCATCCTGGAATGGAATCCCTGGGGACAACAAAGTAATAAATAAGGGATTACACAGAGGTATTCAGAAGCCTGAATAATGCTGCAAGCACCTGATCCTTTGTTAGCAATACTAATGTTTTTGTTTACTCCTTGTGTCTGCATATCTTATGAACTGCTATTCGTAGGAGTTCTAGAATGCAATTTTCTCTTAAGTAGCTTATTCAGTACTTGTGTAAAATCCCTATTGCTGATCACTGATAAATCTCAAGAAAGTCATTAGAAAAGTCCCTAGAGAAGTCACCATTTGGTAATATTCTATGGGGCTTTTGTATTTCTCAGGCCTCAAGGGAGGCTGGCTCATCCCCATTCTTTACTTGGTAGACTCAGGATGCTAAGACAGCATCAATCAGTCTGAGTCAGGATACACTTTTGTTTTATGTAAAAAAGAGTCAGGATAAATAAAAGGAAACAGAAAAGATAAACACAGTAGAAAGGGACAAAGGAAGATGTACAGAAGGAGGTTTTCTAGAAGAGCTTTCTAGAGAATACAAGGAGCAGAAAAACAAAAAGACTGAAAGGAAAATGAGTGATGAAATTATGTTCTGCACTCGGGAATCAATGTACTACTTTGGAGCTTGAGAAACCTGGAAGGAAAAGAGTCTTCTGTGCCTTACATGCTAACCTGAATATATATTATTCTATTCTCCCATGCAATGTCAAATGTCTCTTGGAAACCTAAATAGATTACGTCTACCACTTCAGCCCTATCTGCTCCCCGCATTCTCCTTTTGATAAGACAGAGATTTATATTCTTATTCTTCTCTGATAGGTGAATCAATCTCTGCTGTCAGGTTGTCTGTCCAAATAACAAACCTGCATATCACACAACTGTTTTAAATGTAATGTTGATAAATGTTGTTTATGTGCACTTGGCAGCAACTTACAGTCTCTTCCCTGCATATTGCAACCTTCTCAAGAAACCCATGTTTTTTATCTTTACAATGTTCTCACCATTAAGAATTAATTATGGCCATAGAGTCATTACTTGGGATATTTCTAGGAATTCTGTGCTTCTGTGTCACTAGACTGATACCCTAAGTTTCTAGGAGTACCCAATACTTCACAAAGTATGGTTTTCATTTTGGGGAGAGAAGAGCTGCCAACACTGAGCAAAGCTGAATATTTCTAGTGAAATCTCTGGTCTGATAAAGCATTGCAAAATGTTCTGCCTCTGTGACTTCTGCTGCTTTCCAGCACTCACCCACAAGTTCTGATAACCTTTCAGAGATAACCTTGTGCTGTCTCAGCTCAAGGCAACAGTTCCATGCTCCCTCCAGCACACACCTACTTCCACCTTTCATCTACTCCCAGGTAAATTGTTTGTCCAAATACCATCTCTTTCTTCCAATTCATACCATCTTCTTTCCCCTCCACTCCCAACAGAAGCAGTGAACAGCAACTAGACCTTTACTGAGTAGCTGATCTTAGCTGGTTCAGCCAATAACAAAATCATGAGTCCTTCCAATATATTCATTCAGTTCCTGCTCTCATGGTCCTACAGCAAGAAAATCGCCCAGAATGACAAAGGCCAAATAATAATCTCTCTTGAGTGTTCTGCACTGCTCCTTATATAGGGCATATAGAAATATGTTTATAAACAGCATATAGAAATAAAGTTAGAACATTTTTCTATGCAACTAATGAATTATTTACAGGCTGGACCATTATTAAAACTCTTGGATTTTTTTTAATTTTGAAAATGTTATTCTCCTACATGTTCTGTATTTCTAATTCACCTCCCTCATTACTCAGAGGGAAGTGATTTCACACACTGCTCAGCACACTGCATAGGAACTGTTAATTTCTTGTGTAAGTTACAGACACCTTCATCTGTTTTTCACTTTCAGGTCTCTTGAAATGCTCCATTTGCAAAACTGGTATTTTACTAGTAATCCGTCATTATAAAGTCACAGAAGGTCTGCTGTAATGCACTGTTTATGAGTTTGCTCTTTTCCTCCATACCCTCCCATATCCATAAAACATCTATAGATGCTCAGTGTATATCACATACAACAGTATATTCTACATGTTATTCATGGCATTTTAAATTCCTTTTGCCTCAAGTATTTCAGAATTGTCAGATTAAAGATGACAGTCCTGTGGGATCAATATTTTTATGTGATTACAAGTTACATGATTTAATAGTTTTTTAATACTATTTGAAGATTGTTTCTGAATATCTTATTGATATCTACTAAATATGTAATATTTTTCCCTACTGATATCCCAGGGAAGTCAGTAGAAAACTTATAACAGGTCATAGTGAATCTTTAGACCTAACTTAAAAAGCTATGGTATTATCAATTATTAAAATTGTTTAACAGTAGCAATGACAGAATAAGGATAGCTTCAATTCTAATGTAAACAGAATCAAGCCAAGGAAGTACTATGCATGTTCCTTCTATGAAATCTTGCTTGTTTTTTCAGGAATGTCTGTATACCAGTTTCTAGGAGAATGAAGTTAAATTTTGGTAAAGGAATCTGATGAAAGAATTCTGCCTATTGCAGTAATACAACCATTACAAGGATTTCTTATCAGTCTGAAAAATGAACTGATAAGCATTACAATAGTGAACATGACTGGAAAATTTCCAATTAAAAATATGAATTAATGGCATAGCATAAGTCACAGTTGAGATAGCCACAATACACAAAGTACCAACATACAAATTCAGAAAGCTTCAACCCATACAGACTAACACCACACCACTCCAGAAAGCTTCAAGAGTCTGCCATTCCTAGTCTTTACCCCAGCCTTTTATACCCCTCATGGCTCATGCCTTGCACCTGTGTGCTCTCTGTTCCCTTTGGTGGTTGCTCAGTGCCTGGGCACCCCATGGCTCATTGCTGTCAGTGCTGCTCACCTGCCCTGCACAGCTGTGGCACATTGGGGATGAGGGCCAGCCACAGCCCCACTCCCAATTACCACAAACTGTGTGCCTACAAATTTATTCCAGACAACAGGCAAGACCATCAAGAGAATTGTTTTGAACTCTAGTCAATGACATTTTACTTTTCCCAGGTTTGTGTGCAAAATCAAAATGCTAAATCATTCATGTAAAAAGGAATCTTGGAAAATGTCTATTTTAAATTAAAAATTCAGATTTGAAACTTTATTTTTCTATTTCATTCTTTCTAATTCCATTTAATTAATTTAAATATCAAATTAACTAACTCAAGTGTTATACAAACATCCAGTTGATCAAAACTAGCCCTTTTCCGAATATAGCTTCAATTCGTAATATTCTTTCCAGCTATACATTTCAAATGAAGCACTCAGATATTTTTTATTGCATACTGAATGTGTAATTTTTGAGGACATGATGCTTACAATGAATATGTCACTTTTCTTTAAGGTTAAAAAAATCAGCAGTCCTATTAAATTTTTTTAATTTGAAAGTTAAATATGACCACATTTTTGAGGAAGAAAATCCTTAATTCCTGAAATAAAGTCTTTTTTTGAAGAAGATTTTAAAACATGTAATATGTTTTAAGATGTCTAATCACTATGAATTTCAGGATACTTGACAATTTTTTTGTAAGTTAGATAAGAATTTAGTAACATAACAGTAGTATATAAATAATACAGAATTGTGTTTTGTACTCTAATACAGATTGCTATATTGTATTATTGTGCTTCTGAAAGACTTTAGTTTCTTTTCAATTCTTTGACCAATACTGAACATTCTTCTTCCTCTTCCTTCATGCATGATTACAAAATCTAGTCAGAGAGATAAAAGAGTTGATTCTAAAGGTTAAACACATTCTTATTTAAACAATGATCACGAGGTCTAATAAAAGAAGGAGATTGATCCAGCAAATAGTTTGGCAAAGTAACAAATATTCTCAATGCAAGAATAAAAAAACAAAATAAGAAAACAACCCAAAAGCAACCTATCCAACAAACAGAAGCAGCATAAAAGTCTAAATGTTACTATAAGTTTAAGCAGTATCTGGAAAGGATAATGTGAAGAAGCAATTTCATTGAAAACTTGGGTTAAACAACTCAAGAAAAAGTCTTATGCCAAGTCCTCATCTAGTGGATGTTATGGTTGTGTTTCCTTCATGAAAATTTGGGAAGGATTTTCATATGGGTATCACAGTGAATTTCACTGCGTGAGAATTTGTCTAGTGAACAGGGAAAATACATGTATTCTGAGAAAATTCATTGACTCAGTTGACTTGATCAATCTTATTCCAGGATTTGTAGTTTTATGTCTCTTTGTTTCAGCTGTAAAGCAAAGGCTCATGCAATGAGTACTACCTGTTATCAATCAAGGAGTTCACTTCTTCAGTGACTGCGCTTCTTTGAAGTGCTGGGAGAAACAGAAATATTTATCATGTTCTCAAGGTGGTTTCTGAACCTTTCAATCTTATATCTAGATTACAGCCAATACTCCTTTCGTCAGCCATTTCATAGATTGTGAAATCAGCAGTTTAAAAAGACATTCTCAGCACAGGAAGCACAGAGGAAGCAGGACACATAATCAATCTTCAGACTCCCATGGAACCTGCTAACAGGTTGTTATTTCTGCAGTCATCCAAAGGATTAGACTGCTTGGTAACACATCTTCACCATCTCTCTCTCTGCCTTCCATTCTTTCATTAGCCTTTTTCCTTCTCCCATATATTGCTACATGTTGCCTATATTTTATTTTTAATTATTTTTGTAAAATATCCATTATTGCTTTTTCACTCAGCCAAGCACATTCTGCAGTGAGATCACAACTGCTTATAACACTTGAAAGATATATTCAGCATGGTATCTTTGGAAAAAAAGAAAACCAAAATGTACTAATGGGGTTTTCTTTTTGCTGTTTTGGAAATTCAGCCAGAAATAAAATAGCAACAACACAACTGTTATAGCTATCATAAAACATATGTAGAAGGCAAGGATCATGCTATCATAGAACTAAGTTAATATTATCTCCTCATGATAGTGATACCTTGTTCATTGATATGTAGAAAATCATATTTACTGTGCAGTGTTTCAATTCCATCAGCAACTTACCCACTCCTGAATGCATGATTTGATTTACAAGTATTGTTCTACTTTTGTACCCTGTGCTCTCCCTTTGCTTTTTGTTGCTTTCAGCCATTTTCCTCAGCTCCTGTAATAACCTTGATCTCTTCCAGTCACTTCGTTAGGCTCCTCTGGTAGCCATCCTCATAGTGAGCTCTTGACAGCACTCATCAATTTTGGATCTTTCAATTAATTGAGCCAGCACCAATCTCCTGGCTGCCTCTGTTAGTTCCTTCTGCCAATACTTCAAAACCTCCAGCAAAGCAATACTCTAGGATGGCAATAGCTCTGTGGCCTCAACACAGTGAGGCTAGGTTGGTAGCTTAAGCAGAAATTCTAGTTGGAAATATCCTGTCATGTAACCCTGCTCCAAATTCAATTTTCAGCACTGTTTCTAGGGGTACATAATAACATGTAAATCCCAAAAGATTGGTGAATAAATAGGTTGGTTTTTTTTTTCCCTTATTGTTAGTAGGGGTATGTTGTTTCCTAGACTGATGAGCTCATAAGGTAGTGAATTCAGAGGCCTTAAAAACAATGGGCAGTCCTTTCTAGTTGGCTTCTACTCATGCATTTGGTATCAAGGTGTGTGTGTGCGCACGTTCATCTCTGGTGTCACCTGAAAAGTCAAGTGAAATAAAAAGGAAGAAACACGCTTTGCTGTAAGCTTCTCCACTGGAGTATGTATTTCCTAGTAAGTGCTTTAAAATTATTACTTGAATACTTGCACATTAATTTAGTATTTTTACACTTTCAACCATATCAAATAATTTGTGCTGAGGCCCAATGCAAACACAAATTAAATCCACTCTTCTTCTGCAGCTGTTCAGTAGGATGTCACCAAGGTTTAATTCAAGGCAGTTACCTCTAATTAGAAAAAAACTAAACCTTAAAGTAATTGGACATTGAACACTGTCATTGGGAGGCTAATTGCATAGTGCACAAGCCTGCTTCTGCAGCAGAGAAAGATATTAAGATATTGAAGTGAATACAGATAAATACTTTTTTACAGAAAGGAAAAGCATTCTTATCTAAACTATTCTGTTACAGTCTTTGGTGCTATCGCAGAATAGGCTCACCTTGAATCCACACACACATTTATAGCTACATAAAGTATAATAAGCAAATGTTTCTTTCTACCTACCTAGCTTGTAAAACTGAATTTAGTGGAAATATTTATCCTCAGATTCAAAGATAAGAGATGCAAGATCTGATCTCATCTTTGTATATTGTCAAGGCATTTTTATGGATGTCATTCTCATTATGCTGAGAATCAAGTAATTTGTATATTTGGGCTTAATTCTAACCAATCTATCCCAATATTTCACTTTCAATAGAGCCAGTGAGTGTGGTGTAAGTTCATCTAAAAGAAGAATTAGAGTTTTAATGAATAAACTTGATCAGAAAGATGTCTATGTCTTTTATTTCTTTTTTTTTCTTTCTTCTTCCTAGCAAGGAGAATTGTTGTGTAAGATAGTATGGTGCAACTGAGTGCATTTTCCATTTGAATAAGGAACAGCATTTTTGCTGTATGTGATGGTTGTCTTACTGTAAAATATGCTGTTTCCCTAGAGGAACCTGGATCTCACAAACAATGCAGTCGAGTGCCTTTTATGTAGTTTATAACTTATAAACAGTGAAGGAATGATCCAATTAGTAAGTGATTAAACACAGGTTCCTTCAGGTCTCAAACTATGTATTAAAAGTTTATGGAATAAACTATTTCATGCACATGTCTGCATCTAATGAGTAATAACCACCTGGGAATGAGAACTACATTTTAAAAAAAGGAACAGTGGCAACAGCACAAAGTACTAATCACTTGACTAATTTCCATTGTCACTGTGAAACATACCTTTGCCAGACAATCATAATTATAATGTCATTAAAATTAATTAATATTTTATTGTCAAAAAACAGCAAAGAAAATATTCAATATTTCCATCCTAACCAGTTTTTGACATTTCAACAGCATACAGAAGTAAAGTTTGCTATATAGAATTTCATTCTGAAATATGGGACATTAGAAAATATGCATAATTTCAAACAGTGATTTAAAATGTTAATTTTTAGAGAAACATCATTAGCATGCAAAGTGAAATATTTTATTTTGTAAAAAACCCATTGTGAATATTAAACACAAAATCCTTTGACTAGACTACAAAATCGTCATATTTTTATTTTGTGGATGTACAAATGCTTGTAGCATGTACATTTCACCATGATTTATCAAATTATTTTATATAAGCCTGTTATTATATATGTTCAATTTTTCAATTTTTCGCTCACTAAATTTCACATAAGGAGTAATGTTATGATGCTATATTTTGACAGTAAGGTGGAAGGCAGCAATGGAATGTTGATAAAGTAGATGATGAAATATGATAGAAAAACAGACTTTTCAATGCTGAACCTTAACACCCTAATCTTATTAGTTTTGTGATAAAATATCAATGGGTATCCAATACAGATAAAATGGAAGTGTGAAAAATTGCTAAATAAAAGTTTCAAATATCAGCTTTCAGGTGAACAAGCAGAATAAATCTCCATCATCTTTTTGTGGTTTGCACCTTAAATTAGTAGAACAGTACCCTTGAGTAGCATAGTGAGACTAATAAGGAACACATTAAGAAAAGGGTGGAATCTTCACATGTGCTTCTTAAAACCATATTTCATATATTGCTTGTTTAAACAATGAACCCTTGATCTTGGTATACTGTTTGTAGTTTAGCTGAAAGACTGACTTAGGCACCCTGGGTTCCCTTTGTAGGTAACAGAACTAACTGGGATTGCATCAACATGATTTTTTTCACCCCAAAGTAGACAGCTAAAATATGTGGACTAAAAGCAGACATTCCTCATGTTCAGTATAGGATTGTAGGTCCATCAGATAAATGCTTGTTCTGGCACAATTTACCTTCAGTAAACCTAGTTTGGATGTCTGTCCTTGTGGTCCTGTCAGTAATTATCTTCCATGGGTGCTATATGGCAGAAAAAATTATGAGCTAATGGACTTGAAGATTTCTCAAGTCATGTAATTACTGAAAAGCTGATTGCTGTCTTTATTTGTATTTCTTCTCTAGCTGATTTTCAAACAATAAAAATCACTAGACTAATATATCTGAGTCCTGTTACTCACAGTTAAACAATATAGACAGATGTTTTACTAAAAAGCTCTACCACAGAGACCCTTACCTTCAGGGTACCAAACATTTGTTGTACTTGACCTTCAGATGGTAACCTCCAATAGATTTCTAAAAGTGTTTTCCTAAAAGAATTAGATGATGAATAAAAGGCAGCTCTGCACTTGCTTGCTGAATAACAGCAGAAATAATAATTTTGCTGAATTCATTCAGACAGTCTGGGTAATGGTCATAAACAGGGAAACTTCTCAGCCAGAGCAAAAAAACCTGACTTTTCATGTTTATGGTATATGGACCTCTTCATTTTTCATCCGTCTCTTATTTTTAGAGGGACAGCAGATAAGTGCATCAAGGCAATTCTTCTAGACTTCTCAAAATTTATTCAAATCTAATAAAATAATTTCCTGATATTTTTGCTGATTGGTAAACTGGTAGAGAAACACATTGGATACTTAATAGTGATGTCAGAACACAAGCCATTCCTTAAGTGTGGGTCTGTGAGATTCTCTTTGTTGCAGCGATCTAGCTAAATTTTTAATTTGGTGCAGGGAGACCTCGTTACTTTTACAGAGTTTTATTTCAGTTACTGTTGAAAAAAAAATTACTTGTTTGTCAGTCCTGATTTGTTCCAATTTGATTCACTACTACCTCTAACTTAAATGAAACTGAGAAGGTGCATCAAGAGAAAGCAAAAGTGCTGGAGGACTGATATAGCATTTGAATGAGTTCTGTGAAAGTCACTCCAAACAAGACAGAGGTAACACCCTTTTTCTGATGACTGGGGAGAAATAGTTTCTCCTATTTCTTCTAAAAATGCTGTGTACAGCTGCGGACTGCATTAATAGCTATTGAGATGAGGTACAAGTTATGCTAGTATTTCTGTTGCATGGACTGATCTGAATTAACCAGGACAAAAAGTGTAAGCATTCCTCCTTTACACTGTGAACTGGAATGCTGACTCTTTTGAATATTAGCTTTAGTTTATTGATATATAATTTTTATTAACCAATACCTGAAAATCATGAGGAAAACCCAGCTGATCAAAACTGCATATTGTTGCTTCATTTACAGTATGCACTAAAGGCATATTCTGCAGACTAGACTGGTTTTCAGTTGTTTTCTGGGAAAGCATATACTCTGCAAGGGTGTTTTCATTCACAGTGTGACAGAACTTGACCTTGTAGACAATTAGGGCTTGCTAAAAGCTATTTTTGTTACAAAACTTAATTTTTTTTTCTTTTTTGTTTTTGTCTGAGAAAGTTTTAAAGCCTTCAGATGAGAAAATTTTCATTGGGTCAGTGACACAGTCCTGGTCATATTGAGATATCAAAAGCAGAGAATAATTGTATTTTGGAAGAAATCATTGAATATAATTATTAGCTCTGTTATTATTTTTGTAAGGTGTTTTGAACTTTGGTAAGAATTTAATAACTATCTTGCTGTGATCTGATTCTGGTGTGAGTCCCATGTGGTACAGATGACCCAGGCAGTGGATGGACACAGGTTTTGTGTTTCTCATGCAGTGTCCCATTTTTTTGTGTCTGTGGTCATTTACGTAGGATTAATATCTAACTACATGATTTACTTAGATCATCTTATCATGTAATTTATCTTTCAATTTATTCAAGGATAAAAAGTTGAAGTCATACAAGCAGGCCCTCCACTCAATCCAAGGTTCCTTTAAATTAATGGCTGAATCACTTGAAATAGTTTTTCAACATTTTGTTGGCTTAACTTTCAGAAAGACAGCAAGACAGAGAATGGAAGAAAGGGGAAACTCTGTGACTTGAACCTCAAAGTAATGTCACTTAAAAGCTCCTGTTTTCATGAACCATATGAAATGATAAAGCATTCCAGAATGTGGATGGTACCTCAGAAAGTTATTTGAAGTTCTTCTCTTGACTGTCAGGGAAAGTAGAAGCAGAGAGAAACAGAGTATAATTTTAGTCCCTAAGAAAACATTTAATTCCATCTTTGTTATTGAATATTAGAATTGCACAAACTGATTCAGCTAATTTTAATTAATTTCCCCCAGGCAGGATTTTGAGTGTTGACTCCAAACTTACCTGATATTAAAAGGGGAATTTGCCAGTGAAATGAAGTCTAAGTGTACAAGTTACAGCAGCCTTGAGACAGAAGTGAATTCCACACTGGTAAATAATGTAAGTGTATAAATCTGTTTATTCTGGCTTAGTGGGAAGGTTTATTGATATTTCCCTTGATAAATATTTGAGGCACTCATCATATCTTAAAAACGTCTTATCTAAAAGCAGAAAAAGAAAAGTAATATAATTTTTACTCACTTTCTCTTCTGCATTTCTGAAAAGGGTAATATTTTTATGCATCAGAAGGCTACAGCACCCTGGGTGTGGAACTCTGATTGTCTAAAGCAGGCTGAAGATCTGCAGAACAGACTCTGTAACATGAACTTCCACAATCAGCACAGGTAGGCAGTAAACATAGGGCTACTTTTCTGTTTTCTCTTCAGATCTGAATTATTTTCTTTGTGTTTAAGTTACCAAGATAACTTATGTAAATTTTGTACTCTATGTGGAAATTCATTTTTTCCTTTCCCTTTCTTCCCCCCAGTTATTCCTCATATGATTATGTGGTTTGTGAAAGAAAATGCCTCTGTACAGAAATAGATTGCTGTATTTTCATCTCTGCAGTAGGAGACAGTTTGTGCTAAAGGAAATCTGGAAATATTGCCCTTAAAGGATTACAGAACAGCGTCATTCAGGCTCATGTAACATAGTGCATATTAATAAATATGCAAATTGAGTTGTACTTCATGTTTAGTGATCCTATGCTTGTGTTAATAACAAAAAAATATATGGTTTTAAAAGTATTTTCAAATATGGCTCTTCTGACCTAAACTATGGATAGTTAGAAAGGTGGCCTGCATTCTTCATTCAAACTTCAAAGAAATGGTATTCAGGACTCCAACTAATGCCAATAAAGAAAAAAAAAACTTAAACACATTCCTCCAAAGAGCACTTAATTTAGAAATAAAAAGCAAAACAATCCTATAACAACAACAACAACAACAACAACAACCACTAAAATAGTAATAATAACAGTAATAATCCTGGCAAGATACACTGTGAAAATCCAGCAATGCAAATAGCACCCATTTACATTATGGTAAATAAGCACAGGTTAATTCTTTGTGAAGGTGCAACATTATCAGTTGTACTAAAGTACATATAGTATGCATGTATAAAAATCTGCTCCTGTCTCACCAGTCTGAAGCAATCTCTTTTTCTTAAAATAGAAATCAATCAATCAATCAATCAATCAATCAACATCATCACCTAAAAGCAAAATCCTGGAAAAACAAAAGAATTTTTACATTTAACCAACACCAAATGTTGACAAACTAAGAGGAACAATTAGTTCAGACTGAAAATTTTACCTTTGGTCAGTGTCCCTCATTTAATCCAGACCTTCTCTGGAAATTAGGTCTCTTCTGTCACCTGTCTTTGGCAGAGAAATTAGGTATAAAAAAAGCAATATTCAAACTCTTTTGGAAAATATCAAAGCCAAATCTACCCTTGAAACTGTCTGCTAAATGTTGTGGATAAAATAACAGGGTTATAAAGTACATATTTTAGAAGAAAGCGTCACTCAGGTAGATGTAATTTTTGAAGGGTTTTGAGGTACACAACCTGATGAAGTTGTCAGAAGTGCGAATGATGGAGTCAAGAGTAAGAGGCTGAAGCCTTGGCAAGCTGGGTGGTCAATGTTTTGGAGTTGTGGACAACAATCAGACTATATAGCATCAACTAGTCTGGAAAAAATCTACAGATCACCCCAGACAAGGAAGCTGTAATAGCTTCTGCTATTTCTTTTCTTTCCCTTATTTCTGCAAATCAGTTTTCAAATGTACTGAATCTTCACTCCCTACTTTTATATTGTTATATGATATGTCTAGAAATATTCTGAGCACAAAAACCAGCTGGCATAATACAAGCTCTGTTCATGCAAACCAGAGTTTCCAAAGTGGGGGTGGCAAAACTTCCTTTTGAGAATGTTCCCTGAGACATCACAAGTGATGAACCATGTCCAGTTTTGTCTGGGAGAGTGTTAGTTGGCCTTAGCCCAAGGCAAGTCAGGGACCAATCTCACAGTCAGTTGAATAGACTTTAAGGTCCTGGTGGCTGGTAAAGTCCCTGCTCTTCACTTTGCTTGGCATGCAGGGCTTCATACTGAGGGCAATTTTCCTCCCTAAGCTAAGCCTGGAAAAAAAAAATTTACACACTTATACAGCCACTTGAATCTTGCCATGCTGGGTAAAAATACTGGACTTCCTACATGGCAACATTTTTTCTGTAAGAGGCTTCAATCTGATCCTGAGTATGAGGCATCATTTTTGTGTCTGTATTGCAATATTACCCAGTTCAATAAAAATTTCAAGTGAAAATGCTTCCAGTTCTTTAATTTTGGTGTAGTTATCTGAATAAATGTTCACCTTGAGTTATCATGCTATCATCAAATAAAGATACATATGTGCAGGTGTAAAGGTACTTGTATGCAGTTATTAGCAGGTATAAGTTTGTGTATGCAAAAGTAAAGGCCCTAAATGATGTGATTTATATTATCTCTTAGTCACAGCACAAGCTTGTGCTGAGCTGAGATATTGCCTCTGCTTAATAAGACACACTCAAACCTGTCCCTTTTCACCTGAATTCATATTCATCCTCTGCCCATTCAAAAGGCCTGATTTTGTTTCACTGCTTCTGTCCTAACTGCTTGAATCTGCAGCTAAACGCTGCAGAGTTTAACGCTGTGCCACTCTACTAAATATCATATATCAGGAGTAGGTCACAGGCACAAACTGCAAAGGGGCAAGAAACTAACATCACTAACTGCAGCTTTTAAAAACAACAGTAGAATATTTGCTAGTAAGATCTTCATTTCTCTTGGCCAGTATGCCAAGCAGCTTCAACTTTTCGACCTAATTGAACTAAGCAACAAATCATACAATATTTAATTATTCATTCAATGAATATCTTCTTTTCCTGATTATACACATAGATATGAAGAAGGAAAAATCCAAATGAATTTATTTTCATCATGAACAGAATTGTTTTCAAAGAGAATGATTTCCTTGAGTCATCAGTAGAACTTTAGTTTTTATGCCAGAATTACTCAGCCTGAGACTAACTGCTTAAGAAACTTAATTTTTTTGCCATTAATAGGCAGATGCAAAATGTTTTTAAAACAACCACTTTGGACTAATTAAATGGAATATTGGACTCACTTCATATCACTCTGCAAGTTTTCCTTAATAGAACCTCCTCTCCTGTTCCAAAATGGCCAATTAGATAAGAGTGACAGCTGTTGGGGTGGCAGAAGCCAGTACCAAAACCAATGACTTTTCTTCTTTAAAAAAGACAAATTTTCACATAATATGGTGGAAAAGATGCAACAAATCAACTTGTAGTGGGAGACTGGCATTTCTTAGCCTTTTCAAATACTTGCTTTAGTTTTGCTGATGGCATCTAGGGACCCAGAAAAAACAGACACAGAAAAAAATGGACATACCTGCCAGTATAGTTCTCAATCTAATTTTCAACTCCTAATCCAAGGGAAGGGAAGGGAAGGGAAGGGAAGGGAAGGGAAGGGAAGGGAAGGGAAGGGAAGGGAAGGGAAGGGAAGGGAAGGGAAGGGAAGGGAAGGGAAGGGAAGGGAAGGGAAGGGAAGGGAAGCTCCCACTTTGGAGCTGAGTCTCACTTCACAATTTTCTGGTTCCTCTGCCAAGTCCTTGGAAGACTGAGCTAGGTTTTCACCCTGCCAAAGACTTTCCTGATAGTGCCCAGTTTGAAATTTCTTTACTTTTCATGAACATCTTTTTACAGAATTTGACATTTTTGTTTCAGCCAAAAAATAGTCATTAATTCCTTGTTTGCCTTGAAGATGCATTTTTCAATGACTATATTAATTCTTTCCAACTGTATCCATTATTTGCCATTTTTGCCCCCCTGTTTAGAGGTATTAATACTGTTTAGAAGGCCTGCACAATGAAATTGCTATGCGGAACTAAAACAGAGAGACTGCTGATACAAGTCAGAAATAAAACCATTACATTATGTCCTAAGGCATTGGCTTATAGTTTAACAAAATCTTCACTTTAACTTTGTCCTCTTCTGCATTATTATAGTACTTCATTGTTATTCCAGCAGTTTGAGGAAACCAGGAGGTGACATTTTAAACATCATTTTAATGTACACATATATATCGCTTAAGATACACTTACCTATGTAAAGCAAAGGATACCAGAAACAGTAGAGTAAGGCAATCATCTCACAGGTGATGTCCACACAACTAGCTGAACAGCTCATACCCTGACAATGAAACACATTTAGAAACACATTTATTTATTTATTATAAACAGATGTGCTTTGGAGAAAAAAAAACCCTCATGATCAAAGGAATAATTGTAGTGAGTATGTGGATTGCCTTTCGGTTTGTTTATAAATGTTGGGCTACTGAACAACTTAATTAATAAAATATAAAGCAAGCTCTGTCATGACAGTTTAAAGAACCTATTTTATAGTTTGGTTAGAGTTTCAGAATATGTCAATTCCTAGCTTCACTATTTTAAGGATTAAGGATCGATCCTACTTTTTCTATTTTTTTATGCAAATGGCTCTTTTGTATTTATAGTCTTTTAGCCTTTCTGGCCTTCATAATATTTTAATTTATATTACTCCTTTGCTTTAGAAAACAATTCAATTTTACATTTGGAAACTGAACAAAGGGGAAATTATCTAGGTGCTCCTTTGGCAATATTGCACTCTAATTTTTCTTCAGCTTTAAAATTTATTGGATGGTTATATCTATGAGCAATGAGTCTTAATATTATCTTGACAAGCTTATTTTTACATTTGTCAAAGTCCAAGGGAGTAGAGAAGATCACCATGGCAGGTGTTCTACTTTGGACCTTTTAAATAGACAAAGACACAAAAAAGGAGAACTCACATCTGTCCAAAATTTCTGTTAGTGTCACACTGTTCTACTTTCAAAGAAGGAAACTTTCAAAGAAGGAATCTTTCAAATGTCTTTTTATTGTTTCAAACTAGTGGAAGTTTATACCCAAATTAAGTTTTCACAGCATCAGTATGTGTCTGTTGTCTAAATGCATCTTCTTTAATCTGAATAGAGACATTTCTTCCCTGTTTCAGATGAGTGGGGAAAATTCAGCATTTCCAGTCAGTACATTAGATATTATGCAACATTTATGCCTTCATGTGCCTTTTTCTAAGAATTGCTATATATGTTGTTAGGATTAAGAACTATGAGGCAACAGATCTAAAACAGAGTCAAAAGACCAGCAAAAATCTGACAAATTTGCTGATAGGAGAAATGTGCATGAATAAACTTCAGTATTGAAGACAGGTGTTTGAAGAACACTGTCATCTGCCACTGAAGTCTAAGAAGGTGAAAGAAAAACTAGGCTTTGGGTCTTCAAAAATCCATTGTTGACTGCATATCCACTCTTCCAGTATTTTCAAAAAGCCTTGTATTACCTTAAATGCAACTTAAAACATTTCTCAATGATTTAGAAATCTTCAGCTTTGGAAACTGTTGCTGGGTCTCTAAAAGCACCATCTAACTCTTCCCATTGTTTGGTCCCAGGAGAGATGCTTACATCATTACCATGTGCTGCAATAGTTAGAAAATGGGATCGTTTTTACCATCATCATAAATACTCCACTTAATTGGGGCTTAATCAGAAAGGTCCCAAGGGTAGCATAATGGTACTTAATTAGCATAGTAGTGTCATCAGGCAAAGGTTGCTCTGTAATTAAAGCACAGAACTATGCAAATCACTTCATCTCTCTCTCCTTCTCTTTTCAAGAAGCGAAGGGTACTTTTTACATGGACAGATAGTGACAGGACAAAGGGTAAACGGTTGTAAACTGAAAGAAGGTAGGTTTAGATTAGATGCTTAGGAAGGAAATTTTTACTCAGAGGGTGATGAAGCACTGGAACAGGCTGCCTAGGGAAGCTGTGGATGGCCCATGTCAGATGGGGCCCTGAGTAACCTGACCTAGGGAATGGTACGTACCCCTATCCACAGCAGGATTGGAACTTGGTGATTTTTAAGGTTTCCTCCAATGCAAGCCATTCCATGATTCTGTGAGTCTATGATTATAACAAAGAAAAGATCAGCCATCCATTCCTGTCTTTGGCTTCAGAAGTAACTTCTTATGTTAGTAACAGAAGTAAGGAAAGGTGAAGTTTTAACAGTCTTCCTGTGTAGTATACGCAGGGCTAGTAGGTTCTGTGTTCATTTAACAGTTATATTCCAGTTACAACCCATCAATTTTTAGATTAATTTTGATCTCTGGGGTCTCTGGATAGTCAGAGTCCTATTTACCCTTGATGGTGGAACATGCAAGTACCCTTTTTAAGAGGGTTTAAAAAGTAAGATTGTCTCTGCTGTGCCATATATCTCAAAGCAAAACCTTGAAAGTTGAGGTTCAAACTCCTGTTCGAGTTAACATCCCTCAGAAATTTCCTTTTAATGAAGAATTTGGGGAGGAAAAGAGAGAATAATTATAGTATACATTTTTCCAAGAACAATGAATGCAAGACTCTGTGAGGGGGTGTTTATGATTTACATATTTGTTGCAGAGTGCCTGTGTAAGTATAAACAGTGCAAAGAAAAGGAATAGACTCTCAACATGTTGTGAGCAGTTGTCCCCTCTAAACTAAAAGAGTTTATACCTAGCTCCTGGGAAAGGCAAGATCCCCTATATTTTCTTCTGCTGAATACTTTGCTAAATAGGAACAATGATATCTTGTTACTCAATAAAAGAACTTTTCTCCTGATAAGAACACTTGATAATAACAAGTGCCATGCACACATTTTCTCGACATTAAATTCCATACACTTCTTTTTTTTTTTTTAATCTTAAGGCAATTAATGGTTAACATATTTTATAAAACCCAAAACATTTGTCAGTATGTGTTGCTCGTTACAGACTCATTCTCCTAGTACCACTGGTTGCCTGAGGATGGCAATGCATAACCTCTCATAATTATCTGTTTATAGCTGGGCTGAAAGTCTTTTTCTCATGGTGCAATCTATGGAGAATGGCAGCCTCCCATCTTCCCTGCTTTGAGCAACAGTGCCAACAGCAATCTTTGCACAACATTCCTTGTGGCTGGAATGTTCCTGTATGGAGAGCATCACAGGAACAATGCTTCATTGACAAAAATTCATCATGTAGCTTCAACAGATTCTATCCTGCGGAGAAATCAGTCCCCAAGGTATATTAGCCAATAGAGAAGAGGAAAAAAATCTGGAAGATGTGTGTGGTTGTTTAAATAATTCCCTATATCCAAAGAAGCAAGTGATGCAACTTAGCGCCCAGAAAAAGATTTTTTTTTTTTGCTGGAGAGTTTATTTTGGATAACAAGATGTGGGTGGGGAAATTTGTGTATATAGACATAAATATTTCTCATATCTATTTCCAGTACAGCCCAGTGAACTTGCTGTTGGAAAAAAGGTTGAAAGTCACTTGGATGTAAATCTTCCTAAGAAATTTTTATGTGATGAATCTTTCCACAGAAAAATATTTTATATTAATATTATCTGAGCTCTAGGTGAGACTGACCAGTAGATTCCATAGACATGCTTTAGTTCAGGAGTCACTGTGCTGACAACTTCACTTTTCTTCCAGTTCTTCCCTAAGCTGAACAGAAGAAAATCCATGGTTTTTAAAGCTCTTTCAGTGCATTTTTTAGTTTATGCTGTGATATCCAGCTTTGATATAAGTTACTGAATTTCTGAAGGTACAAAAGTAGTAATTCATAATGAATATTAATTGCAAGCAAGAGTAAACTGCACAAAAACGTTGCTCTTATAATCTCATTATAATATGTTACAAAATTTTGTGCTCTAAGGCCTCTGCTTTAAAATTTGGATGAAGTGCCTTACATAATTTGCAAACTCTCACAGCTCTAAGCAATATATAAAGATGTTTTCTATGGTATTAATTGCGATTATTTTTAAACAACTTCTTAATGTCAATCTTTTGTACAAATACTTATTAATTTGACATGATAGGAAGAAAGTTGGCTTTTGCCAATTTTTAGATTTGTTACTGGGAGGGCATACTGTCTTGACTGTAGTCTGTCATGAATGAAACGTCAGATGTCCATAAAAGTAAATACCATATGAATTAGTATCCATATAAATCAATGTCCATACCCACACACCAAAATCTCCATCCTCACTAGGAAACAGAGAAGCTGGAAAGCCTGGCTATGTTACCAGGAATTCCTGTACAAGGAAATTTCTTGGAGTGAAAAGCATCTCCAGCATTGCAAATATCTCTGATGAGTTTAGAGTGGTGAATGTACTCTTACATTTCAAGTTATTTTCGTGAAGAGGAGGGAGAGGTGAATGAAAGGCCCATGACTGTAGACAAAAGAAAGGTACTTTACAAATGACCAAGTACTTTATAAATGATCTCAGCATGCTGCTCTTGAGTGTCCCATGTCCTTATACAATTTTTAATGCCAGAAGAGTTAGTACTATATATTTTCATTACCTCAGAGCTAAAGATTTCGAAGTATTTTAATTTTCACATGCCAAGTTATTTTTGTGTAATTTTAAAATGCATAAATAATTCATTGCAGATATGACATAATGAGGGTATCACTGATGACATGAAGATGCTGCATAAATATGATTAAAGGTTTACCAAACTATAGAAGTGTCAGCTGTACTTGGTAGAAGTGCTAGACAGTTTGTGACAGGCATTTAAAAAAAAAAAAAAGTTTCTTTCACCATAGATTTTTCACAACTAAATAGAAAAACTGTGTCAGAAACAGGTGCTGTTTGGTAGGATGTGCACCAGGAGAGAAAATGTGAATCAACAATTAACCAATTTAATTTCATAATAAATAAATCCAACCTCCCATGACTATTGTTTTTTGTGCTAATAGTTATTCATCTATGGCATTTGTGAACGTCAGTATAATCTGCACAAGAACAATGAAATCTAAAAGCATACAAGAATAAATTAAGGTATTTTAACAAATAAAAAATCACTTATAAATTTATTTAATTTCTTTTGTTTCTAGAGAATTTCTCTTTCCTGCTTTAAACTGTTTTGGTGGCCTGTGGACACTTACTAGGAAGATGGAATGTCAACTGCCTCTGGTCAACTGTCTTGGGGGTACAGTTTTTGGCATGCCTGGCTCTGATGGTGCCAAACTTAAAATTGTACAGTTAATTCCAAATTAATTCCTATTACCAAATTCCCTATTAAAGCGTGTCTGTGCTCCATCAAGAAAACCATTGGAATGGACTGGTCAGAGATGTGATGGAGCCACAGTTGCACAGGATGTTCAAGAAACAGCTGGATGTGACACTTAGTGCTATGGTTTAATTGACAAGGGGGTGATCAGTCAAAGACAAAACTCAATGACTAAAGAGGTCTTTTCCAACCTAAAGGATTCTGTGGTTCTGTAATTTTTTTCTAAGATCTGTGACTGTTAAAATACAGAGCTGAGACCATAATATTTCAAGTGAAAATCACCACACATCTTTCATCTTAAAATAAGGATAATGGAATTGAAATTAAAGTTGTAAACATGCAACCAGATTCAACTGAAACAAAATATGTGCAGTGAAGATAATGGGATGATGTACCTAATGATTACTTAATGGTTATGCAAGCATGACTAATTAAGTCCACACATAGCTCAATTAACACATAAAAAATATCTGTGAACAACATTTACTGTCACTTGTCTATCTCCTCCTTCTAGAGAAAATTTTATTAATGCCAACAGCTACAGGAAAATAATGGCTCATTATTCTTCTGCAAATACTGATTCAGGGATTCCTGTGAAACAAAGGGCTCATTTGTCTGTATCTTATCCAGGTTAGGTTTTCTCTTAGCATGCTTTTTTTTGTTTAGTCTGCCCTGATGAACTGTCCAAATGTTTTCACTTCAAAAAGTGAATGTTGTTGGTTAGTTGGCAAGATCTCTTGCTAAGGAGAGTTCTGCTGGAGAAGATTCTCCAGGTCAACATTTTTTCCTGGAACTTTAGACTGAAAATTAAGAAAATTAATTTCAGGACAGTCATACTTACATTTTCTCTAATATTAAATACAGACTGGTGCTATTTTATAATATTACATACAAAACTTTATTTCATTAAAATTAGAAAATAAGTTGTCTATGCTACTTTGAGGAGAGCTATTTGGAGAAAGGAAAAAGAATCACATTGTAGCCAAGGACAAGTCTTGTTACTATGTCTGGCAGCAACGTTATTTCTGAAATGTCAGGATAGGACTCACTGATGTAATGGTTCAGACACTAATATATATATTTTAGTCAATACAGTAAAATACAACTTTCTCCTCTGGTAACCATATAAGTCCCTTTACCTTACTGTTACTTTTGTGATATCCAACTGAAATAGCATCAGGGTGAAAGCTAAGATAAAAATCCATCTGGATTCAGTCATTTATAAATCCAGTAAGCAGGAACAGCTTTGATAAAAAGAGCCACATTCCTACTGTCAACATTTTGTATTCTTCTACCATAAGCAAAGCTGAAGCTTATGAAATCTCTTGCTGTTTGTAATGCAGTCTGCATTCTCTAAAGGGGAAAAAGAAAATAAAAGAAAAAAAAGAGTTCACAAATTATTTTGTTTGATATGTTCTTCTAAAAATACTTTTTCTGCCCTAAGATAGATTGGCAAGGGATAATACAAGACAAGGATTGTTTGTATTTCTTTGCTTTAATATTGTACTCGGTCTCCAGAAAGAGTGGGGCCTGTGGATATAGCTGAATATTTGCAGGCAGTGCAGCATCAAAACCAGCCTTGCTCCCTCTCAGTCAGCAGAGATCTCATCAATGTCACCAATAGAAAATTAATCAGATGCCATGTGCACTGCAGTGAAAGGCAATTAAAAGGGACCATTAAAAAATTGCTGCTTCTTGAATCTATACTACCAGCTAGGCATTGTCTCACTTGGAGGTAAATTTTTTAAAAATTAAAATAATTTTAAAAAATGGTTTTTTGGAAGTTAAATGTATTAATAATATTAATACCCTCTAAGCAGGCTGAAGGGAACTGCTAGGTATCCAGTTATACCACAGGTAGATGGAAGGCTTGATGAACATCTCTTGTAAATGTTGATGTGGGTTAGATAAATGAACAGTGAGGCGGATTGGACACACCTGAGCAGCTGGTCCCAAACAGAACTGATCAGCAACACTAAGTCCAGCTGCACACAGGCACTAGTGGGGTATCCTAGAGGCTGCTACAGAAGCCAGTGTTATAACCTTGTAATGAACTAATGTTCATTAACTGTGTGGATGGGGGGACAGCGTAGACCTTCAGGAAGTTTGCAGATGATACAAAATTGGAAAGAGAGACTGGGTGTGCCATTCAGGGGGACCTGGACAAGTCGGAGAATTTGGTAGTCAGGAATTTTATGAAGAGAAACAATCAAGTTCTGAACCTGGGAGAAATAACTCCAGGCACAGTGCAGGCCCAGGGACAAACAACTGGAAAACAGCTTGGAAATGTCGCTCTGGCCTTGCTCCCAACATTCATTGTTTTGTCCTCTTTTAGCCAGCTTAGACCTCTGAAAAATAAGCTGATGTATCGATCCATCTGAAAGGAAAATGTGTTTTTTAGAGTTAATTTTAATTTACAGCTCCTTCCTTAGCCAGCACAAAACCTACTAAAAGGGAAATTACATCAACAAGCAAAAGGAATAAAGAGGGAACAGGTGGGATCAGAAACTTCTGTTGCATCTAAGTGACCATGTAATTATAGACTGAATGTGTGTTCCATCTGTCAGATGTGTTTTTTGCACATCATCTGCAAAAAAAGGTATTATTCTGTTGCACAAATTATAATATCATGAAATTGTCTTTTCCACAGAATTCTTGAGAATGCTGCTTAGTCAGATAGTTCTTCAGTGATAAGTTTTTCACTAAAGTGTGATTTGAAATAGCTTATAGTTTTTCTAAGACAGAAAGTCCTAAGTCCTGGATTGATTTCAAGGCACTTAAATAAAATGGGGGCATAATATTAAAATACGTGCATTTTCAGCTTGTCTTGTATCCAGAGCCAGCAAGCTGAAGTCCTAATCAGAGCATGAAACAGTTTTGGGTTTTCACTGAAGGTAAAATACTATCTGAATTTGTGCAAACAGAGACACAAATAAAAGATTAATCCCAAGAGATGTGAGCATTCCAGTAGGAT
This sequence comes from Chloebia gouldiae, assembly GCA_003676055.1. NCBI lineage: Eukaryota > Metazoa > Chordata > Aves > Passeriformes > Passeridae > Chloebia > Chloebia gouldiae. The sequence continues at coordinate 15,338,999 of QUSF01000009.1, read as the reverse complement.
GAAAAAAACATACAGGGTGCATATAGTAAGAAGAAAGAGACTGTTTAGAAGTTAAAATGTATTATAAAAATATGTTGGATCAAAGACTGCAGTATATGTACCTAACTTAAGGAGCCAAAATTATATATTTTAATTTAATTTAGTCATTGTGCTTTCCTGTCCCATCCTATGAAAAGGAGTAAGATTATAGAGAGGGCAATTAATCTCAATCCATGGTGATTGCCTAAAGAGTCAGACAATTTATGCTCTAGAAGTACCTATTTGCCATGTAATGTGCCATGTAACAGTTTTTTTAATGTCTCATTGTCATCCACTGATGCCAAGTTTATTTTCACAAAAAAATAGCTAAACCAACCATAGAACATCTCTGCACATACAAGAGCAGCAGGAGGGAAACACAAAACAAAATTCAAATTTAGACAGTAGATGCCTCTTCCATTGCAGCTCGTGGCATATGGAGGAGTTTGGTACTGCAGTTATGCAGTTAATATGCATTCAATTAGGTTTTGTGTTTCTTTTATGTATCTTCCATGAGGAAACCATATTTATCCTGAAAGGTTTTTCTGAAATCTAGAAAGCAATCAACACAAGCCAGTAAAATGACACTCCACGTCATCAAACATGCAATGAAAGTTTTTTACAATACTGAGTTCATCGAGTAAATCAAGCCTTACACAGTGAAATCCATAAAATTAATCAGGCACAACTTACCCTATACAGCTTTGAACAATCTTCATTGCAAAGGTTTTTAAAAATAAACACTTTTGACCTATTAAATATGTAACTATATGCTTGTATCAGTTTAATAATTTAATTAGCATAGTTTTAAATGAAGTTTTAAACTCTTCATACAGTTTCATTTTCTCAAACATCTGAATGTAAAAACCTCATTGAAGAAGTGAGGCAAGATGGCCATCCACCATGTAAAATTCCACTTTACCTTTTACCTCTCCTTAGGTTATATATTAAAATCAGCTTTTGAAGGATTGCTTTGAAGTAGCTCTCTGATTACTTCTGCAAATGGCTCAGTATGATTTATCATCTCTAGAAATATTGAAAAAAAAAATCCTGATTTGAAGATCAGATCCCAAGAAAATTGAGACAATGTGTTGAAATAGTAAAGGTGGACAGTGCCATTTTCATTAGCATGAGCATTCCAAAAAGAGATGTTCAGCTTCCTTACAGTTCCCACTGGCTGCTGCAGATGAACTCCTTGCATCTGGAGGTGGCTACTATTCTGTCCCACATTCCTAGTTTCTACACTTTCTTCCAATGATGCAACAAAAGTATGCTGCCTGCCACTGGAATTGTGACTGTCCTGTCACTGTGTAAATTTCATAATAGATGAAGTTTTGGATGGCTGAATGTTTGTTAATCACTCATCCAGTACGGCAGATGAAAGGATGGAGTGGAGGTAGTCAGTGGAGGAGAAGGAGAAGTGTTGTGAGTGCTGAGAAAGTCAACTATGTGTCTGTCTGTCCATCACAGCTGTTGATAATGCTGGGCCACATTGTCCCTGTGCTGCAACCTATTCATGGGAGCTAATTATTCATTGGCTATTTGTTTTCACTATCAGCTGTAAAGTTACTAAACCAATAAACAATAGCATCACGTAATCAAGAAATAATCAGTCTCACAGGTAAAATTATCATTGTATGAAATTATCCTGCCATTACTTTTTAATAGGCTGCTTAATTAAGGCAATATATCCTAATATATTGAATCCTAGTTGAGTCACAAAATAATTGATATATTGAATCCTTGTTGAGTCACGGAATAATATCTCTGTAAGAAAAATGTAGGGGTTGCTAAGGATTATTTTGAGGCTGGTGAAGCTGTTTCTGACAGCTCCCAAATGAGCTCTAATATATTGCATAGCCATTATTAAATTGGCATCATATGCCTTGAGATTCCTATTTGCTAATAATTCCAACATGCTTGCCTTTTTAGAACAGTGGTTCTTAATAGATAATGAAAGTTAGAAAGAGGCAATAGAATATATTGCAAGGACTAGAGAAACTTAAACTTCTCTCAACAAAACAGCAGCTGTGAGAGCACATAATTGAAAACAACAGGACATGAGGATCTGACTAATAAATCACTTTTAGGAGCTAGAAAGTTTCAGATGCATATTACTTTGTCAATAGACCTAGTTTTATATAGACTTAGTTAAAAGTCAGAAGTGTTTATGGCATGTTATGACAACACTTTAATGCCAAAATCTCCCTTCTCCTAATGAAACAATTTGAAAAAAATGGATTCCAGTACAAAAAAACCTTTGGATTGTAGTCACACAGTTGTGTACCCTGGCTGACTGAGCATTTTCTATGTACATTTATACATTGCTTACCATTCCAGTAGTGCTTCTGAAGAAATGTCACAAATTCTATCCAATTATGAGAGGAAAACGCAAAAATGTTATATTCTGTACCAAAAAGATAAGGAATGAGAACTATGAAATAAAATTGATCAAAAAAAACCCCATAAGAATTGCGAAGTTAAGCTCAATTACTTTAGTACATATCTATAATTAAGTAGGAAAAATCCTGTGTCATTATTGATCCATGCACTTCTAATTTATTTCTTGTGTGTAATTTCCCTGCATTCCAGTAAGTAATATAATATAGCACCTGGAATGGGTGAGTTTTCACTTTTCCAGAGAGTACATTTCCCAGGTGAATCAATCGCTGAAGGGAAGTTTTACCAAAGCCTTCCTCAGCATCTCGTAGAAATGAGTATGTAGATGCAGCATTTAACTTTGGAGCCAATATAGCAAAGCAAACAAACCATGAAACCAATAAAAATATTTGAAAATGAAATTTAGATTACCCTTGTGAACATACTCCAGTTTGGAAAATCACTGTTCATACTCTGAATTTGGCAACATTCATAGCATACTATAAAATTGGTTTTCTTGGTCAGATTGTGCAGGGGACATCCTATACTATTAAATAAAGAAGTTCTTGCAAGTAAGTGAAATAATACAACTTGCAACAAATAGACATCTCCTGCAGCTTTACACAATTTTCAAGTCAGTGTATGTCTGGTCCAAGGTAAGTTCAGGTGCATTTAACCTATCATAGGATAAATGAAAACAGCAGGAGGAGCGTAAAATGTTGGTCCTTAGATAAGCATAGCAACAGTACAAATAGAGATCTGGTTTGCAGCAATAGCCCTGAAAGAGCTATTTGAAACCTACATGGCAGTCAGGCAGTGGGATTAAAACTGTAATCAGTCACACAGGAGAGGAAGGAAAAGAGATCAGATATTTTGCTCAGTGTATTTTTCTTGGTGATTCGTATTTGGTGATAGGATTTTAAGGCTACTATGTGAACTTTCCTTTTCTAGCTACTTAAGGTTACCAAAAAACAATGGAAAAAAATTTTCTCTTCGCCTAAAAAATGAATTACTTATTTTTAGGGCCTCTGTACTGAATGAAATTTGAACAGTGATTTTTTTGAAGCCCATGATTTAGTTCTTTTAGATCTTTTTCACTTTGAAAAAGATTTAAATTGAAAATAATTTAATCCAGTGATTAATCAATTTAAAATGAAAAAAAAAAAAAAAACAAAAACAAAAACAAAAACATCAAGATTATACTTACTTAAAATCATCTTGCCAAATATATATGTTTAAAAATCAACATCATCTGTTCAGGAATTCAGTTGTGACTGGGATTTCAGGTGTCTGCTAGTGGACAGCACTAACGCAGCTGAAAGTGATAGCTGACCTGCAAAATTTAAGAAGCCAGGAATGGAGTATTAAAATATACTTATTTTACATATTATTTTTTCATATTTATTAATATTATTGCTATAAGATTATTAAAAATTTGCAGTTTGAAAAAAAAAAGTAAGAGTGCAGTCTTTGCAGTCATTGAAGGAAATGATTTTATTGCAGATCCATCAAATGAGGTGGGGAGGAGGAAGGAAGGAAATGTGGGATGATCTGTAGCTGAAAAATATATTCTCTTCTGAAGGTTATTAAAGATATTGTATGAGGAATTCACTTAGGATAGGTAAGGATAGAGATTATAGCTACACATTTGTTTAGAAGTATCTTGAAAAGTAACAAAATCTGTTATTTACTACACACATGAAAAAAAATCAGGTGTGTTTAGCAAAGCATTACCTACGTGCCTTATGAGGTGTCAGCATGCAGGAGGGAGGGTTTGCCTCAAAGATGATCTCAGTCCAAGTGATCGGCTATTGCCTGAGAGCTTCCTGCTTATTTTCTTTATTCCAGGTGTAAATAGGCATCTTTACATGCTGGTGGTGGCTGTAGGTAGTACAAGGTGCATCAACATCACTGAGAGCCCTACATTATTTATTTCTGGTTTCCATTCCCAGCATGTTCACTGTGGTTTGTTTGAAGAATTGTCTCTTTTGTTCCTTAAATTTTCTAATGCTTATTATGGAGGGAAAATAACAAAAGGATATCTACTTCTATTTCATAAAAATTAATACTTTCTTTATGCAGTTCAAGTATTCAAGCAGATATAGATAGACCACAGGGAAAGCTGAATTTCTGCCCTTGCTGCCTCTGGTCTGTACTGGAGCAGTAACATGAACACCATGAAACTTACTGAACCATTGGCCTAATGGGAATTGTGGGTTTTTTTAACCTTTGTGAACTTCTCTTGAGAGCTGGAAGTTAAAAAAGAAAAAAAAAAAAAGAGGTGAATAAAACAGACTGTGTTCATCTCATGTAAAGTTCTTTATTCCTGTTCTCTGAGCCTGACTGTCAAAGCATGGCAGTTGTCAAGGAAAGGAACATTTTATTTTGTTAAGCTTATATCTTGGACACTTCAAATGAAAGCTGGAACCATTGGATTGTGTGAGAAGCAGCTGAAGATCATTCAGCTGTGGAACTGGTTAGAAATTTTCCAGAGAGCAACTTTCTGTCTGAAAACACTGATGGTAATTTCTGCAAGTTTTACACAAAAGCAGGACCTAGGCCCACCAGCAAAATTCAAGGCTCTTGTCTCACACATGGTAAAGAACAGTCAAGTTCAGTACATTACATGTCTTAATGCAGGAAAGTGCTGAAATACACAAGACTAGACTTATGTGCACTGGAAATACCATAATTCCTTTTCCTCTGCTGATGTAATTCCTTATTGTATTACTAACTATTCACAGGATGATGATCAGTTTGGGATCTGCATTATCTGTGGAAGGAAGAAAAAATAGATACCATATAGAAATTATACTGAGGTTGGGTTAAGAATATAGCAAATTTAATATGGCAGGGCAATTGAGAACCTTTGAAGAATGTAACTATTTCTGTAAAAAATTCTCAAAAATTAAATTTTTGGCTGTTGCATAACATAGCTGTGGTAGTTTCATTAACATATTTTTTACCTGTTAGCCTGTAAACCAAGAGGTCATTTTAATTTCACTGACCCATACTTTTTCTGACTTCCATACTTCTAGTTCTGTTTTTCCCTAGGAGCTGATAATTTTGATGCTGATGAGAGTGAATGTACAATAAAAATATTTTTAATGTTTTCACTTATTTTTTTTAAATGTAACATTTTGATTTTTAAATTATTAAATCAACTCTTTAGCACCAGAATAAATGGTGCTTAAAGGTTAGTTTTCTTAAACCACTGTGATTTATTGAGCTGTAACTTAGGCCCTTTTGAATTTTCCAAATAAAAGTAACTCAATGCTTGCTAAAGGAAAATAGAGCATGATTCATCAGAAGGAAGTGGCCTCTGGGAAAATATTATTCATATTTCACCATTTGTCCTGCTATTATTCGTCTCATTAAAGGTGAGGAAAATAAATCTTATCTTTCCATTTTCCTATCATACTACTCAGAAATAAGGAATGCAGTACTCTATTTTGTCTCAGAAATGTAATTTAATTTTAAAGATTTTTTCTTCCATGTTTGAAAATATTTTTTGAGTAAGGAATCATTTTGGGTGAAAACTTAGAATTAAAATAATATTCCTTTTTTAAATCATAGAATTTTGTTGAAATTTCATCTTGCATTCCAGTTGTCAGATTCTTGAAGTACTGTAAAATTCAATTGTTTGGTTGAGGAACCATATAAGCTAAAGTAAAAATTACAGTTCCTAATAGACAGAAATAAAATGGACTTGCATAAGAGATACAAAAGCTCAGGTGAAATTATTTCAGTCTTTCTGCAGAGCCTAATCTAACCACTAAGGAACACAGAGGAGTTTACACCCTCACATTTGGTTTGTGTATTCAAGGAAGAGTCAAGTTGTTTTACTGTCAAGAGAATGTATTTAAGTAGAGTAAGTGTCTAGAAAAGTTTCACTGTGTGAGGAAAAAAACTATTCTTTTTCTATTCCTGGCTAGCTCCTTAAAGACTCAGATGTCAGCAACACATCAAAGTGTCAGGGTCCCACTGCACTCAGTGGCCAAGAGGCAGAGGTTTAACTCCCAGGGACCAGGGGGCACTGAGCCTTCTCCTCCATCCCTCTGTGCTCCTCCAGTGGCAGGCCTGCTTGGCTGTTCCTCCACTTTTGCTCTTTTTATTTTCTACTTGTCTTCTGTTTATCCTGCATAGTTAACTGCTAAAACTGAAAAAAAAAAATATTTGCAGGTAGTTTGCAATTCTTAATCAGAAATAATGAAGTTGGAGTCCTTTGAGAGGCTTTATTAAAATGAATTAAATCGTTTGTTTCTTTTACTATCTTTGATAATCATAGAGGGTGATTTCTAGTAGACATACTTCTATCACTAAAAGCACAAAATACTAACAAAAGCTAGAACTATATTCAAAAAAATCAATAGAAAAAGGTCTAGACAGTCTATTAAGGAAAGTAAAGACTTTTTTAAAAAATCCATTGTATGTATGCATATGTATTTCTAGACTTGGAAAATAAAGATTATATACTCCTACTGTATAATGATGGACTTTCTTAACCTTAAGTCATCATCAGGAAAGTAAGGTGGCATCTACTCTGAATGTCTCAGGTTCAGGCAACTTGTACTTGAAGCCCAAAGAGTTGTCTGAGGAAACAGTAAACTCACTGGTAATTTTTAATTACCTAAAGTACTTGGTGGTTCCAAAGACTGTAAATCCACTAAAGTTACAGCTGAGTTGATAAATGCCAGTGGGGTGATTTCAGTGTTTCCACAGGCTATATCTGCTTTTTCATCAATCCACAGAGGGATGATAGGAAAATCAACAGGACTTTTTATTTTACGTATGACTGCTCAACAAACATTTTAATATGCTCATAAACAGAATTTTAAAGAGCAGAGATATTATTAAAAGAAAATTGCTTTCCTCTTTGATGAGATACAATTTTTTTCAGTAACAATAAGAAGAGTTGAGAAGTGGCAGATTTTGTATGCCAATAGTGTGACATTCTGTTTAAAAGAGTACATCATACAATCACAGTAAGGCATAAATGAATGAGCAACTGGCAGAGAGAAACCATCAGTGTTGCATCGGCTTTATATGAATTCTTCCGTGTAGGTACTTCCGGGACTGACCTTGTCCTATGAATTGAATTCAACATCTTTATTAATGAAATTGAATCAAACTTGAAATCACAGACAGTAAAGTACACCGGTAAGAAGGAAGGCTTAAGGGATGAGAAAGAAAAAAATTACAAACAAATTACTTTCCTTATGGTTGACAAGTCATTCCTGCAGAATACACTTTAAAAAATATCAATTAATATGAAAAAAAAAATAAGCCTTCCTGTCTTTTAAACCTATTTTAAAAGGTGAAGTCCACAAAGATGATCAGAGGGTTAGAACACCTCCCCTATGAAGACAGGCTCAGAGAGTTGGGGTTGTTCAGCCTGGAGAAGAGAAGGCTCCAGGGACACCTTAGAACATCTTCCAGTAGATAAAGAGAACCAACATCTGGAGAGAGAAGTGTCTACCAAGGGAATGTAGTGACAGGGGAATGGCTTTAAACTGAAAAAGAGTAGATTTGAATTGAATATTAGGGAGAAAGTCCTTATGGTAAGATAGGTGAGGCCGTGGAGCAGGTTGCCTGGAGAAGTTGGGGATGTCCCACCCCAGGAATGTTCAAGGCTAGACCGGATGGGGCTCTAAACAAGCTGGTGTAGTGAAAGTCATCCCTACCCATGGCGGGGGGGTTGGAACTAGATGACCTTTAAGGTCCCTTTCTACCATTCTATAATTCTATGATTCTTTGGGTTCTAGGCTAGGATTCTCTTTTAGCCAGAAAAATGTGCTAAAATGATTCTGTAGGATATATATCTATATAGGAAAGCACAATATCTCTACAACACAATAGCGCTTAGACCAACATTAAAACACTCTATGCTTTCTATAAAAGGCAATGTATTTATATTGACTAGTGTAATATTTAGAAACACTGGCATATATATATGTATAGATATATGTTTATTAAATAAATTACTCTTCTGATGTCATGCATAATTAATAAAAGAAACTACATAACGCTAATTTCTAATATAGTAGACTGATGTATAAGAAAAAGTGCTGTCTTGAAATTGAATCAAAACATGTTTAAATGAGAAGCAAAGCATTATTTCTTAACAGAGAGAAAAATTTTTCTACAGAATCAAAATACCAAGACAAGTATAATTTTTACACATCTTCAGATCAAGACCAAATACCTTTTGAAAAGAGTTACTTTAGTTAAATGGTAGTTAATGGAGTTTGATACAGGAAAATGCAACTTTCTGATACATGTGAGGTCAAACCAGATGATCTAATGCAGTAATTCAAATGGAAAAAAATAAAACCCTTATGATGCAGAAGTGATTTTGATAAAATCTACTATATATCTATGTGTATATATAAAATCTCAAAAGCTGCATACACCTAACTATAACATAACCTCACACTGAAAATGGAGTCAATCTTCTCACAGACTAAACTAATAAAGAAAACAAGGCACAGCCCTAAGAAATGCCATGATATATTGCTTAATTACCAGCACACCTGCTGTCATGGTTTAGATGTTTTGTATTGTTACAGTGTACTTAAAACAGTGCCAAGCACAGTTCAACAGGATTCTGTGACAAGCACTGTTCTCAAAAGGGCATTATGACTGCAGCCACATTCTTTCCATAAAAACTTGTCTTGGTGGGAAGTTAGCCATGTACATGTCATTTGGCCTCTGGATTTTTTCATACCATAACCTAGCCTCATTTTTAATTTTATCTTGAGACTCAGGGTTGAATGGGAAAAAATGATTGCTCACCAATGGTCTCATTAATTGCAGGCTCCAATGTCCATGCCTGCAGTAATGTCTCTTCCAGATGATCACATTAAGCATTTTACATCTTCGAGGTAATTGACAAAGTTTAGTCAAATTGGACAAATCAGAGCTGCTGCTCTTGCCTTTGTATCTGGTCTCAGGAAAGACAGTAAATCGTGAGTGCTTCTAAGGTGCCCAGAGCTAATTTTATATTTCAACATATCATGTTTTTTTCTTGTGTAGTCCTGAATCCCAAATGAGGGAAAACTCAGACCACAGAAATGTTCTACAGAATTTTGTCCTCTGGCTCTTACAGGAGGCACCCCTAAAGGTTATTTCCATAGACATGCTGTGAAGGTGTCAGGGAGGATGCTACAGAACAAAGCTGAATTTTTTCATCTCCCTCCTCACTTTTATCCTATAGTCCTGAGTTTAGATTAGAGATAGATTTTGAACACTCGTCTTCCTGGGTGTAATCTCAGCCCAAATGATCCCCTTCCTCGGACACCATGACCTAACAATCAGTGGGATGAATTCTTGGTCCCATGTCTTGGAGCTGCATGCCTGCAGGTGCAGTACATATCCTACCTATTACCTTGCCCAGGAATGCACAAATCTCAGTGGTTTCTTGCAAAGCTGGGCATGGGAAAGACTTGGCAAAAATCTTCAGAGCAATTGTTCTGGTCTCACTCGGGATAGAGTAAATTTTCCTTTTAGCAACTGGTACAGTTCTGTGTTTTGGGTTTAGCATGAGAATAATGTTGATAACACATTGATGTTTTAATTGTTTCTAATTAAATTTACCCTAAGTAAGGATATTTTCATTTCCCATGCTCTGCCAATGAGAATGTTCACAAGAAGGCATTAGGGGGCATGAACAAGACAGAATTGGCAGAAGGGACATTTCATACCACCAATCTCACAATATAAAATGGGAGGAATAGGCAGGGAGGGGTGATCACTGCTCAAAGACAGGCTGGGCACAGCCAGTGGGTGGTGAGCAGTTGGACTGTGCAACCATCAATTGCTTCTTTTGTGTTTTATTCTTCTCTTTCTCCTTTTCATTACAACTATTATTTTTATTATTATCATTATTGTTATTATTGTTGTATTTTATTTTGTTTCAATTATTAAACTATTCTTAACCCATAAGATTTACTGTATTTTTCTGATTCTCCTCCTCAGGGAGGGGTTGGAGAAGAGAATGACCCAGTGGTTGTGTGGTCCTTAGTTGCTGCCTGGGGTTAGACCACAACAGCAATGTTTCCTTAGGGACCTGTGTATGACAGGTCTTTCATTCCCACCTCTCAGCATGGAGTAAAAAAGTGAAAATTGATTTTTGTATTGTTTCACATTGAGTTACAGTTTTCTGGTTTCTTAGAGAGCTCTTTTCAGTTTAGTTGGACTAATAGCAACAGTTTTGCATAACAAAAGAGAACATAAAATTAATTTCTACCTCATAATGGTTAGCTGCCAATCCAGAATGATAATGAAAAAAATCAAAATATGTTACTTTGACATTTTAGTGTGAGTTCATTTTCTCTTTATCTCGGAAGTAAATTGAGTGGAGAAGATAATAATTTAAACAATCTTGGAAACTCAACATTTTGGAATAGGATTAAATGTTTTAAAATTAAGTTTTATAGATGATGCCGTGGGAGAATGGAACACCTTATCAAGAAAATGTTAAAAATAAAGCACATTAATATATGTTGAGAAAATAATTCTTGGTTAAGAACTAGTAGCAGATAGAAACATTTATTTAACTGAAGGCATTACACATTCATTCATGGAGACACAGATACTACTCAGACTGACAGGATGTACAGCCCTAAATTAATAAAAATATATTTAAAATTACTTTTTCACCTGTTTAAAAATGTGTTGTTGATTTTAAAATTATTACCCTAGTTGAGAGATTTGAAATAACTGACCAAAAATATGCAACTGACCAACAAGTATGCTTGTTTTTGGGTAGCAGAGGCAAAGCATGGAAGTGAGTGATCAAACTGAGACACAGACAGATGAAGCGGCAGAACTGTGACCATAGATTGACAAAAAAGATGGGGATTTTAATGTGTTCTTGCTGTGCAGCAAAAGGGGTAGATGTTCTCAACTGCCCTTAAGCAGTTGTGAAGATACTTAAGGCTGCCAAATTATCACTCTTTTGCCTTATGGGGGAAGGAGAAGGAAGGAGAAATTTCTCTTCTTCGGCCAAGGACCTGTGGTCCCAATTAATCCATTAATCTAGGCTTACATTCAGAAGACACAAAGCAAACCACTAATGAAAAATTAATTTATCTATAACCCAGGTTTAATACTCCCCCAATTATTTAACCTCTGAGACATGAGTGTATCTAATAATAATTTCCAGCCTAACAATGGGTATCAATGAACAGCAGTGTTTGTCTTTATGAGGATACTTGATTACATCTTTGTTTTCTTTATGTGCAACAAGAGCAGAGTATCACTTATTGGGCTGGCACAGTTGCAGTTAAGTGAAACCCATTATAGAATTGTGAGTCATTATGTTAACTTCATTCTGAAAATAAATGTAGCATCTTGAATTGTATATATAGAATAATTCTCCTCATACATCTCAGGAATATAGGAAATCTATATAATTCATTATTTCAGACTTTTTTATTATATAAATCCATGATTTTCTTGTTAAGATAAAGTTTATATTGCCTTTTGACTATCAGAGAGTGAAATGGTGAAGAAAGCTCTTAAAGATAAATGCATCATTAAGACAAAACCAAACAGAAATCCCTTCATTTTTGGAATATTGCTGTGAGCTTGCTATGATGGCTATTTCTTGGAAGACTGCAATATCCACAAGACTGTACATATAATATTACAGGATCTAGAGATATTTAGTAATCTCTTTTTTAATCAATATATAAAAAAAAAGGCAATGGGGATACTGTTTATACTGTTTTAGGTATTGACATCAAGGAGAGCTAATGTACTCACAATGCAGAAAAATGCAGTGGGCTTTCACAGTATGTGGGACATTTTTTCCCTGAGAGAAAAGACAAATTTAATTACCCTGTAACTGGACAGTTGCATTTTGTCTCACTTGGCTTAATAGACAAGAGCAATGAAAATTATGCCTTCACAGTACTCAAGAAACGAAAAACAATTTAAGGACACTGAAGAGGTATCTTCATCTGTTCATGTAAGGTAGTTTTGAAGCTTCAAGCACAAGAAAATTTGGTAAACAGATATCCAAGCAAGTTTCACATGAGCTATCTTGCAGCCAGAAGCAGCACAGCCATGTGCTTGCAGCCTATTGTAACCTCTGAGCAAAGCTCTCAGCTGCTCAAGGTGCTGCTGAACTGCGGGCCAGCAGTCAGGAGAAGCCTACTCTGTGTGCATCTGTGGTGCCAACACAAGCTGCACTTCCTGAGAGGTATCATCTAATGGAAAACCTGGCATGTTTGGAAGGCTTGACTTTTGGGGAGTGATGACAGAATGCCAGACTAATCTCTCTATAAATAAGCAATATAATTGCCTTTACAGTATAAAAGCCATTCTTGGTTTAAGAATGAATATGCAAAGTTGTCAGGAGTAAAATTAGGTTAAAAATTAGGACATTTCTTGCGATCAGAGCAGTAGGAATTAGAAGCCATCTCTCTGCAGTGATGGGTAACAGTAGTTACCAGCTTCCCTCTTCTATCTTTTATTGGACTTCACAGAAGTGAAGTCTCTGATGGAGGCTACTTCCCAGAGATTCTAGCATTTGCTATTTTTAAGGCAGAATGAGAGGCAAATGGGGAAAAGCATTAAACTGTTCTTTTCTTCTTTATGAAACTTGTTATAAATAGGATGAACTTATTTCTGTTATTTTTTTTCTGGGTAGGTGTAAACTTCCAATACCTGTGTGCCAGAAAAGGAGGAAAACTCCCCAGCCAAGCATCATACTCAGCTAGGTGTCAGTGTGGGACAGCGGGTGAAACAACAGCTGGAAAGCAAACTTTGTTTCAATCACAGAAGATCGACATGGCATGTAATATAGATGTTGTTCCCATTTAGCAGAGTCACTTCAGTCCCTCTCTACACAAACTCCCCTCAAAACTTCCCAGCCATTTTTGTTTCACAATGAAAACAGACTGCAACAAAACTGCAACAACCTCATAACCTTTAAAATAAAGGTGCAAAAAGCCTCTGGAATCTTAGGTGCATTTAATTTTCTGTCAGGGACAGCAAGAAATATCCAAAGCAGCTAAAAGTTTAAGAAATTTCTTGGCATAAAAACACAACAAAAAAAAAACAAACCCAAAAAAGCAACAGAATAAATCCCTTAGCTGCAATATTTTATCACTTTAGTTCTCTGTAGTACTATTTCTTAAAGTATTTAAAAAATTGTCTGCACTTAGATTGAGGTGGCCATCAGAGTAGCAGGTCTGTATGAACCCAGACTTCCCTGACTGAGCATGAGCGTGCTGCCTTTGTTTTATTTTCACTGACTACTTCAGTCCATCGTGCTGTGAAAATAACAAACAGAATGAAATAGATTTAGTGCAAAAATGAAAAAAAAAACCTAAAAAAATCACAGGAGCAAGATTTGTAATAAAAATCCATTCTACTAAATTCAGGATAGTCTATTGATAGCTTAAATTGTGAGACAATGCTGGTCACAAGTTATAGTTTTGAGATATATATCAAACTGCTGCAAATTACTGTACTTTAACAGCAGTTCAGTAGGAACAGAAAAGATACACCTTTGACGGGTTTGAGAGATTATCTTCTCTGAGCTGGCTGCTCCCAAGCTTGATTTTATAAAAGCAGAGGCCAGGTCATGCAGTAAAGACAAGCGTGGTTTCAGACTGCACGTGTGATGTCTGTAGATGTAGAAGGAGAAAGAAACAGAGACTCTCTCAGGACGCAGCTGGGCCAGTGGGCTGTAGGTGCTAGTGAGCATGCTGCTGAGTTTATTTAGTATAGCTATAATAAAGGTCAGGTTTAGATTCTGCTTTAATGCATTCCTGGGTAAGGAACATTTTACTTCACACAGACTCACTGCTACCATAGCATAAAATTTAGGCTGCTGTTTTAAAAGGTTCTGCTTTTCATAAGCATGCTAGTGATTGTGTGCAGGATTGGGTTCTTCTAAGCATATATAAATATTTACAGAAAAATGTCTTTATCTCACAAAAAAAGTTTAGATGATTGATTTTTCATATAAATAGACTTATTTTAATCACATCTGGATATATTTGCAAAATCAAGAATTAAAAATACATCTGCTGAGACTCACTCTCTGAATTTCTTGGCAGTCATGCACTGTTAAAATATTTTCTTTACATGGAATTTACTAATGTTACTCTTTATAGCCTACCATTTCACTGACAGTTTTTTCCAGACATGCTTCCTGCTAGCAGAGAAGGACTAGGCGAAAGCTAACTGTGGAATATTCAATGACTATTTTATTGTGACTATACTTAGCAACAGGCTTAATGCAGAAAATTTGAATCAAATTAATTGTAGTGTACTTTAAGCAATTCAATAAAAACTACTTATTAATAACTCAGAACCTGGAGTTTCTCACACATGTCCACATTATCATATAAAATATCTTTGTCATTCAGAGACAACAAAAGAAATTCTCCATTTGTTTCCACTTTGTGGTTTGAGAAGAGATTTTGACTGTGATGTTCTTTTTGGTTGCCTGTGATATGCTATTCCATATTCACATCTCTTTGATGAGACATTGATTTATTAATTAAAAATCACCATTTTTACTACATTATGAAAATCATTTATTTAGGAAACCTATTTTTTAATGTGTCTTTGAATGGAGAAAAATGTCTTTTGCTAGATCTGGACTGAAGATTGAGATATTGAAAGTGTGCATATGAAGAAATAATTCTTGGAGGATAGTCTTTTCCCATTGGATATTTGAACTGCCAGATGCAAAGCAAGATAGGATACTGCTTTCTTCAGTTTTTTTCTAAGCAGACACATTCTGAACACACACATTTACTATATACTTGTATTTCATAACTGAGATGTTCAGCCATGTAACTTTTAAATATTTTGATATATAAAATTGATATATAGAAATACATGAGTTCATCCAGAGGAGGCAACGAGGCTGGTGAGGGGCTTGGAACACAAACCCTGTGAGGAATGGCTGAGGGAACTGGGGTTGTTTAGCCTGGAGAAAAGGAGACTCAGGGGTGACCTTATCAATCCCTACAACTCCCTGAAAGGTGGCTGTAGTCAGGGGGGGGTTGGTCTCTTTCTCCAGGCAGCAACTGACAGAGCGAGAGGACACAGTCGGAAGCTGTGCCAATGGAAATATAGATTGGATATTAGGAAAAAGTATTTTATGGAAAGAGTGATAAAGTACTGGAATGGCCTGCCCGGGGAAGTGGTGGAGTCACCATCCCTGGATGTGTTTAAACAAAGACTGGATGTGGCACTCGGTGCCGTGGTTTAGTTGAGGTGTTAGGGCTGGGTTGGACACAATGATCTTGAAGGTCTTTTCCAACCTAGTGATTCTGTGTATGATTTACAAATGTAAATTGTTTACATAAAAGTGACATTGTGAGAGTATGATCTACACCCAGCTATGAGATTCTGGGTTTATTCCATGTTGTTTATACTAAGACATGTAATTTTTCAAGTTAATGATTTCTGTAATCAATGAGACATGATGATTCAGCTGTTTAGGTCTCTTCCTCACCATCTGGAAAACATTCTGCTTCATAGGATCATCCCTGAGTATCATTACTGTTTTAAATCTTAGGATACTCTCTCTCATTCCCTTCCTATAGCAAGTGGGGGATTTTGACCTTAAGTTTTGACTTCACTTGAGGTAACCAACAGGCTCAGGACTCTGCTATGCAGAAATCTGCAGAATGGATGCCTCAACAGGCTGTCTGGCCTGCTCCGACTTCAACAACCTTTTTTTATGTGTTCTCTCTGCAGATGACTCAGCATTAGCAAACATAGGAAGAAAATGAACTCACTTTCTTAACTGAGCAGTATGGATTAGAATTCTCAGTAAGGTGGGATATATTTGTGTCTAAGAACTGCTAGAATTTGGATAGCAGCTCAGCAATGGCGATTACACATTTCAACACTGGAAATATATTCACAAGCTGAAGGCATAGCTAACATTAAGTAACATTCCTCATTTATATTCTTTTGGTTTTGTCTCTAAGAGTTATTATTTCTATCTGCTCATGCCCCTGTTCTTCTTCATGTCTATGTCTATTTCAATATAGATTCATCTGAAAACTGAGTGTACTGATGCACTTTAAACTCTATTGTAAGAGTTGGCTAGAAGGATTCTAGTAATATTGCCAACCAGCATCCCAAAGTCTTGAATCAGATCACCAAATCTTTAAAACTATGGAAATAAATCCCATAGTTTTCATTTATTTTGCTTGATCCTTGGGTCATAGGAAGTCTGTAATTTTTGCAAAATCTGTAAAGTCACATGACTTAAGAATCTGGGATTTAAGGGAAACTTTCCCCAGGCTTGGATATCCCAGTGAGAGACCAACTCTAACACCAGTGTTCTCTGCAGTTCCAGTACAGTTACTTAAATTGCATGTTCTGTTCTACTTCACGCGGTGAGAGAGCAAATTAACATTTGTGAATTTAATGGCAAGTATTGGAAATTTTGCCTGTGCACACATCAAGTCAGCTTTTGCTGGGCATAAGACAAATGCTTTTAGCACACTAAACAAGTGATAATATATCATGCTGGCCATCCAGTTTGAAGGAAGTCTTAATAAAAAGGTCAGAGTATATAAAAATATCATAGTAATACAAATCAAAGCAGGCAAGTAAAGAGTATACAAGATCTTTTTTTTAGAGAAGGCAGGGGAAAAGAGATAAGTAAAAGCACATTGAAAAGTGCTGTATTTTAACTCACTTTTTAACTTCAGGGTATTTACATTATACTTTTCAATCAAGAGCCAGAATATAAATGGATACACATAATTAATGGAAATAAGAATTATTTGGAAGTGAGATATTTTTTGTCTATTAATATTAATATTAATATTCCTTCCACCAATGCAGCAGAATGTTACATACTATGTGAAACTCTTTGAGAATTATGAAATTGCAAATCTGACTATATTTTATCAGTAGCATGATGAATTCAGAATTGTGGAACTGGTATCATACATTGAAAAAGTCATAGAAGTCCTATAGATTGAAACCTTGAATTACAATGAGAACATATTGATATAATGAATTATATGAAAAACTACAATTATAAAAATCAAAATTTTCTTTCAATATGTGCATAAAAATATTTTCATGATTTAACTTTAAAATCTACTAACAGACCCATGTGTGCTCACTGTCAGAAAAACTGCCTTTCTTCCTGAATAAATTGAAAGTAAAGTTACCAACATTTAATTTTATATAAATGCCTTTAATTCTAATAATGAAGAATTCCAACATAAATACTTCTTTGTAGATTTGACTTATTGATTAGCAGCAAGGCATACTTGACAAAACTTGTGATCAGGCTATTTATACAAGTTCAGGTTCAGACAAATCAAATCTTTTGGACACATTAGATAACACGCACAGATGTAGGACAGCACATGATCACACTGTCTAAGACAACTAATGAACACATTTTCATAGTTAGTTTAGAAGAACTGGTTTCCTTTATGGCTCTGGAGTGGTTATCCACAGGACCACCCACAAAAATTATGAAATAGATAATTTTCAAGCAAAATTCACCTTAAAACAAGGCTCTCGCTTAGATGTCTTAAGAAATGTTTTTAGGCCTTTGGAAATACTGTTCTCATTATAAAATTAAGGTAATTCAAATTCTTTTTCATGTTTGATATACTGGATAGATTTGTCAAGCCTTCCAAAAATATGAATTTTGATTTTCCAAATTTGAATAAAGTGTTTCCCAAATGGTAAAAAAAAAGGGGGCCTATTACAGATTAATCAATATTTTAGCCTGTAGCCTCTGATTTTTTAATATGAGTGGTCCTGTCCTGAAGAACACCTGTGCTAATGTCATTTTTGATACCACATAATTGCCTCTCAAGAATTTCTGTATCAGATGTGCTTAGTTTAGAAATAAAATGTATTTATGTTTGGTTTATTTTTTGTTTTGTTCTGTTGTTTGTTTGGGTTTTTTTTCCTGACTGCTTTCCTGGCATTCCCTAGAATCCAGCAAGACTTTTTAGACTGGTTTTCACCTCACTTATCAGTGCTCATTATCAAAGTCGTGCAAAGCAAATGAGGTCCTAGAAACATCTGTGCAACACTAACTTCCGAATCAAGCTCTCTGTGGATGGCACCATCAGCCTATTTCTCCCAACAGAGGTGTGTGCAGATGAAAGCTCTTAAACAGGTCTGTTGATGACATACAAGATGGAACAAAATTTGCAGTTTAGTATTTCCTATCTGTGCTGGCTCTGCAGGAGAGAAAGCTTATTTATATAACTAGCACAGGCAATTATTACAGAATGCATGGAGAAAGGAGATTTGCTGAATAAAACAGTGTTATTTGGAAGGAGGAAGGGTTCAAAGCAGAGCTGTGCTTTATGGTCTTTTGTACTAACAGTCCGTAATCACAATAGGTTTTCTTCTGACCTGGTAGAACAAGGAAAGATGTCAACAAGAAAAATTGCTACAAATGAGAACTTTGTAACCTTGGAGAGAGGTAATAAAATGTTATGACTTTCTTATCATCTGCCTCTACTGAAAAGAAGTATACAAGTCAGTTATAGATGACCTTGTTTTGGAGTGATCCTTACAGTCATGATACTCCAATTATTTCAAAAGTTGCTTCAAAATCTTTTTCATGAGATTCTTAAGATTTTTATGAGGTCATTTATTTGATCCTTCAAATTTATGCATTTTTGTTGTTCCTTGTTATGTTCCCTTGCAGAGAGGGAACTATTATGGTAACTTGCAATATGCCAATTAATTTTTTCCATTTGGGAAACTCTTGAGAACATTTTGTATACTCAGAATAGCAAAAAAAAAACCAGCCCAAACCAAACCCTCACCCTCTTATTTAATTAAAAAAAGGGAATAAAACACAACACAAAAACCTTGAAAGTATTTTGCTTTAACATTAATATGACCTTCTAATAAAGATTTGGGGTTAGTCGTTTTCTTTCTCCCTTTTCAGCTAAAACCTCTCTCTAGACTCTTCTCCTTAAATTTTTTTCAATATTTCAGTCAATTCAACCTTCTTTAGTATATTTGGAAATGTACAGTATGCAACAGTAATTATGCCTAGAAAAAAAAGTCATCAAAAGATCAGAGTGATATTTGAAAATAAACTGAGCTAAACTCCACACTTCAGCATCTAACTGCATACATTCCTATTGTGCCTAGATACTTAAATGTGTAAAACTTAATGAAAGTTCACTGTTTACATTGACATTTTCAGACTGATAAAAAGTAATTTTTAATCAAACCACTCTAAACCTATTCTTCTGTACAATTTTCAAATATCTTTCTACAAAGAAAAAATATTGCTTTGAAATAATTTCCACAGAATAATATATCTGATATTAAGCGAGTATTTACAAAACAAACTATCCTAAACTTAGCACAAAAGCAATCTAAGGAATCACTGAATCATCTCTGTTGATCCCAAGCACATGGAATATAATGAGCTAACTGGCTTTATTTCACTCCCTGTTTGCTGACTTGGTCTATCACGCAAACATGCATCATCTTGAGCCTTTCCATTACTTCACTAATTTCTGAAAGATTTTGTTTATTAATATAAAAGCAGAGAGAAGCAAACAACTGCCTGGAAAAGAGGCCCATCCCTCACTGCAGCATACAGCTACTGCTGTTTTTTATGAGGGCAGCATGTTCAAGATGTCTCCGTGACAAAATGAGCAAAAGCCAATACCTTCGGCTCCTGAAAACTTCCAGGACTACCACATGCTCTATGGCTGTGCTTAAGCCACTTTCTGGATTATATCATTATAAATGGTTGCTTAAATGCATCTTTATTTCTTTGTTCTTCTCTCCTCTCTTGTTTTATTTCTCTTACTCACCATCTACCTTATCCACTTACATATACACACAGGCCACTATCTCTATTATGGACTTGTAAAGAACAGATTTTTATTTCATGAGTTTCCCAATCATTATCTTGGATTCTACATGATTAAATGTGAGACTAACATTGCATTTACTGCATTAAAGTTAATAATCCTCTCACCTACCAGATATGACACATATGAAGTCAAGCTAATTCTCTGACTCATTAAGCAGTGTAGGGAATATTATAACCATCTCACACTTGTCTTTCCTTTTAAAATTATACAGTTGGAAAATCCACACTTATTTGGTGAATTAATACTCTAAAAATTTATCTAAGCTCGGTTATCTTCTATAGGTGTTGTCCAAGATTAAAAAAGTTTTCCTATTTACCATCTAAGCAGGAGTT
>QUSF01000009.1:15107892-15312378 GCA_003676055.1 Chloebia gouldiae | reverse complement strand
ACTACTACTACTACTACTACTACTACTACTACTACTACTACTACTACAGCATTGGCAGCATTGGCTTATTCATGAACATTATTTAAGCTTTTCTGTAAAGGAGACTAATTTTGATTGGACTGTAACTGCAGCCAGATCTGAACAGTAGAAGACTGTACTGGACAGGATACTGTGTAGAAAAGTTCCAGACTATTATTAAAGTGAAACAGATTTGTCTGGAAAGTTCTGGTTAACTCATAAACAATTTATAAACTGAAGCATTTAGCATAGCTTGATTAAAGGCTTAAATTCTTGTAACTGTTTGCCAACAAAATACAGTGTTTCACTGTTTCCAAAAACATGTTTTGGAAAAAAAAATCTACTGTGGGGCCGCTCAGAGTTGTAAGATTTTAATCTGCTAAAATTAAGCTCAGTAATTTACATGGAAATATCCTCTCTTTTCCTTGTTTTGCTGTCATGTTAAGTTGTTTCCTTTTTCAAATGGCAAAATTTTTCACCATGAAGAAAATAGTTGTGGAGTTGTGACAGTGACTGGATAAAAAATATTCAATAGGAACAAAGATAAATAAATAAAAACGTAACCTTACTCTAGTCATAACAATAGCCTTACTCAAATAATAGGAAAAAATGATTTATAGAAGTTATTTTTCCATTACTTACAGCAATTGATTTATGCTTTCACCAAGTTACCATGCCTTCCTCCAGAAAAAGAGTGCTCAACAAAATTATCAGTTGTTTAAATCTAAAGATTCTTTGCTACTAATATCATTGAGTTAAAGAGTGTTTTCCTCAGCCTTAAAACAGAAAAGGGCATTGCCTTCCTATTGTGTGGCTTGGTTCTCTCCTACAAGCACCTCTTACACGTAGAGGGTTGTATACCTGCTAGGAGCTCAATATTCTCACTGTCATTTTACAAATCTCTGTTCCCAGAGGTTTCCAGGAGTCATGCTGCAACAGTGTTCTACATTGTAGAGTAGGAAAAGTAGGAAACCCTTAAAAGATCTTCTCATTTGATGTTTTGGGATTTATTTCTTTGGGTTTTTAAATAACTAAAAATCTAATTTTGTGGCGCTTTTCAAAGGCCTGGCAACATTCCAGAGTGTTTCAGCCCAGACTAAGCAACAGAATGCCACCTGGATTTGTGCTGGAAAAAGAAAGAGTGTAACTGGATAGCAACCAATAGTATGGAAACAGGAAAATGGCATAAGGCTAAAATGCCCCTAAATTTTGTTCTAGGGCTAAATTTTGTTCATTGTTAGGATTAACCGTCAATTCAAGTGAGGACTTCTGTAGAAGCTATGCAATCTCTGTGCAGATGGACCATCCCATAACTGTTTCTAGTCAGACTTTGAAGCTATGAAGAATGTTCTTGAAGATGTCCAGTATTCATCTGCAGGAGATTACCTGTGACCTTTCAGAGAAATAGCACACAGGATGTCTTGCCCAGTGCTTCATAAATTGAAAGCTTGTGTCATGCTTTGGTTAAAGAACAGAAGGAATTACTTTCCTTTCCTTTCCTTTTTATTGCATTTGCTACAGCATAAGAATATAACAGGTGCAGAGCCCTGGTTTTGTTCTTGCTGCTTTAGTTCTTACCAAGGATATATAGCAAAGAAATGGCAAAAGAAAATTTAAGTTCTTCTTCTTTACTTTCTTTTTGTTTTGTTCCCAGGGGTATACTGCAAAAGGAAATGAGAATAGGATGATATTTGTTCTGGCATTTCCTTTTCTGTTACCTTTGGAACAATGACATTTTGGACAAATTTATGAGCTTGTCTTTGAACCCTGATTCACGTAATGAATCTACTCACCTGTACATCCTCTCTGGATGTAGAAATCTCTCTTTGATTTGTCGCTCAGTGTCTTTCCCATTAAGTGTGATTCTAGGGAGATCAAGTAGGATTTCAGTGGATGAAAACTCCAGCAGACAATCACCAGGCAATACCTCAGACAGGGAGCAGAGCCTACAAAATACTGTCGTGTTAGACAGGGCCACATATAGCAAATGTTATTAAAATTCTCACTTGCTATTAGAGACACCAAGTGTTTTAGAGAAATTTTGTGACAGGAGTTCCTACTTAGAATTAGTGTCTACAGGAACCTCACCCCTCTTGTAGTGTGCAAAAGCCCTCTATGAGATTAAGAAATTTAATATTTTCTATGCAGAGTACTGCTCCTATAAGCTAAATTAGACTTCTTCCTAAAATTGTAGCAATTTAACAGAAAAAATTAAAGCACAGAAAGTATCTGAAGAATGTCTAAGTCTAGCACTTTTAGATGCTAGAAGTAGCTTAGATGCAGGCTTTTTATCTCACTTGGAAAGGTCTGGGCTAGTGCAGCTTATGCAGCTTACTTATATAGTGGCAGATTTAGCAAGACTTTTAAATCCACAGGCGCAGAGATGCACATTAACTTCCTCTCAGCTTCCTATCAAAGCACAGCCTGAGCAAGCACCTCTGTTAGGAAGCTGCAACTCGTGGTCATGATCCACTTAAAATAACCTGAGCTGAAACATCATTGAAGAAGATGCTATTTAATCCTGCCCTCTGCTGCACAGGTGCCCAGGGGTGCCCAGAGCAGAGGAGGGAGTGCCCAGTCCAAAGCAGCCAGCACAATGACACTCCTCATTCAGCACTGCACCAAGCTTAGGCTCATTTACAGCTTTTATCAACCTACAGCCTGCGAAACCTGTCAAATTGTTTTGTTTTCCTTTTGGTTTCATTTTGTACTTGAATGTGTGTATCTGTAGTTTTGAGAGAATTAGCTTGTTCTAAAACTTGGATTTATTATTGAATTGATTATTTAATAAAAAAACGCATTTCTAAAAATATTAGCTCCTCACATCTAATCAGTTTGAAGCTTTCCGATCAAAATATTTAGCAATGCATTAATTTCCTATATTATCTCACTGTTTTTCAATAATTCACTTGTTTTTCTGAATCAAAGTTGAGCTGATGTGTTTCAGAGTCTTATGATCCACCATGATTTTCAGAACTTGTTCTTAAATAATTCAACTTTGTGCTTCTTTATTATGTTGATAGGAATAATTTTTCTTTTCGCATTATAGTGTACTTATCTACTCATCTAGAATTATGAGACCTTTTAATGACTTTGCACTCCATGGTTTTAAAGGGAATATGATGTACCTAGAAATAAGCATTTGTGAAAATTCAGGTACAAAGTGGATGTTCTCTATTTATTTCCCTGGTATATTTTAAGAAAGAGATTTACAAGGTCTAATTTTCTTTTGCAAAAATTGTGGAAGCTTTTCCCTGTGATATCCTATACATTTTTCTGTCTGTAACTTCTATTTATTTTATTTTAATTTTTTTTATTGGACAGTTTGCACAGAATTTATAGTCCTTCATTCCCAGCATCCCTTTTAAAAGTTAAACTTTCATGTCCTCTTTCTCTTTGGGCACTGACACCATGGTACGTTATGTGCCCATGAAAATTACTGATGGGAAAAGGAGCTGGTACAAGTTGGATGCTGGGAATCATCAGAAAAAAAGTGAGGTAAAGGAACTGAAGTGTGATACAAGTAGACTCTTCAGCTTTGGAAACTACAAGCTGTTAGACTGGGTCACATATCTCATAAAATGCAATGTGACAGTACTTCATTTCTCTCTAGAAATCACCCCTCTGTAAATGCATAGCCATGCAAATAATTCTACATACTCTGCATTGACTTTCCTGCCTTTAACTATTTAAGGAACTTCAGTTTTTCTCATTCTAATATGTTTGAAATTGCTTTTATTACAGCTCTTCTTCACTTAGCAATCTGCTACTCAAACTTTCTATTTTGCCCAAGGCTATTTAAAAAAAATTATTTCTGAAAGTTTTTTTTACTGTTCTGCTTGGCCATACTGGCTCTTTTTGGTTGATCCTTTTAGAGGTATAAGAACTAAACCAAAATTTCTAATGAGCTGGAGACTTGAATCAATTTCCTCCTTGGTTGCACTTTAATCAGTGGAATATTTCCATGAAAAGAAATCATCATCTTCACATCACTAGGCAACAAAAACTATAAAACCAGCAGATTGTCTGATACAAAACAATGGTTAACTAATTTAAATCTACTGTTAATTGTTGTTTGCTTATTTGTTCCTTCCTAGAAAGTCACAGCATCTTTTTACACATTTCTACCTACAACACTCAATCTTTTGTTTGTTTCAGAACAAACTACAGAAAATCTGTCTAAAAGCCACAAAGTCACTTGAAAGGTTTATAAAAGCTGTAAAGAATATTTTAGGAACACAAATAGTTTGGTGTAAAAAAAAAACCCCTTTTTGATATATTTAAGAGGATGTGTGTACATCGTTCAAGAAGATTTTTAGGGCATTTCAGGAAACAAAATTTTGTATAACATACAAAAATATTTCATGAGATCTGAGTACTGCTGCCTTTTCCAGTTATCCCAGACTAACCAGTTTCTGAGAATGGAAACTGCAAAAATTGCTCTTTCTCCCCAGCTGTTTGGGGTTCTTTTTCTGATGGGTTTCTAGTTTAGGACCACACACAGGATTGCAAAGAGGTCAGCATGATGGAGATTGTAGTATTTCCAGGATGGAATGCCAGATATTTAATAAAAATTTGAACTCAATTTTACAGATTAGCAATAAAAAATTTACCTTTTTCATAAAAACTGAAGCTTCTCAGTGCTTTATTGGAAATACCTGAGCTTTTCACTACTTTTAACATCTTCTCAGTTTTAAAAGTAAGTAATATATTTCAACATATGTAATGTAAAATGCGTGCCAAATGTTTGCAGAATGAGTCATGGCAACATTTAAAAGACTAAATCCAGAAATATGATCTTGAAACAATTCTCTTCAAATGCTGTCTGTTCCTGAAAGAATAACCTCCAATATACACCCTGTTTTTCCTACTGAGAGCCTCACATATACAGAGCTATGGATTCTGTAGTTTAGCCTTATTTTCTCTGCCTGTATGGTAAGTCTACAGGTTATACTGTTTGATCAAGGAACGAAATAAAGCGAGTTATGAGTGAAGTCTGAAGCATTTTTTTTCATTTGAACATGCAGCTTGGAAAAGAGAAATATCCAGGCTTTTCTCAGCTTCTGTGATAATATTCAGCTTCAGACCACATGAAATATTCAAGTGCTATTATCTCACTTAACAGATACTTGGGAGTGTAGATATTTGCAAATCCCTTTCCAAACAGGCGGTCACAGAAACGCAGCTATCACGAGGCCTGGGTCAAGAAAGGCGATGATATTTTTAAGTGAGACTTGGAATTTAAGAACCTAAAACTGAGTTCTTGAAAGCTCCTGCTTAATCTTTGGAGGTGCCCAGACTCTATCAGCACCTCATTTCTCATTCCTGCGTTTCCTCAGATGCCTGAATTTTAGGTCTGCAAAGCCTTAAGAGTAAATCACTGTTGACATGATGGACAACAGCTTGGCTTCTGTCTCATTTTAAGTCTCATCAGCAGCAGCAAACTTGGTACCCAGCTCATTTCCACTGCATACTTCAAAGGCATTCTCTTAACAAACTTGCCAGCATGAAAGGGGGAATGCAGGAGAGAGGTTAGGCTTGTAGCTGAGTAGAACAAGAAGCTTTTAATGAGACACTAAACCCTCTTTGGCTGTGGGCCTACACAATTCACCATCAGCGCTGCAGGATCTGTGATAATGCAAGAAGCTGAGTCCTGTTTTCTTCCCCTTGGGTAAAATCTTTAATCACATAACTATGATTGCAGTTGCCTACAGGCTTGTCTTTCTTTTGAGTGAAAGGCTGTAGAGAGCTGGGAAGATATATTACATCCATTACTCAGTACTGAACTGGACAAATGAATGAAAGAATCAGCAAAGAATAACAGAATTCACAGATAAAAAATACGGTAGAGAGGTTTATGTGACAAGGAAAATTCAGTTCAGATATTAAGAAAAACTTCATAGTAGAAAGTATGTGGAAGAAGTGAAGGCTGTGGAAGTCTCTATAAGGTCCTCTGTGTTTTTGAGAATGACAGGAATATTGCAAATTCTGAGCTAAACACCTAAGTTTAACTCCTGCACTCTTTATCTCCTGAGCAATAAAAAAATAGTGGCTTCTTCCTGCTATGTGTTGCATTAAACATTTTGGAAATTTATGGATAAATATGAAGTTTAGGATCTATGTATTAGGTTTTTTTCTTAATTTTCTCTTATAGACATAAAATTAAAATCAAAATTGGTCTACAAAGGTCAGGAGCAATACATTAATTAAATATATATATTGAATAAAAACCTAATTGATTGATTGATTTCTCTGAAGGCATTTAAAACCAGAGAAATATTCTAAAGAGTTTTAATGAAGCCAGAAAGTGTGTTTCTAAACAAATGTTGCACCACACATCTGCAGGAGACTGCAATACCTTAATATACACTTGAGCAATGCTCATGGTGTCATATTAAACTGACCAAAAAAAAAAAAAGTCTGTGAAGTCCTAATATCAGACCCACTGCTCCATACACGGTGCAGTAACAAGAGCCAAGAGCTACTTGGAGCAGGAGCCATTTGATATTGTACCTTTGGCTCACAAGCTACGCAAGCTTTGGCATGGGAAGGAAGGTTTGCTGAGTGTTGAGGAAGAGCAAAGAGGCTCAGAAGCTCAACAATACAGTACCTGTGCAGACGAAAGGCCTCCTGAGGAGACACATCTGGAAAACCAATAGAAACCTCAGCAGACTCCAAGGCTTTCTTAATGTCTCCTCATCACGAAGCCAAAGATGCCCTGAGGCAAGCATGATGCCTTAAGTTTTAGCTTTCATACTTTTCAGATTCTGTACTGCCTTAGTGTGTGACTCTGAACTTCATATATAGTGCTAGCAAGGTCTCTTTACAGTTCAGTTAGACAAAACAATCCTTTTCCAGCTGGAGAACCAAGGACACCAGTGCAGCCTCAGGCCCAAAAAGTGTAAACAACAGCAAATTGAGGAGAGCAATCTGGGAGGATGGGACTTCAAAACCTGAAGCTGGACATTTGACCCCAATGGACCAAAACTTTAAAAACTGCAAAAACTCATGACAAGTTGTTCATCTTGGGTGTAGCCATGGCTGGGCTCTTGTACTGCCCAAGGTGTATCCTTTGAAGGCCTGTTTAACAAATATCTACTTTATTCCTTTAACACTGTCTATCCTCTGTTCCAGGCAGCCTCTCAAGGCATCAAACCTAGAGTCAGGCTAGAAACAAAAATAAATAGTAAAAAAAAAAAAGTTTAGTCCAGGGAAGTTACATCTACTCATGCTTAGGAAGACATGCTCACCTCAGCGCCCATATTTTTTGAGGGATATACTCTGGTTTTGCTTTGCACCAGATACAGCTGGAAAAGAGCAGCCTCCTTTTAACCTGTCATGCATGCTGTGACTGTGGCTCCCTGGTCACTAGCACAGCAAAAAGTCCCAGCAAATGTCCCCTGGTTTCCTTTGGGCACCTACTGGAATATATCACACAAGCACATAGACATGCATAGCTTCACAGAATCAATGATAAAAAGGTACTTAAAAGACCATAATTACCTTTAACTATCTATTCCTGCTCATTTAGAAACTGTAGAAAAATCACATCCTGTGCACCTACATGTATAAAGCATTTAAATGGCTTAGAAGCAGTTTGCATGTAAGGTGTGTGCTGCTTTTGCAATACTGGTAAATTATCTAATGTTTTGTTTCCCACTGTTAGCATGCTATAATGCTGGAGCTGTTATACTGATGAAATATTCTTCATCACTAACATTAGCTTTTCTCAAGTGCCTCTCCCCCTTCTTCCCTGGTGAAATCCAGATTTGTTCCTTCTCCAATGAATTTACTTGAGAACAGTTAACATATCCAGTAATGTAACTCCCAAATAATGTATTTCTCTCACAGTCCCATGCTAATCACTGCCCAAAAGCAGTTGGAGAAATGCATTTTTAGGGCATTCAATATAAGAGAAAGCCAATTACACTATAACATAACTGTGCCTAAGCTGTGTGCTGTAGACTCCCGTTGCTTTGGCTAAGATGTAAAGCAAGCAGACTTGCCCACTCCTGACCAAAAGCTTTGTTGAGAAAAGCCCCAACACAAACATCACTGCCTCAGCAAAGCTACATTTTTTCAGGGATAGCTCATTTACTGGGGGGATGGTGTGAATTTATAAACTCTAGATTTGCCTTCAGTATTGCATATTGCATTGCATACAGAGATGCTTCATCAGTAAACAAGCTATGAACACTCTGATGAAATATTTGTAGAGAGAGCTTGTGTTAGGAGGCTTGCTGTGCTCAGTCACACTGGCCTACTTAGAGGGGAACAGCTCTGTAGTTCCTGTGTGCAGGTGCTGAAAGTTGTCACATCTATGCTAATGTACACCAAAATCACAGAGGCATGGATCTTCAAAAACACTTCAGAGCTCATGTCCTGCTTTAAGTGCCTCTGTTCAAGTGACAGCAATATTTTCAAAGTTATCAGCCAGCTGCAAGTGAAGCTGGAAGGTGCCAGCTGTTTGCTGGGGGTAAGTTTATGCAGGCCCAACTAAAGCAAGGCAACACTGCTCCTTGTTGTAAATTGCTGAGCCTGACACTGCATCTAATTTGCATCTCTCAGCAGAAGTATGGTATTAGCACTCTCCTCCTCTCTTCTCACACTCCAGTTATTTATTTCTGCCCTTGAATTGCTCCTTAAAATGTGCTGGCACAGCTGCGTGAGTAGTGAACTGAACCTGGGAAATAGAACAAAAAAAAAATGAATCTTTTCAGCAATCTTCCCTTTTTCTTTCCTCCTTTCCTTTGCTTTTCTCTTTCATTTTTTTCTTTTCTTTTCAGTTTTTGACCCTTCTTTCCTCCCCACTGTCGTCTTCTATTCCTAAATTTATTTCCTTTCCTTCATTTACGTCATTCCTTTCCCTTCTTTTGCCAGATCACTTCATCAGTTTAGTTTTCTTTATAATCAAAACATTTTTAATTTACCAAAGAAGTGGTGTTAGGCTGTGATAACAATGCTTACACCAGTTATGCTGAACCATTCCAATACTCAACAAAGCAAAACCAGACATACCCTGTGTATATTACAATACCCATCTCCCATAAATTCAAACCTCAACTCCAGATTTTAACAGCACTTATTCATTTGTCTGCAGTGACCTCTGCTGTAGTTCTTGAAAGGCTGATGCTTTTAAAAGCTTCAGTCTAGAATACTTTTGAAATTCCTACTCTTAAGCAGTTATTGCGCTATAGAGTAACAGCCTAGACATGCCCACATGGCTCCAGGCTCCACCCCCTTATGGTTACTGCAAAAAAATAACCCTGTGCTTGCTGAAACCAGGACAGCATTATATGAATTATTGAGCAAACTCTTCAAAAACATCAACTTAATTTTTATTACAAAGTTTCCAAGTGGTTGTGTCCTTATAATATGTCCATATAGCTGGTGACACTGTTTGTTTTTTGGTGATGTGCATGTATAACCCAAGTTTTAAGACATTTTGATGTTCATGTATGAAAAAGGCATGGTAAAATCTGTCCTCCTTACATTTTATTCTACATCTGTATTGATATTTCTAGTGTATACATATATATGTATGCACACAAACACACACACATATATTAGACAAAGGTAATTTGCACTTCCAAAGCATTTAATTGTTATATTTAGTCAGTCTTTATCTCATTGTTGTGTACCTGAACATGTGGGCTTGTTCCTGAAATTTGGGATACCTTTTGCAGTTGTCCTTCTGTCACATCCATTTCACTTCTACAGATCCTGTAAGTTCACACTCCAGAAGCTTACCAACATATATCTCATCTCTAATTGTACTGCTCAGGGATGCAGGGTCCTAATACTTTTTGTTTAGACAAGAAAATTAATCTAATATCAAGTCGAATCACTACTGTCTATTATTTTCATTCTGAATATTTATGGGCTTTCGAGTGGTTACAAAGACATGTATTGACTTATGTTTCTACTAAGCTCATTTAAACCTTACTAAGGTCAACATTTTAAGCACTGATTAATGCAATAACATTCAGCATGCAGTCTGCTCTTCTTCAGCAACTAGAATGAGTTCAGAGAATTGCTTGAAATTTGTGATATAGATGTTCTCAAGGTGTTAAATATGTCCAGTTACTCTTTCATTTTGAAGATCATTCTACTGGTTTACTTTGGCTGCACAAATAGATACATTTAACATAATTTTTAATTTAAATTCAAATTTAAATTTAAATTTTTAATTTAAAATCAAGTGATTTTTAATGTTTTCCCTTCATAAATAAGGGAAATGCCACTGAATGGCTTTGTCAAGAGGAGTTGAATAGCAGTATCATGCCTTTCTGGAAGAAATGCATCCTGCTTCTTTGAGTTTAGGCCAGGTTGTCACAGAAATACTTTATCTCAGCTATTCCTTTATTTATTCACTTTTTTTTTTTTTTTTAGCACAGAATATAGAAAACACTTCACTGACTTGAATTTTGAGGCTTCCTACTTGATATTAAATACACTTAGATTTACACTACTGCATGTATCAGGACAAATCTCCCACATATCAATATTTTATTGACCTTTGAGCAATTGGTTAAATCTCAGCTAATAACAGAGCAGAACAACTGACAGCACCTGGATACTGATTTTATATAAATGACACATCCATGGCACAGAAGTTGAACTTTAATCTGTGGTGTATGACAAGTTCTTTTCAAATGTAAAAAAGAACACCAGCTGAGTGGTTCTTGTCCTGGTAGAAAACATTTTAGAGGAAAAATTAGGAAAGACTTGAATTATAGTCACAATTTTTATTATTGCTGTGGTTAATTAAATTTACAACTAGTGATTAATGCCTTGGTAAATCACTTACTGACCCTACTAAAGATCAAATTTACCTGAGAAAGACATAATTTGTGAAATCTGCATCCTTTGATTGTTTCCTGCTGCTCAGAGGACTGCCAGAAAAATTCTTCTGAGCTGGGATAAATCTGTTTTACAAGAAGATGAAATTTCTATTCTTACAACTGTTCTTTGCAGCTTCCTGAGACATTATTTAAAATGTGCTACAACTTAATCCGATTTATTTGGGCTGAAGTCCATGTAAACAAATACATTAAGTCAATACTTTTGAGACACATTTTATCTAGGCTTATAGGGACAAGGCAAGGGATAATAATTTTGAGTGAAAACATAGTAGGTTGAGATTGGATGTACAGAATAAATTTTTTTATGGTGAAGATGGCAAGGCACCAGAACAATTTGACCAGAGAAGCCATGGATGCTTCACCCCTGAGAATGTTCAAGGCCGGGTTGGATGGGACTTTGAGCAACCTGGTCTAGTGGAAGGTGTCTCTGTCCCTGTCAGGTGTGTGAAACTTGCTAATTTTTACCGTCCCTTCAAACCCAACCCATTCTATGATTCTACAATTCTATTTCATGGTATGTACTTTGAAATAGGGAAAAAAGCTTAGCACATCATCTGTAATTGCCTGGGATTCATTTTTTTCATTCATGCCAGTGAGTGATGTTTTATGTTATGATAACTTACAGACAGTTTTGTTTCCTTAAAAAAAAATCAACCGTTTGGAAAAATCCATTAATGCAAGAGACTGGTTTTGGTCTGTATGCTTAACTGCACCTTTTTTTGCTCCCTCTTTCTTTTAGTTTGCTCTGACTTCTATTTTTGTTTTTTACCTTGAGTGTTAGATTTAAGCAGTAGTGAAAATAACACAGCAGTGGCTATGTTCCCTAGGTTTTGAATTTAAATATCTCCATGATGATTTGTGCTAATATAATTCAAAATCATCAGTCTCTTCACAAATACATTTTGGTTCAGATTAACTCAGCAGGAACATAAAACAGTTTTCCAACCTTGTTGATACTTCATATTTCTAACAAAAAAGCCAAATAAGTTTAAATTTTAATTTAAATCTTTGCTTTATTTTATCAAAATAAATTTTTTAGAACCTATAAGCTTAGGGTAAACTAAAAAAAGACATTTCATGATCCTAGCAATAAGAAAAGCAGTCTCTAAAGCATTTCTACTCAGAAGGATATCCTCAAGGCTTATATTTTATCTTACTCTAGAAAAAAGTAAGCTAGGTTCAGTCCAAATTAGGACATTGCTCTTGTTTGCCCAGATGCAACCTGAGCTGGTTTTGGTCATTGCTTTTGATATCCTTTGTGGCTGGAATTTTTTTATTCAGACATGTTTACAGGTATTGGAGAACCAGTATGGAGCTCTTGACTTCAACAAAAATGTGCTGTACAAATTCTAACTTTATTAGATCTTTATTAGATTTATCAAAGCAATAGTATAGCTCATTTTGACTAAAAAAATTGACTAGTATTAGATTGTATATTATACAGCTGAGTGAAGCTCTCTGCAAAATTATTTATTTTTCAGGCAAATACAGAAAAAGAAAAGGTTTTGAGGGACTAGAAATTATACTGAATTGGGGGAAAACAGTGATTTTTAAAGCAACAGTTTAATTTTGAAATAATTCTTCAGGCACTGCAGAAATATCATGGTTTGGACAAGATATTTGATAAGAATGAAGGAAATAGATTCACAACACTGCTGCTGGTCCTATACCACAGAGTGCAGTGGTCAGAATAATCACCTAGGAGGTGGGAGATCAACACTCAGATACATCTGAAACAGAGGTTAATCCAGAACAGGGATATAAAAGAATGTTTGTTATTTCCTCTGTATGTTTTAAATAGCTAGCAAATGAAGTACTTGAGGCAGAGTAGGAGAGAATCAACAAAAAGCAAATGAGCTCAGAATACCAACATTCAGAATATTGGTAGGGGCATTGGCTTTGGAATTTGTTTTTTAAATTTCATATTAAATGTAAAGACAGAACACCCACATACCAGCCAAGTATGCCAATCAGTCCTTTTGTCACAAGCGTTACCAGGGAGGCAAAAGGGTCAGGCTACCAGGGCCTGATCTTCCATCACCTCCCCACTTTCCATCTCTGCACAGCTCCTGTACAGTTGCCAGTCACACACCCCTCAGTAGTATATGGTGCTCCAGCTTCTCACTCGCTCCTCTACCACTGAAAGTACCAAAGCTGGAAAAGGGAAGAGGATTATAGGTGTGTCAGGGTGTATCTCTGCTCTTCTGCTACTGTCATGAGCATATGTGTATCATGCATCTTGGCATAAGGATGTGGCACCAACACATAATTCAGTGCAAAGCCACCACCCATGCAGAAAGGAAGGAAAGAAACTTCTCTTCTGCATGTCTTCACATTTGTTTTCATGGAATCATAGAATGGTTTGGGTTGGAACTGACCTTAAAGGCAGTTCTCCCCTTCCTCCCCTTTAAATTGTCCTGCATTGTACTTTCAACTTTAGTTCATAATTTGAGATTATAGTACTGTGGACTCATAAAGTATTGATAAACAAAGCTTTACTGTTTACTTGATACATTCCTAAAACAAAGGTATTTCACTTACATGCACGCTGTCACATTCCATAAACATGAGCCATCAGAGGCTGGAAAGGGACAGGCAAGGAAGAAAAGCAGGAGCAGTGAAGTATTTTAGTTCTACAAAAACATGAAATGACCTCATACTTGCACTTCAATTTCATTGCTGTAGCATGGTGTAAAGGAAAGGAGAGGGAATATTTAGAAGGTTCCTCTTGCCTGTGCATACAGTTTATAAATAGGTATGCTGCAGGTGTACGTGTAAAAAAGAAAAGTTCTAATCCATTAACTCAGATATACAGAGGTTGCAATGTAGTACCCCAAGGATCCTATGTCTTTTCCAAAGCCATATTTGTCAGTCTGATGTCTCCATTCCCTTGCACAGCACAGACGCTCACTGGGTGTCTTAGACACTAAACCTTATCACCTTAAGGATATATGCAACACTTCCTCAGTATCTAAGCAGAAAGGACTTCATTTTCAGTAGAAGGATACAGCATTCTTTCCAGACAAGTCACTGAGTGACTTCATTCATTTATCTAATTCATCTGACTCAGCCTAGACAGCCATGTCTGTGTTCATTGCTCTATTGTCTTCTACAGTCACAGGTCCTAAACTGATACTGGCTAGAAATCAGTAATCTGGTGTGGGCTCTTCAACCCCAGATCCTTATGTCAATTTAGCTTTAAGAATACCTGTTTAAAAATACCTGTATGAACCACTTAGACCAATTTATGATTACAGGTAGAAGGCTGTTACTGTAATCAAGCCATCCAATTAAAACCAAGTTCCTTGGAGCATTGTATTTGTACAGTGTTAGTCTATGGCCACTTAGATTAGTACATTTTTGGGTGTAGACTCTCCTCAAATCTCACCATCTGTTAGGTTGTAAAGCTATTTGCTCTTCAAGCAAATTAGACACTTGAGAGGCTTTACACTATAAAAAGAACTACTTTTTTCCCCATAAAAGTCATGTCTTCCTAATAGTGATGAAAACCAATTAGGGGTGTATTTATCACCAAGGGCTAACAGTTGGGAAAAAGCCCTCCTTTCTAGCAGTATGGTTTTGGTATATTCTAAATGTTATGCTCTCACTCTTTATTTATGTTGTAATTTCTCTCAAGGCAAAGCAACATCTCTGTACAGGCCATTCTCTGTCATATATTCCCACTGGATCTTTGCTTTCGTCTTTGCTGCTCTTCTTGTAGCTTTACTCATATATCTGATGCTTCTTTTCCAAGTACTTACAAACTACCAATAAAATTTTGGATTATGAATTATCTCACCTCTTGATAAGTATCTGTGTTTTGGGTGGAGACTGTTTTTGTTTCAGTCACCAGATTCCATAAAGGAATGAATGTATACCTTGTGTAAACTGGGAGCTGATGATTATGCTCAAGATGTAGATGTTCAAACCATAAGAAAACAAATATATGTCTAATAATGGGGAATCATTTTTAGTAGGAAGCATGTGAATGCTCTTTCCTCTATGTCTTTTCTCTTTAATAGAAATTAAAGTATTTATGTAATAGTTCCAGCAAGTCTCCCATGATAAGGTTGAATTTTGGCTACCTAGCCAATCCAGTTAAACAGAAAATTAGTTTGGTCTGTTGGTGATGAAAGCTTCCTGAATATTGGGCTGTGTTAGCAAAATCATAGCCAGCAGATTGAGGGAAGTGATTACTTCTCTCTATCCAACATTCATGATGCCACAACTGGAATATTGTTCCCTCTCTGCACAACAAAGAGCAAAGACTTAGCAAGAACCAATCACAGAGGCACTAAAATGATGGAAGGAGAAAATTCATGTCATGTCAGGAAAGGATGGGAATGATGGGTTTGTTCAGCTTGGATAAAAGGCTAATGAAGGATCAGTTTTAGTCTTCAGCTACGAAAGAGGGGTTATGGAGACAATGATGGTGAATTTTTGTAGAAGTGTACAGTGGAAGAGGGGATGCAGTGATCACAAGGTACAGCAAGGGAAACTAAAGCAAACTGCAGACAAAGAACAGTGACTGTGAGGATAGCCAAGCACGGACATGGGTGCCCAGAGAAGCAGTAGAAGTCTTGGAAATAACTCAGTACTCGACCAGGCAAGGTCCTGAGCATTCTTACCTTACTTTGAAGTTAACCCTGCTTTGCTAATTTAGATGATCCCCTTTAGTCACTACTGGTCTGTATTACCCAATGGTTCAAAGCACAATGCCTGTCAAAAATGAGGAAATCTATATAGAGAAAAGAAAATGTAGTTTCAAGCAGAAGGAAGCATGGCACTAATATATGAAAATAAAGAAATAAATTTTTGCAGTTTGACAATATTCTATTTGACTTTGTTCCTGTCCTTCATTAAGCATATATCATGGTTTAAACCCAGCTGGAAACTAAGCACCACACAGCCACTCATTCAACCACGCTCTCTCCTCCCAACCCTCAGTTGAACGGGGAAGGGAATTAAAGTAAAATTTGTATGCTAAGAACAGTTTATGAATTGAAAATAAAATAAAATACAATAATAATGGTAAAATATAATGATAATAAAAATGAAAAAAAACAAGTGATGCCCAATGCAACCTCTCACTACCCACTGCCCAATGCCAAAACTCCCTTCCCAAATTCAGACCACGTAACTCCCCCCAGTTTGTATACTGGACATGATGTTCCATCGTGTGGAATATCCCTTTGGTCAGTTCAAGTCACCTGTCCCAGCTATGCTCACTCCCAGCTTCCTTTGTGTACCTCCTCACTGGCAGAGCATGAGACAAGAAAAAAAAGCTGTTGAATTAGGATAAACATGACTTAACAAAAAATCAAAACTACAATGTTACCAACACCATCCTCACTCCAAATCCAAAAGCACAGCACTGTAACAGCTGCTGAGAAGAAATTAACTCTACAATAGCTGAAGCCAGGACAGTGTGTCCCACAGATTGCAATCTATTTGCTTAGCTATGTTTTAAGCCCTACTGACAGAAATAAAAGTATTAGAGTTTTATCACTGCATGAATAAGCTTTTGATAAAAGAATAAGAACAATCCCTCTCATCATACCAGTGTGAGAATCCTTGAAATTTGAGATCAACAGCTTATGAAGATTTCCAAGACAATTTATGCTAAAGAAGTTCCATTTTCACTTAATGGGAGTGAGGACAGATTTTTTTTCTTCTCAGTCTTCTGGCAAGAAATTTACACTTAGTCTTTCATTGAACATTTACCTTTCTTCCTTTGGTATTTGTTTGGCTTTTATTTTCTATGAAGCATGTAATTTGACTTTTAATTGATGTATCAAAAATATATAAGGTTAGTGACATATTCTATTCTGTGGCTGAAATTTTTATTATTTAATACAACATAAAGAGGCTCATGAATCCTTTATTTCCTTTTAATTATCTCTGATCCTCCTGTTCCTTTATCAGCTGGAATCAGATTTATCAACTTCACACTAGAAATGAACAAAGCAGCAGTACATCTTAGAGATTAATGTAATTAATAAAAGTAAATGATGTTAACATTTTTACCTAGTAAACCACAGACCTTATTGAAACCCTATCCTAACTAATATTTCAAAGCCTCTAGATGTTTAGAAGTAGTTATAGATCAAAAAAGCCTAGGTTTCTGAAAATGTAATACTATTTTACCTCTGAAAGGGGTAAATATTGAATGTATATATTATTTTAATCATTATTTTTCTTTGTTTCTTTCTTTTTAGTGTTTCCCATGATCATGTTAGCTACACATACATATATTTACTGCCTTTTAGAGCATGACTTACAATAAATCATCCTTTCTTTCTTATATATAAAATTTTCACTCTCCAGAAATCCCAGAGTAGGTGCTCCTGGGTAGTGATGCCTGCAGCAGACTTTCTGATAGCAATGGGACTGTGGTGCCTGTGAACTGCGCTGCAGCCAGAATCACTCAGCTGTAACAGAGTAGGCACTGAGCACCTCAAGGGGCAGATGAACTGACCTTGCAGGTTTTATCACCAAAGAACTTTGAGATTAGTGGCAAAAGTTGCACATCATTCCATGAAAAGTCCATGAGGTTTTGAAAACACCTGTGAAACATAAGAGGCTTTTTAAAATTGCGGTGAAAATTCTGAAACTCAGTAAGCTGCCCTGGGTACAGTAGAAATCCAGCCTGAGAGCCTGCATTTTTTTTTTTTGTGAATGTATAGTATTTTCTAAAAGATAATTGATTTATTTAAAAATTAAATAAAACACATTGTAAAACTTCAGTTGCCTCAACTCTTTGGAGAGTTAAACTTCACACAGTTCCTCTGCTCTTTCTATGTCAGGGGCAATGAAACAAGGACTTGCTGCTTCAATTGGAGTTACTCAGAGAGAAAGATCTGAGAAAAGAAGTCAGCAGGGAGTCTTCCACAGGATCTTTCTCATGCTATCCTGTCCTGTCGGCAGATTGTGTATATAAAAAAATAGGTTTTGGCTGAATACTGTTTAAACACTAAAGAAGGCAGAGAGAAATATTTGGATTTCTGAAGCTACAACTTTCTTGTGCTTTGCAATTTGTAAACACCATAATTTCTGCTAATTACAACTTTTTTTTTTTTCCATAGATCATCCACATTTCATTATGTCTTCTATATGCTGTTTTTTTGGCAGCTAGATACTTACTAAGATTACAGGGTATGAGAAAGCAGGGTTGTTTTCCTCCTGGCACTAATGAATGAACATTTTCTAGGACACAGGTGCTTTCTCTGAAAACTTCTAAACCTTTCTCTGGGGAGACAAGATAGTGCTCATGTTATGGAGTTTGGGTTAAGAAATAAATAATTGCTGAATGTGTTCTTATGAAGAGATATTTTTACTATTTGGACAGTAAAGATATTGAAGGGGAAATATTAAGTAGAACAAAAGCATGGTTAAAGCACACACCCATGTGCCCAAAGGAACACAACTTTTCCCTTTTCTGATAAAAAAAGTGATGTTAAATACTGCTCAAAATATTTGTTATATTCTCATTGAAGTCACTCCTTTAGTCTGAGGTGTTTTGCTCTACCACAAATTAAGAACCATATTGTGGTTGCAACTGTCAAACTTTTGAATTTCATTGCCACTGTCATTTTGCAGTGCATATAGAATAGGTTTGCAAATTCTCTGAGACACAAATCAGCTTTGGTTATGTTTCTGTCTTTCGTGTAAATTAATTAACTGTGATAATCACAGATTTTTTTTTAAACAGCTTTTTTTTACACTTCTAATTGCAGAAGCAAAAACTGAGATGTTTACTAATAAAGCCCTATAACTGGTAATTATGCAAATTTTATGGTTTTTAAATTATCATCCACCTGCAACATGCCCAGTTGCCAGTGGAGGTAGGTTGCTCTTAAACATGAAAAAAATCTTTATACATTATTCATGCTTTGGAGATCTGTCTTCAGGCTTCAGAGATTGCAAAAAACAGCATCTGAAAAAATAATGCATCAGTAGGGAGAAATAAAAGATCTCTGAACCTTGCTATCTCTGTAAAGACAGCAAATATTCAGGAAGAATATCTTGTACTGATCTTCTCCAACTGCATCAGAACTTCCTCAAGAAGTTATTATTTTTATTGTTGCTGTTGTTGTTAGTGGTATTACTATTACTACTATTGTTTTCTTTGCCCTTTCTTTTTACATCCATTAATAGAGGAGCTTCCAACATTATTGTATTGAGCATATGGCAGAATAGAGTCCATACAGCAAAACTGCAGACATCAGAGATTAAAAGTCCACTATAATCAGTGATCTTGGCTAATGCAGAAATCAGAATGAAGGATTTTTTTTTGTGCTATTCTGATCCATTTTATACAGTTTAGCTTTATAGAGAATGAACTCTAGATATTAGAATTTTCTAACTAAAATATGTTCCCTGAGAAGTTCTATTAAAGATTTTTTCCTGACTTCTTTCTTCTGAACTTACCATAAATATATAATTTCTTTATTTAAAGTATTTTAATTAAGAAGCATGCCTTTTGCAATGAAAATAAGATCTTTTAGCTATAAAATATATCAGTATTGTTAAACAATTTCCCTTTCAGGAAACATGTGTGAGCATTTTAACTGATTTAAATACATTTAAGTAGCATTTAGCATGACAGAAAAGCAGAACCACAGGCAATCTAAACACATTTCTGTATGATATTAAAATGTGTTTAAATATATTTAATGGGCAAACGGAAAAAAATGAAAAGTCGGACAACTGTGTTTACAATGATAAAGACTAAACTGTAAAAGGAATTAAGACTGCAGCAGCCATACAGAAATGAGAGGAAAATAGTATCAAAATAATAGAGCAGCATATTTTAAAAGAACATAATAAAAAATTCTAAAAGATCTAGCAGACTTGCTTCTAAAATCAAAACTTGTTCTTTTTGTCTAGGACCTTGAGAAAAGAGAGAAAATATTAAGAATACAAAAAAACTGCAGCAGGTCTTTAAGACAGACATCTTGAACAGGAATTTCAGAAACCATGAGAACCAACTCATCATCCTGCCCAGCCAGGGACAGTGCTCACTGACTTTGGTAAATACTTAACTGAGTAAGAACAAAATTCCACACTTTCTTCTACAGAACAGTTCCACGCTGAACCTGCTCTGGTACATGCCTACACATAAAAGGAGGGAAGAGAAGGGAAAGGAAAGGAAGGCAAGGCAAAGCAAGGCAAGGCAGAGCTCTGGGCTTTCTGCATTGAAGCAGCTCTATCAACCTGGTGCATAGCAGGCAATCATGTGACTGTAAGCACAGCTCTGGGTGACAGATCCAGGAGACCCTTCTCCTTGTGAAAATTGAATAACTGCTAAAAGACCTTGGCACATGGGAGAAAACAAAGTCAAAGCCATGTGCAGGGTACTGGACATGTTTGTTGTCTCTCTCAGTCCAATTTCTCCTGTATTTCTGTGAAGCCATATGGCCAAAATCTTGTTTTCTGGTCTGTTGAGCTAATAATAATAATTACAAAATATTAAATTATTCCTAAAAAATGGTGGGAGGTTTAGGGGACTTTAGAGCAAAAACTCATGGCAAATGGGTGGGGTTCCAGTCATTCACCACTCTAGTCCTAATCCTGTATATCCACCTAAAGAAGTTTCAATGGACAAGCAATTTCTGTCCATATCTTAGATCAGAAAGTCTTTTATTTGGTCTTCTACTTATTCCTTTATTGATACTGAATCATAATTAGAAACATTAACACCCACTGAGCAGTTATACTGAGCAGAATCTAAGCCACAGCTTTCCATTTCCCACTTGAAGCGGAAAATATTTTATCAGTCCTGACAGATTTCTTGTCTTTTTAAACTGAAATAAATCAGCTTTCTGTTATTTTAATAATTTTGTTTTCCTTCAGCACATTGCTTCATCTTTTAACGGCAAAAATTCCTGAGTAATTTTAGTAGATAGATCTACCAGTGAATCCACTTTTGGTTTAATGTAATAATTTATTTTAGGCTTTTTGTGAATGTTATGTATCTTATTGTAAGCTAACTTGCAAACCATCTGTTTAAATAATACTCAACTCACGATTTATCAGTAATCTACTCAGAAAATTTTTAAGCTGATTTTTCTGTTACTGATGTCCTATGTCATATGACATTACTACTAAATATTAATTTTTAATTTGCATACAGAAAATCCTTTTCTTTTTGAAAAAGAAAAAAGTAATTTAGACCAATTTCAATTTTCATGAAATGTATTTTCTTTAATTGAATCACTACTATAGTAATGAAATTATTTTTATAGACAACCACAGTATCCAATTTAGCTAAGCGAGATCACAAAGTGATTAGGAAATTAAAAATGTATGTATTGCTGCCATTTTTTATTCACTTAGAGTTTATTGACATAAGCTTCTAAGAAAACATAATTTGTGACACTTACCCAGGCAACTCTCTTGTAAAGTAATTTACAAGATTTTCATCATTGTAAAGTCAGGACTTCTCCTTTCTCCATTGCAATTTTCAGAGGTGAGCGCTCTTGCCTGCAGTTCCTTGCAGACCTGTTGGCATTTCCTGTTCCTACTGTTATTGTCTAGTTGCAACACTGCTGCTACTGATCCTTACACTTCCTGCAGACAGTCAGAGAACTGAAGATGGCCAAATCAAAGTTTTATAAAACAATAAAGTCAGGCAGCATCAAATAAACAACCTGTTTCCACAGCAGGACTGTTTATTTTAGTGGTCTTCAGAGATGAAAGTGAGTTTTAGTGACAGACTGTACTTGTAGTACAAGAAGGTAGAAGATAAATAACAGAAACTCAAAGGTTCCTTGCTCCAAAGATGTTTCAAGACTAAAGAACAAATACGTGCAGTATTGTTCTATTACACATAAACAGAGCGTAAGGAATTGCACAAGCAGAAGACAGGTGTATCTCTTGGCTATTCTGCATTTGTGTGGTGGTGTTCTTTTCCCAGCCCAATAACCAGTAGAATGTGATGGCAATGATTTAGTGTACTTCACTTAATCTCCTTTGATAAGCCCCATTTCAGTTACACAGGAAAGAACAAGTAGAAAAACTCAAACTATTCTTTTTAACTTGAAAGTAACTAAATTAGGTACAAAGGTTCTAATCTAACCAAATCTAAATCATATCACAGCTTTTAAATTATTTTTAACAGTTTAAAACCTTTATAAACCTGCATGTGTCTAGCTGTCTTTCTAATTCTCAGCCTTAATTACTGCATTATTGTGAAAGTACCTTAGCAGCAGGATACAGTGCTCTGTACTAAATACAGGCCCTCAGCTGAGATCATACAATATATGTAGGATATAGCATGCCTACTTTGATGGCACAAAAAAAATCCTGTGAATTTATTCCTTTCAAGATTGTTGTCTAAAAGAGAGAAAGCAATAATGATTATGTAGTTGTAAATGATGGGTTATGTGCCACTCCAGTCCTCAAGTGCAGCTAGAATATAAAAGGGCAGGAGCAGAGTTAGCAGAAATTAGTTCATGCTGTTGCAGGTTTGTATGGTTCACAGAGTTCAGCATACTGTAAATCTAGACCAATTTCCTGTCTGTCTATTTCAAGAATGGTCTACAAAACTCTGCTTGCTCTAAATAGCAGTAAGGCAAGCCATTTCTTAAAATATAAACAGGGAAAATACATCTAGAAAAAATAAAGAAATGTCAGATACAGGCCACATATTTGAAACTAGTTCTTGGTCTTGAGGATCTTTTAAAATGCTGTTTTTTTTGTTTGGTTGGTTTTTTTTTTTTGACAAAAGCAGTAGCAAATCTCTTTGTGGAACTATTAAAATGTAAAAGGACAACATACAGGAAAAAAATGTCTGAGATTCCTGCACTATGAACAAGAAAAACAGATGGGTCTAAATGGGATGGTTTGGCAACTGATATATTTTTTCCATTTCCAGGCTCCACAATTTTGTCTAAAGAAAAACAACACAATTTTTGCCAATGAGAGAATTATAGAAGTGGAAGCTACAGTGTAAAGGGCCAGTACCTGGCATAGAGTACAATTTGTGACACCAAGTCATTCAGCTAATCAGTAAAGGAAATCAGTGTCTCCTTGTAAAAATGTGAGACTTTGAATAAATTTCAATGCAAAATGCAAATTTTGCAGTTCAAACAAAATTGCAGGAGTAAAATTGATAGGTAGAAATGGTACCTAGAAATCATACTCATCACTCCTTCATTATTCTCAAACAATTTTCATTTAATCCTCTTCTTCTACCTCTGTGTGTAGTATTCTATCAAGCAGATTAGAGTGAGACTGCTGGAATTTTTAAAAGGATGTTTTAAGATAGTGTTCAAATGTGATGCTGTTGATGTCCTCATTCCCATAGTTTAAGGGTGACATATTTTGATTGCTTCCTTATGTTTGCTATATCAATAACATATAAAAAAATCTGGATATAAAAACAGAGAAACTGATTTGTTGTGTCAGAAGCTTAAGAATATAATATAGTTTATATTATTTTGCAAAAGATGTTTAAAAGGAAAAAAAAAAGGCTTTTAAATTTGAAAATATCCTTTCCCTGAAGGTAGATATTTACATATTCATGAGGATCTCTAATCTACAGCTCTGTGTTCTTGTTCAGCCTTCTCATTGGTCATAAAAAGTCAAAAATTTGTGATCAAAAATTCAGCTACACTGTCTACATCTGGCACTTGGAAAGTTGGATAGGCCTTTAAGCAACCGGCTCTAGTGGAAACTGCCCTTGCTCATAGCAGGAGCATTGGAAGTAGATGATCTTTAAGGTCCCTTCCAACACATGAATCTGTTATTCTAGTAATTCAATATGTCTTATATGAGTTACAGTTAACTTGTATACATTCATATATAATTATATGAATAATAAGTTATGTGTTCTAACTCCCTTCCTGTAGATAATACTCAAATATGGTAATTGCAATATGTCTCCCTGGGGTCCATAGATTGGATAACCTTAAGTGTCTTTGCCAAGCTAAAAGATTCTCTGATTCTAAGGCAAGTAATGTGATATAAACAATTGTGTACCAGAGCCTTGGGAAAGGCGGCTCCC
Organism: Chloebia gouldiae; assembly: GCA_003676055.1. Taxonomy (NCBI): domain Eukaryota; kingdom Metazoa; phylum Chordata; class Aves; order Passeriformes; family Passeridae; genus Chloebia; species Chloebia gouldiae. The sequence continues at coordinate 15,288,486 of QUSF01000009.1, read as the reverse complement.
CTGCTGCCATTGAATGGCAGTGAAAGAGCTGCAGTAGTAATTTGCAGGAATCTTTGGGGTTCAGACATGTTATATGGCACACCATTGCAAGCAAAGAGAGCATTCTTGGCAGCTGCTGCTGCACGGGCTGGTGCTGTACTGCGATGTTCCACAACAAAATAGAGCTGGTGGAACAGGGAGAAGAGCGCTGTAAAGCACAGTGAAATTTAGGGACTAGCCCTTTCCAGGAAATGGGAGACTTTGACATTATGCATTGAAACCATTCTGAACTCAACTACCTTAGAGACAAAAGTATGTAATTTGCTAAGATGAAATACACTGAAGAGAAAGCAAAGCAGCTAAAGATATGGGTGTGCCAAAAGGAAACAAACAAACCAGTTTCAATTAGCATTTAGATTAGGTTTCAAACTTTTTTTTGCCCTCTGTAGCTCGTCTCTTCACCCTGAATGTAGCTCCTTACCGAGAGCCTTGGTTGTCACAAGATCTTTACATCCTCATGTAAAACACTAGTGATTCTTTATTTTTCTAAACTTTAGGCCTCTCTTTCGGATTTTTTCAAGTTAAGGATTTTTTTCCTCTTCGCCACTGAGGTGTTTCCTAGGGAATGACTTCAGGTTATGCTGAATCAGAGCTGACTAGTGTCTGTAAAAAAAATATGGAGCTTTCATGCTTTCTTACCCAGGGCTTCTGCCCCTCCCTCACATTGGACCCAGTATGTGTGCAGCCAGAAGAGGGGCTGGCTCAACTGACTGATCTCAACACATGTAACTGCACCTTTATTCAGACTGAAAGGAGTTATGACCTGCTTGCTACTCAGCCTGAAACTTGCAAAATGCTTGTATAGCTGGTCATAGGCCTATTAAGACTTTAGGTGTCTAAATGAATTAAAGTACATACTTACTGATCCCTAAAAAATGCCACTATTTATCTTTCTCTTATTCTTCAGTCATTCATTTCTCCTGTGTTCCCAATGTGTGTTGCCAAGGCATGCCAGAGACAGTGCAATGTATTCACCAGACAGTTCTGTAAGATAGTTGACAGGCTGACCAAGCTTGATCTGAATAAAGGTAAAATTATTTCTCTTTTGCATTACTAAGTTTTTGTTTTTTTTTTTTTTTTGCACTAGAGAAAAGTCCTAAGAATGAAGGTTCCATTGGATTGAAACAGAGGCAGAGGCAGATGTTGCTTTTCTGTGAAAGATGTTGGGCATTGCTTCCTAACATTAATTACTGCTTTCTGATGCTTAAATCAGAGAAGGTGCTTAAAAATGGCATAACAGAAACATTTAAACAGAATGCATCATGATTTTTGAAACATTTGTCATATTGACCAAAATGGCTCTTGAAATTCAACCTCAATTCACATATGGCTTCGTCCACTCACGGAGCTGTACCATGGAGAGGAGGATTGGAGGATTTTCTATTTAAAAAAATAAAATTATCTCCCCTCCCAGAGCTAAACACTATATTTTACAGAACTTCTGCAAATAATTTCTCTCAAAGTGCATCTTCATGTCTGTGTCAGGTTAAATGCAGAACTCCCAGCATTACAGCAAACACTCTCTGCCTCTGGAAGGATTAGTTCTTCAACAGCTCAAGAGGATAGAATTAATATTGCCCTTGACTGCGGTAATTTTATCCTAGATTATCCTGATTTTAATTTGCATATCTTGTAATGTCAGCTAGTATAGCTTTACTAAAAAGATTTACTGCCTAAATGTCAGATGAGCAAACAAAGACCATATGAGTTCAATTGATTGCATTTGTCTAAATTCAGCAGTGGATCTGGGAATTTAGCAGTTGGCTAGTTTACAATGTAAAGCATATGACAAAAGGTAAGCAAGTCCACTGAAGTGCACAGAAAGTGTAGAACCTTTGGTCCTCTTTTTAAAAAATTCTTTCTAATTTGACTCATATAAATTGAAAACATCACTGAATTTCCAACAGTGTAAAGCTCTGCAAATGGTTGAAATGTTTTTCCTCCCTAAAGCAACTTTTATTTTAAATGCATAGACAAATACCTTGCTTGGTAGAGGCTTTAACACTTTGGCAGTTCTTTAACTTTTCAGAGTCCTGCAAAAACATTAACACAGGGGTGTTGACTCTTGTGAAACAGGCAAATATTATTATCCTCCTTTTACGCATGGGCAACTCGTGAGACAGGGCTGTGGCTTGCTCAGGCCCAAGACCACACAGCAAGCTGGTGGAAGCGCCAGCACTAGGATTCAAGCATTCCTGGACCCCAGCCTAGTGCACAATCCACTAGACAGCCTGTCTGCAGCCCTTTGCTATTGCTGCATGAAACTACCCAGTTTTTGCTTTATGAATATATGCCTGTGAAAAATTATGCTTTTTGCAAGTGTATATGGGATTGCTTCATGGCACAGTTCCCCTATTGCTGCTGGAAAATACAGATTACTTTAACAAAAATGAGGGGGAAGGGAAGGAAACATTCTAGAATAATATTACAAACCAACTGTTTACAACCAGACATTAAAAAAATTTTTAAAAACTTCCAGTCAAAACTATTGTTTAGTTTTTCTGACAAAAGAAACAGTGAGGAGGTTATTTTATTGTTGTCACCTGTAAGGACAAATTTTCATATTTCACTACAAAATCATGAAATTCCACTGACCCAGCTCACACAGAAGTTCAGTTAAGGAAGCAAAGATAATAAACACTTGTTTAGAAATGATGAAAAACTTTGTGGCTGCCTCTGCAAAATGCAGCTGCAGACTGAGCAGCAGGGACTAACCACATCTTCAAGTGGGAGGGATGGAACTGCATAGCTGCTTTAAATCAACACTGGCTCATGACTAGAAAGCACCTATACCAATCCTGCATCTATAGCAAAAAAAACATTTGTGCCTCATCTTGCTCGGTAAATGCATGTTCAACAAAAGCATTTTTTCTTTTGCAACTTTTTTTTTTGCATACATTGATTGGCATGTAAAATTTACAGAAGGAATGACAGGGGGTTTGGCTAATGTAATTTTTGGAAGTGACATTTGGCTACCAGAGATTGAAGGAGCACTTTAATTTAGAAGCTGCTGGAACTTCAATTATAGGAATATATTCAATTATATTCTTGCTATCCAGACCACACTAACAACTATGTTAGGGCATGATTTTTGCCAACACTCAGGGGATAATGCTGCCTTATTAATATTTCCTTGTGATTCACTGTCAGTTTTCAGTTTTACAATGCTGGTTCTCCATAATTCAGCTCTGGTAGATCCCAGGAAAATAATAGAAGATATCATTGCAAATCCTATATGCAATAAAAGGCCAACTTCACAGTTTTGAAAAAGCTGCTTTTGAAATAAGAACCACTGCTTGCTACAGTCCTAGTCTTAGGAACTGCTGCTTTCTGCAATCCTGGTCGCACAGGCATTTACTGCTAGGGCCAACCTCAAGAAGCAGGTATACGTGGGAAGGCTGTGTAGGCAGTGAGGACTGACTAGAGTATCCAGGGAGAAGAAAAGCACGATTCTGCATTGGGCTAGGGAGAAAAGTAGGACTCTTCTTGCAGCCTGTAACTCTTTTTTTGGAGCATTTCCCTGGAAAGATGTAGAGGAATAGCATTCCTTCCAACTCTTCTTCAAAAAGGTTTAATAAACAGTGCTTCATAATGTTGGCATCCTACCTCCAGATGATGCAGATAATGGTGTTTTGCCTGCAGTGTGATATTAAACACCTAGATCTGAATTTCTGCCTCAGTAATATGCTGTAAACTCTGCTGAACTTGCTCTTTTCATTTAAGTCTGCCCTTCTTCTCATTTCTGCTGCATCTTATTTTCTAATAGGCTACATTGGCTCTTACTCTACACTACATCTAAAGATGTACTACACTACAAGAAAATTACATAGAGGTGGGGCATTGGCCAATGACTACCTATTGTATAATATTATATACCCATTGTATAAAAGTGTTATGCTCCTTGCATATCCTCAACATTTGGGCATTATCCCAGGCATGGTTTAGGGGATCACACAGGACAGGAACATCTCCAAAAATCAGGAGGAACTAAGCCAGTAGAGGGGAGATGTTTAACTGTAGGCATGAGAGACCTGGCACTCAAATTAGAGGACAGACAACTGGCCAATTTTTTTTAGAAGGAATTTGCATGACTACCATTTTTTGCCACATTATTTGTCTTTTCACCAGTCTCAAAAGAAGAAAAGCAGACCACAGCAAAGGCTTTGTTTCAGTAGAGTTTTTTTATGTTTATGTCTGGCCTTATTGGGATTTTTATTGTTTTGTTTTAATATAAAGCATTTAGTGTTGCTGTCCTTTTATACGTTAGAGGACCCAAAGTTAGAGGACCCAAACCTAAACCAATGATTTAGGTTTTTCACACTATAAGGTAATGCAGCCTGTGATGATTCTAAGTCCCTGCAGGAGTTAATTTCTAAGCTTTGGGCCAATACTGGGAAAAATGCAGTTCCTGCACACTTAACATTGCTCTTTGGCAGAGGGATCTCCTATCCTTGAGCAATTAAGACTTTGTACCCTGCTCATTGTATATTCCTGATTTTACTTGAGCAATAAAGATGTTGTTGGGGGTGATATAACCTTCTCAACAGGTTAAAAAATTGTTTGAGCAATTTGTATCTTCAAGGACATGAAAACCATGATCAATGCTGTACTACTTAGGAATAACTGGTCTTTTCATTTAATATTGAAAATGTACTTTGAGGAGTATTAGTCAAATCTTGCATTAACTTTGTTGATACTGAGTCAGAGAAAGATCAGGAAGCTTTCTAAAGTAATACAAATTGATTTAAAAGATCACATGTGGGTATAAGGATTCCTTTAGAGGAAAAGAGAGGAAGGATGGCTGGACCTGGAGTAAGCCTGGAGGTTGACAGTCTAACATAACAAGGGAGTGAGGTGCTGAGCAGCTGTGCTGTGGTCACAGAGGTGTGGTGTTCTGAGTGCAGTATCCAATATCCACAGACTTGAATGCTGCCCAGTTATCAAGAAAAATAAATAAATTGATAAGCATTATAGACATCAGGCTCCTCCCTTTTAGTGAAGTCAATAATTCAGATAATTTTATAAAAATTCACAAATCTGAGGCAGTATGTCCTTATTCTCTGATGGGCTGTGAATATATGATTTCCATGTAATTCCTATTGATATGAATAATGATGAGAGGCAAAGAAAGGAACATCAAATCACCCATTGTTCCATTTCCAACAGGGCCATGCTTCAAACAATTGGGAGCTCAGACTATGCTTATGAATCCTATTTGAAAACACTCCTGCAAAATGATAGATTTCACCAAAGGCTATATTCAAACAAAGATTTTTCTGACAGTTTATCCAGTAAAGGAGCAATGGCATTTGCAGGCATAGAAACACTCAGAAGCATTTTAAAAAGTGATTTTTTTAAACCTATAGATACACTGCTGACTTTTCAGAAAGGTTAGAACTTTATGAGATTCAGAATCAAAAACTGATGTGACCTACATAAAAGAATCACTCTGATTTCTTAATTAAACCAAGTTGTAACTGCACACTGGGTTAACAGCCACCAAAAAATTATGCAATAAATCTTATGACTGTCCTCCAAGAATGTGGAGAGGAAGGCAGTAATGAAGAAGAAGGTGATCAGAAGAACAAGATGGGAATGCTCCATGTTATTATTTTTAACATTCCCTCACAGAGGGTCTGAGGCTTCTAGCACATGATCCAAACAACTGAAATGATCACATGTGCAGCTTTAGGTTGAAGGGGAAAAGCCCAAATATTTTAACAGCTGCTTTTTGGTTGGGTTTTTAGTTTTGGGGTTTTTTTTCCTTTTTTTCCCTTTACCTAGTTTGCTTCAGGATCTGGTTTCTTTCTGAAGGGGTGGGCTCAATTCCTGCCAGAAGCCCAGCAGGGAATGTTTATGCTGAGACACACAGAGATGTTTCCCTTTCTTCTCAAGTGATTTTTTTTTTTTTAAGGAGGCAGTGTGGGGAATTCTCTCAAGAAAGGTTCACTTAAAACACACATGCCTTACAAATATGTGTTATTCTGCAGGTCCTTTCCTGTTTTATGAAAAATTTATATGAAATATAGATCAAGAAAGACAACATCACGTTACTGTTGCGTAGATGTCTTCTCTGTCTACTGGACCAGCCTTTGCAAAACACTTGCAATTTACAGTGTCTCAGGAAGGACTTGAACTGCCCTGTGGATTTCCTGTGACTTCAGCCTTTGCTTGCTCTCCACCAGAACAGTTGTATTACTGCCAGACTCCAGCAGATTTAGACAGAACTGCTCTGAGTTGTGATTTGCACCAGTACAGCTTATTCCAATTCCATGAAAAATTTTAATATTAAATCAAATTGCTTCAATATTCTCCAGATGCAACTGCACTAATGGTGAATTTACCAGATGGACAAACTCTCATAGGCCAAACACTAAAATACCAAATGTGGTTTATCAGAGATAAACAATGCCAAAGATCCTGACAATGTTTCTCTTTCCTTGTCCTCATTTCATAAACAGAGCTCCCTTCCTATATTTCAGAGATTTCAAGGCAGCACACAGCATACAAGGAGCAAATATTCTAAAGTCATCAATGATAAATGAACAGTGTAACACAAACAATATACCTCATTCCTTCCTCCAGTCTCTCCGTATGCACACTGTTCACAGTCACATGGAAGAGCAAAAATACTTTTTAAAGAAAAAAATAATATTTTCATCTTAATGCAGTTATCCAAGACATGATGCTAGGAGCAAAGCAAACAAAAACCAAAAATAGCCACCAACAAGGAGACTCAGCTGACAGTAAGATTTATTAGTTGGGTGATGATTCCAGCATAATTTTGTCTTGTCACTTTGAGACAGCAGAGCAACATGTTCATGTGTGGTCCCAGTATTCAGTGTATGGTCAGGTATTGAGCTCTGGGAAGGAGTTTTGGAACAGTCCTGCTAATTTTGTTAAGCAGTCAGTATTTCATCCCACAAGGAATATTATGAATGCCTGGCATTTACTGCTGTCAGTGTCTGCCAGTCCTCACTGCAGTCATCAGTACAGAACAATTCCGTTTGTAATACCATACTTGTCAGGACTGAAGTCAGATCTTTTCCTGGTTTATTGAATGATAGGTCTTTGATGACAAGTTTTTTTCCCTGTCTGTCTCCAGCTGGGAGTGTGGAGAGAAATCTCTGCTCTTTATTCCTTGGTTACACATCAAGACTAAATTATCTTTAGAAAATGTGTTTTGGTTTAGTCATCTGTTTACAGAGATCCATTTCCTTAACTTTATTGGATGGAATTTTAAAAATATCAATCCAAGAAAACTCATTACTTACCTCTTGGAGGTTACTACCAAAATAGCAGAGGGAACAAAAGGGACACCGGTTATTTGACAACTGCACCAGGATCTGAGAGAGGTGTTCATTCATCCTGTGAATGGAGGCAGCTCAGCACAGTAGACTCTAATCACCTTCAGCGTTAAGTCTAGCCTTAGTCTAGGTTCTGTGTAAGACCCAACTTGCTGTTTGTAGCTAAGTCAGGGTAGTCAAATCCATGCTGCTGACATGAAGGGAAGTCCTGTCTCTGTAGTTAAGTCTGCTGATCCATTCTTGGCCCCCTTCAATCTGTATCATGACTGGGAAGCTGTGTGGCACTCTAATCTCAAAACGGAGCTTAACAATTTCTAGTGTGCACATGAAGAAGGAGGTGGGGCTGGTTTTCTGGGTGGAAACATTGCCCAGGTTTAGAACCACAGAATCACATAGATTGTGAGGGTCCTAAGGAGATACTGTGGTATCAGATCAACAGCTGAGCAATGCCACTTGTAACCACTGGACGCTTTGAACTTTTAGCAGCTACCCTTTGACACGTATACATAGCAATGCAAGTGAAAGGGACAGTTGCTGGTCATCACATAGTTACTAATCTAATCCTTTATATACTTTAGGTAGTAAAGTAGGAAATTCTGTTTGCCCTATGGCAAAGTTATTATAAATAAGCAGTAAATAAAAAAAAAGCTAAAAAATTTTAAAACATTCTATATTTTTTGCCAGACAGCAGAGTTCTCAATGGGAGTCATTCTCTCACAGTCTGAGATAAACAGATTTTTTTCTGATTTGTACATTCATAGAATCACAGCATACTTGGAGCTGGAAGAGACCTTTTAAAGGACGTCTAGAATAAAAGCCCTGCAAAGAGCAAGGACATCTTCAGCCTGGCTTTGTTCCATGACCTTATTCTCCACACCAATATGTCTACCTAAAATTTGGCTCCAGAAATAAGAGTGAAATACACTCATAGATTTAAAAAACCATTAAACCATGGGTTTGTCTTAGAATAAATCAAGGTATCATTTCACACAGATATTATGTATGCAACACACACCATCATCTAGACATGACCATTCCATGTAAATGGTGGAATAATTGAAATCTCTTTCCATATAGCATGGATAAAACAGGAAGAAAGCAAAGCAAGAGAATAAACATCTGTATTTATTTTCCAAATGAGGATTCCTTCAAGGCAGAGGAAGAACTTCTATATTCTTAAAGATGTATCTTTTTCTACCTACATTAAAACATCTTCTGGCATAGATGGGACACAAATATGAATGACTCTCACTTAAAGAGTAAGAATGCATTTGGACTCAACAGACTTTAACGTTAGAAATTTGCTGTAGAGTTTATTGTAGTTCAGATGAAGTGCTCACTTTCACAATCTGAGTGAAGGAGTGAATATTTTACTTACTAGTCTGACTCAGCAATAAATGTGACAGTGATAAAAGTGGAATTCAGTCAAAGAGCAGCAAGGAGGAGCAGCCGATTGCATGGCCTGTAAGGCATATACCTATAAGACCAAAGGTGAGAGAAGCCTATGAAGGCTTCTTAGTTCTCAGGTCCAGTCAAACACACATGATTTGTGTCAGGAGAAGACCTTTATGTGCATGGTCTTTTCCTTCTGTTTTCCAGAAAATTAAAATTAATAATGTGCGTGGGAAGAGAATCATGGCAAATCATGGCCTGATCTGAAGACTCCTTGTGAAGAGGAATCTGATATAAATTAGCATGCACATTTACTGTGGTGGTAGCAAGCAGCTAATATTTCTGCATCTATGTACTGCTTTGTTGTAAAAATTCTGGAAATATCATTATTTTTTTTTATTATTATTTAGAAAGAAAGGTGAGAACTGGCAGAAAATGCATATTGTTTTTTGCCAGGTGTATTCTTAACAAGCCTTTCCCTTCTCAGTGACACAGTGTGACTTCTTAAATTGAGAATTTAAAGTTGCTGGAGAACATCCTCTGCAATACCCGGAAACTAGCTTCCATACTACATACAATGCAAACTACTTGACCGAGTCTCCTGTCCAAATTTTCAAGTTGAGTTTTGAGGACCTTCTCAAAGTATATTTTTATTATCCAAGAAAATTAATAAATATTTTCTTCATTAAGCAGAAGTTAGATCACATAGATCACATTACTTTTAAAATGGAATAATTTCCACTGGATTGAAAGGTGCAGGACTGGTATAAACCAGAGGAGGAAAACACCATGAATCATATTTTCAAGATACATTAAAGGTGTGCACTATCCTTCTCACTTAGATAAAGCTGATTTTTACAGCAAAGTTTTTTGGAAACATTCTCAGTTTCTTAGTTTTATTTTATTGCTATGTCATTCTTCTGATGAACATAACCTGGCAATTCAGTGAAGGAACTTCACCAATCAAAAATTATGGGATATTAATAACTTAATAATATTGGTTCTGAATCTACCTTTCAAAAAGACACCTGCTTAACATACAAGGACAGAAAAGAGAAAAAAAGACATAACACTCACAGTCTCTCAGTTCCTTCTTTCCAGCTTGGACAAGATTAAAAATCTTTTCATCTGGAAGATTAGTGACTAAGGATGGATGAGGATGCACAAGGGAAACTCTCTGTGTAGTGTACTGAAAAAAATGAAAACAAAAGGATCACAGAAGGTGTCACCCCTAATTTCAAAGCCAAAAGATTGGATCTTAACTGACACACCAAGGTCAAATGGGGAATATTAGCTACAAGAAAGAAAACAAAGTCTGAGTTGCTACAAATAAGCTTTCGAAAATATTGATACCAGACCCTGATGCCAAGGTTGCCAAAGTGCAACATGCAAACCAAAGCAATCAGTACTTTGAAGAAGAAAATATACTGCATTTAGAACTTTCATTTCCATATGAGGTTATGGGATTAAATTGAATTTTTGAAAGGTAAACAAATAAAAACAAATGAGAAAGTCTATTGCTTGGACTTGAGTGAGGGAAAAAATATCTTTAGATTGATACCTAATCTTTCAACTTTTATCAGTTTCTTGTTTTAATCTTTGACAAAACAAACAAGCCAAAGAAGTTCTGTCTGCACAACTCTGGGAAGAATTTGCTCTATGAAGGAAGGAGGAGGCAGGTGGAGCTAAACTATCCCTACAGAACACCCTTTCACGTCAGAGTCAAAAACCAGGGGAAAGGCTGAAGCACAGTGCAACCCCAGCAGAAGGCAGCCAGGAATGTGATAGCCAAAACTGCCTAGCATTTCACTGGAACAGGCAAGAAAATCTGTACTAGGATATAGAGGTTAATTTACTTGGAAGGAGTTTATTTGTAACACAGTCCTCCTTGTCATTATGAGAGGCTATCCTGCACCTTGATTATTCACAGGCTCTCTAAAAGTTTTCATTCATATCTTTATTATATAAACATCTAATTACCTTAAGAAACTTGCTATGTTTTTGCTCCATGGAATTTAAGTTTCAATTTGAATAGATGAACTATTTAATGAATCGAGAATCATTTCGATCAGGTTGCAGTCTTAGTATAACTTATTCAGTCTTCTTTAACGGTTAGTAGATAAATGGCCTTCTCCAGGAGTCATTTAATCTCATATTTTATATGTTAAACTGAGAGGAATAAAATAGCTTTGGGAGGTTCTTTTTCTCTTTCAAATCTCTCTGCCAAGGAAAAGTTTTGGAGGTTATTTTGTACTAAACAGTTAATATCAGCCTAGGAGCACATCTTTTCTCCAGGAGCAGATAGTCAAAGAGCCTGAGAATCAGTACACAAAGAGACACATTCCTCCTCTGCTTATAGAGTGATCCCTTCCTGTCAGCATCCTGCAGTTACTAGTTTTGAGACTGACTGAACTACAGGTAATATCTGGATCAAACTTTTTTGTAAGCTTGGAAACCCATCCTGAATGTTTATCTAACTCCTTCTTTAACTCATATCCATGAGCAACTCATAAATGATAATCTGAGACAATGAGTTCCATCAGTTAATTGTTCCTTGTGTTCTGCACACACAAAATTTGATAACAACAAGAAATTAAGCAGAACAATATTTTCTTTGGTATTCACCAAAGCTGTTACTAGATTTAGGTTTAAATAGAAATATAACTTGGTTCAATTGAGGAATACTATTTAATTGTATGTGAATGTCTTTTACGATTAATATAACTCTTTGAAATTGCTAAACAGCATTCTAATTTTATATTAGAATATTCTCATTATGTTGTATAAATCTATTATATATAAATATATATATGTTCTTTTATGTTCTTTGGCTACTACAACTTCAGAAACTCTCATGAGTGTTAATTTTAAAAGTTGGACTGGCTGTAAACAGTTCATTTTCATAAACATCTCAACAAAACCAAAGCCCAAGATCTACTACTATCCAAAAGACATGTGCTCCAAGCCCTCATAAAAGCTAGGAAAAATGATAGCCAGAAGCTTGGCACAGCTGTATGCAAGACTCTGTGTTTTGTGTTTTTTGATGTAATTTATAACCTCTTTAAAAGAATTAAATTAATTTTGGAAGAATAAAAAGCAAAATATTTCATTAGATGGATAAAAAAATATGGGTAGTTAATCACTTAGGCACAATTTACACAGTCTCAATGTATGACCTTCCTGAAAAAAAACACAACCAAACAAAAAACCAAATCATGGTGTCTGCAATCCTGATCCTACTTCTGGTCTACAAACAATTCACTTCAACCAGTTCTGTGTGTACACAGGAACTTCATCTAACATGTTTTTCAACTTAAAATATACAGTATAGATGCATTAAATCAATGTGTCATCGCTGTAAATTATCAAAGAACAAAACTGAATATTAATTTTGGGTTTGAGACAGAAAAGCATTTCACCACTATCCCTTCATCAGATACATTCTTCATTCTCCCCTGTTGATAAAGAGCATATATACTCATAACAGCTGCCACTTCTGATTAAGCTGAATAAATTCAACTTGTAAGAAAAGCCTTTTTATATTTGGTGGATCTTTAAAAAACACTGAGTACTTTTAAAATGTCACTGAAAAGCAGAGACCTATATTCTTATATTCTCTTTGTTCAAACTAAGAGAGATCATCTTGTATTAGAGGAAGGTTTGTAATACTAAAAAGTTCAACCACATTATTTATTCTTATATACATGTGTTACTGCAAAGAAAAGCCACACTGGTAATAGAGATCTAAAAGCCTGTTTTGTACCAGGGAGGTGTTGGCATTGTCTGCTTTAAGGGGGCACCCCAGGATCCCAAGGGCATGTGTGTGTGTATGCACACACATGGAGTGGTTTCTGTCCCAGCTATCAAAGCATGCTGTACCAATAGCTGCTGTACATAGCTGGTTAGCATGTGCTAATGATAACACCAGTCTGTCTGAAAAAAAATCAGACATAAAAAATCAGGATTATGGTATTTCCTAAGATATACATGCTACAATTTTATCTCCCTGAGATACTAACTGAAGAGTTCTCTATGCAAATATTCATATATGCTGCCAGTGATCAGCACTGAGGTTTCAATGTTGATTACTTGGACAAATCTGAAGTTAGTTATATGCTGCTTTTATAGCTCATCATACTCAGTTTGCATTAGAAATAAAAAAAAAGGGCTAAAATTGAATAAAGCAAAATGAAATCACTGCACTGCTATAACCACACTAGTCATATCCACACATTTCGAAGTTCAGTTTCTGCAACATGAAGCTGGATTTTTGGGTGTTCAACCATTTGAAAACATAAAAGCAATATGTTTCATAATATACTGATTCAATTATATTAAGTGCCCTTTTACAAAACCAAAAATCTCAGATGCTTCATTAGAAAGCTACCAAATCTGCTTTCCTGAAAACAATACCTGTGAACAGTTTAATTAACTTGTTCTTGCTTAAATCTTCTTGCCAAGAATCTTTACTGGATTAAGTATTCAACACCAAGAGATTAAAGAGGTATATCCCTCTAGTTCCCACTGCACATATCTCCCCATAATCACCAGGATTAGCTTTCTAAGTACATCAAAGCTTTATTTCCTTGTGGTTTTCCAATAATAAAGGCTAAGGGTAAACCAAACTCTCATCACTTTTTCACCTACCCCTCCACAACCAGATTGTGACTAAATAAGAATGTGAATAAGAATAGTCAATGTAGAAAGTGTCAGTACTTTACAACAGCAATAATAATAGGAACACAGCAGAGTAATAAAAAGAAGCAAGAAGGATAGTGAGATACATAAAGTCTCTAAGGAGACATAAAAGAAGGCAATTAATAAACTGCAAAGCCTTTTGAAAATGACTGAATAAATATGCACAAGTAAATACTACTTGCATAGCATATCTGAGGCGCATGTGTCCATTAATTACAAGATCCAATGTTGCACATGACCAGTACTTTGAAAGAAAGCTTTCATACAAACCATCCATATCTGATCAAAAATAAAGTACTTATTCTAAACAACAGCACCAGGGAACTCCATTGTTAAATTCACAATAACCACGTAATAATTTGAGTTGTCACTTTGATCAGTGTATATTTTATTATTTTCCTGTACTGTTCTTGGCAATCATGGACCAGTAAAAAGACCTAGATTTGTATGTAAGATCATTAATTTCTTCAGGGTTATATGAACATAGATATTTCATCTACAGATTGAAAGCAAGGCATTCTTGGGATGCATCTAAATTTTGCTCCTTCATCTGCCGGGCTTATCTGAAAACAAACCCTCAGTGGTATTGAGTTAAGTTAGAAGGAAGAGAGGACTATTACAAAAATGTCCATGGTTCTTGAAGGTTTTTAAAAATCTTAGCATAAATAAAGACATTGTAGTTTTCACTGCCAGATACCTAACGAAGTTTATACATAATCTACTTTGGCCGAGGCAAATTTTACACTTGAAGCCTACAGCTGTTTGGTCTGGTTCTCCTGCCTGTAGTTATCCTCTGCTAAAAACATTCTTTTTTGTCAGCGAAACCATTGATGTCAAGGCTTCTTGTGACTTTGACAAATCACTTACTCACTCTGATCCTCATTTTACTCACAAAAAAATTTACATCAGAGTACTGTTCTGAAGTCCAATTAATGATTACAAACCATTCTAAAGTCCCTGAAGGATGACACTGTAGAAAAATATCCCTGTATTTTCTTCTGCCAAAAAAAATCCATTTGACATTCAGTAGTTTTGGTAAAGTACATAAATTATAAAACATTCATGTTGTGCAAATAATGTATAAAATAATTTGTAATCTACAAATTGAGTACTAGTTTTGTTATGCTATCAGTAAAGTTACTTTGTATTATTCTTTATTCTAGAAGTCTGTGAATAGTACCAAAAGACATGAATATTTTTTACAGATTTTAACATTCTCAATTTATAACAAATACATGGATACACATGCAAATGTACACACATACACATACACCTCTGCCTGCAAGTATTGAAAAATTCTTTCATAAGCCATCTAATAAAAATATCTGAAATGTTGATTTAATACAAAGTAATTTCTTCTTATACAATTTTGTAAGGACCTCCATGAAACCTGTATCAATATATATTCAAAATTATATCTTACTTTAAAGAAGAAGATAAATTCCTGAATAATCTTTCCTGTATTTACTAGCATGCTAATATAAATTTAATTAATAGATAGTACCAGTGAATGAGCAGAATCAACATATTTTTCCACTGGTGCTTTATTAGCACTTTGAAATTTACTATATATGTTCCATTGATAGACTGGATATAAAGATTGTTACTTGTTTAATAATCTTATTCATTCAGCAAATCAAACCATTTTGTCTATGACTCTAGAAACAAGTAATTTTTAGCATGTTTTCTACCCTCAATTCTGCCTCAGACACATCTCATTTACTTTATAGACTTGTTCTTAATTATAACTGTGGTAAAAATAGGTTTTTCCCGATGCTGATATTAGAGCTGTTGTATACAGAAATACAGTAAATATTAATCTTCCCAATTTTCAGGCTTGCATCTGATCCTTCCCAAAAGGGACAAGTTAAGACATTTCCAGCACAGCCATGTATTTTCTCTGCAGTTCTCCAGTGCCACATGTGGGGTGCAGGGGGCCTTGGGACAGTACTGTGGGGGTGCACAGTGGCCAGGAGCATCCTGGGTGCTTTGCTAGACTATAATATTAAAGAAAGCAAGGGAAGGTGTCATGTCAGATACTCTGTCTGAACCTGGGGGATACACAAGTGTGCATGCAACAGAAAGAGGATTCAAAGTTACAGTCAGGGCTTCCATTTAGCTGCTGTTAGATGCCTGGATCACGTTTTTGAATGATCATTTCTTTAACTGCCACCTGTGGTGTCAAACATCTTAAGGGGATGCTACATATTAGTTTGGTATTGAGGGTAGTATGGCAAAAATCTCAGCCGTCTCCGAGCTGCACCTTTTCAAGGCTATAAAAGAGGCCCAGTTAAAATACTTCAACTCAATACATCCAGTACATTTAATCTGTTCCTGTCCTGAAGAAAAATTGCTCTTCAGAAACATTATTATATAGGAAATGAAGTGCTTTATGCAGTGGTTGGGTTTGGGGTTTTCTTCTCATTTTTGTGAAGGATTAAGTCTATGTGATTGTAACTGCTGACACTAGCTTGTGTAGGTAAATTCTTGTGGTAAATGAAAAGAATTTTTTTTGTCAAGTAAGTAAAATGCTGGTACTTCATATGCTTATGTTTATAGTTGAAAGATTTCAATACTTCCAAAATTACAAGTAATACAAAAGTCAAATGTAATTTTTACTTTGTTTCAATTATAAAAGCAATGCATTTATTTCATATGAACTAAAAGGTTCATTAAACACCAGATAGCGCTTGATATGTAATCAAAATGGTATAACCAAGTAGCAACAGTAAAATGACTGTGTGGATGACAAATATTTTTTTCATCTTTGGTGAATTTTTCCAAGATGTGTTATGCATAGGGGTTTTTTTCAACATCTGGGGTTTTTTTAATGCATAAATTCTCACATTCTAAAATTATAATTATGCCTTTTCTAAATAAGTAATGAAGGTAATTACCTTAATACAATGACAATCACTTAACTGGAGTATTTTTTGATTTTTCATATTTTTCTGAACAGTGTGAGTGAATGTAAATGAAAAAGAGGGAGAAATAACTAATAAGTAGAAAAACGATGTACAAAAAATTACTGAGATCTGATCTGTACACAAAAACAGATCCAAAGCCTGACCTGCTGCCAGTGATTGTGGCACAAATATTATCTTATAATTACTCCTGAGAAGATAACAAACTTGTAACAATTGACTTTCTGGGAGTTAATTGTAAAAGTTTCTCAAAGTAACTGTGATATATTACTGGATATGACATGTGAGTGGATTTCTTATTTTCATGAGAGCCCAAGAATTCTTACTAAAAGCCAGGCCTGATTTTTATGATCTGCTGGGACCCCATCATCTAGTGAGGAAAACACAAAAGATGAGCTGCTGACATTTACAATTAGGCAAAATTGTTTCTTGCTCAATATTATTATCCAGTGATGACTCCAACACTGGCAAAATCAAAATTAAGGTGTTGTAATTTCCCATATCTAAAATCAGAAAGCATTATTACTGCAAGATCAAATGAAAATGAAACTAATTAACAGACTCAGAATTAAGATGCTGCAATAAGAGCCTATCATTAGTTTTTCCTTTTCAGTGTTCTTCCCAGTCATTACAGAGACCAGTCCAGATAAAGGTGATCACAGGTCTCATTAACTACCTCCACTGCTAAATTAATCTTCAGTTGTCATCAGGAATATAATAAACCTTGTTCATTTGATTTTTATAGCCTTGAGACCCTCTTGAAAAGAGGTCTTACTATACTTACTAGCAAGACCAGTTTGCTTAGTGCAAAGTTAATGATGTATGATCTCTTCTGATTCAAAAAAGACAGAAAATCATATGTATAAATATCAAGATTTTCATCTTTGTGGAAGAAGGAAATCAGAAAGCACTGAAGTGATTTCACATAGGATTTGTAGAAATTCTAATTTGAAATAAAAGATGATGGGTTAAATTGTTGTATTAGTTGCCCTGAGTTTCTCCCATTCACTTGCCAATTACTGCCACTTGTCATTCCTATACTATTTCATCTATTTCCAACTGTCTTTTGATGGTAAGAAGTATATGAAAAGGGCAGGTCCTGTTGGCAGCATGTGACTATCATGGACTGTGACAAGATGCACTACACACCACCAGCAGCAAAGAGATATGCTCTGAAAACAGACCTGCCTGAAAGTGTTATTTTCTTTTATCACTAGTGCTTATTTCATGTGAAGTGTGCAGATAATCCATTTTTAACATGCAACATATCAGAAGTTCCTATAGTGCTTTCATATTGCCTGTTCATGCAAATAAAATGTGAGCTTAGGCACTTTGTGTCTCACCTTCAGGGACTTTTGGGTACTTGCAAACTGTGTTGATTCCAGCTGGAGTTCTAGGTGTTCACCGCTCCTCCTGCAGCTCCATCAGTGCTAGCAACAATGGGAGTTCTAATGTAGAGAAGCTGTTTGTCTTTTTACGATCAGTGTTTACAGCAGTAAATCTGTACGGTGAAGTAGAGCAGCTGCCAAGACTTCTAGCATGCTCTAGCTGATGTCACCACTAGCTCATGTTGGTCTAACAGGGGGAAATTCTGCTAAAAGGCTCCTTGTAGACATGCTTTTCAGTACTGTACCTCTGCTCAATAGATCATTCATGAGCACCCAGCCCCCTCTCCAGAGAGCGTGTAGAGTCCAGTCGTGAGCAGGAAGGGTTGGAGACAAGGCTGAGTTTCTTACTTACAGCTCAGGCTTGGAGCTGTTTTATTGTCGTCATGGCTACAGGCCCCACATGCCTCCAGTCCCTGCTTTATGAAAAGAATGATGCAGTGTCTAGCGTTACAGCTGAATATATAAACCAAATTAGTCTACCATGCCTCTACCTGTTTTGCGGCTCACAATGAAAGAAGTAATGTATCAAGCAATCAGTCTTGTAGCAGTCATATTCTGTAAACACTGTCATTACACCCATACTTTATTTGCTCTTTAGAGCCTCTTCTCAGTATAATAAACTGCAGATTTCAATAAGAAAGCTAATTCAGAATAGTCCTCTGTGATTTCTCAGAATTCTGTAAAATACAAGTTAAAAGGCACAACTCAAATCCCCTTTCACACTCCATTTTTACATAATCCCTCTAAACAAGATGCAGAAAGACAATGATGAATGTCTTTTCCAAAGCTACATTTCCAGGTTATTACTAGAATCAAACTATGCATAATATAAGTAAAGAAGAGTTATATAGTCCTGCAGGGAATCATTAACTCTTCCTGAATAGAGTAGGAGCCTCATATAGTCCCATCTCTACTCAGAGATTCAGTAATCCCTGAATAACCTTGAGGCAGGCAGTGAGGGGAGACGTCCTGCGATGCTGCTGCTGTCAGTGTTGTTTAGAAGAGCGAGAAGGAAGGAAAGAAAACTTTAGAAGTGTGGTCTCCATTGAAAGATAAATGTGCAAGACGGTATGTGTATAAATGTGCAAAAATGTGTAAATCGCAGCATATGACAGTGTAGTCTGCATGCTAAGGATTTTGGAAAAAAAAAGGTCTTAAGAGGAAAAAGAACTAGAGTGAGGGGTAGGGAAGGTGTAAATTGCCTTTGATTTCCATCTCATTATACGTTCTTCTTTTTTCCTAGCTTGTAAATTCCACCAGTTTTAATTCTCTATATGCACATTTAGATTGTACATGCAGTAAGTGGAGAAATGTAGTCAGATGGTTCACCATCATTTTACATTCTATCTCTGTGTTTAGCAAAGTGGGCCTTATCCTCACTTACCTCCAAAATTCCATTAAAGTATTTTGGCTGTGTGGGCTGTAAGTGACACAGCCATGGAAGTGTAAAGAGTTGTCAATGCAAATAAAGAAGAGAAGGAAATGTTGTGTTTTTATGGATCTGAAGTATTTATTAAAAAACAAATAAAGACAGCTTTATTATCTATCAGGGAAGGAACAATGTAACAATGCATAATTTGAATGTAGTCCACCAAATCAAACTCACCCTGGCTACAGCAAATTGAACATTTGGACTCATCAATATATTACCAGTATTTCATGCTACACAAACTCTCCCATGCTGATATAGTCTATTTCTTTTTGCTGTGGAAAGAATGAAAAATACTGAAGTGTGCTCAAAAAAATGTACCTGGGTGTTACAGAATAGTGCTGTAAATCTCATCAAGGCTGCTACATGCTCTGTAATCACTCACATGATAAATTTGAATGACCTGGACATTTCAGAAAATATCAAGATTAAAAAAGCAAAACAAAACTCAAAGAATGTTTTTACTGTAATTGTGCAAATAGTTCAACTTTAAAATAATGTATTTCTTCTACCTAGATCTAAAGTGATATAAAAGAAAAAAAATATTTTTTTGTTTACTTTTTGATAAGTTTTGATTACAAAAAATTTTTAACATAAAATAATTCCTCAAGGAAGCACATTTAACTAGGACCTTTTATGGCAGTTGCAGCACAATTGATTTTTTAAAAGAGATGCCTACAGAACTGAAAGAAGTTATAAAGCCAGTTCGAAAATATGCTACTGCCATGATTTATATTTATATATGTTTTTTAAAAGATATGGATATTCTATCTATACAATATAGATACTGACACCTTTGCAGCAATAAAAAAATACATTTTATTTTAATATTTATTGAGTGGATAATTCCACATTTTGCTTGGAGAGACTCAATCAGATCATACACGTTTAGCCAGTGTTCTGTGTGTCAGAGGTGGGAACTACATAATACTTTCTGTAAGCCCCCTAAAAGACAAGAAATACCATGTATATTTTAAGCAGGGAATTTTATTATTCTTTAAATGATATGAAACTTCACCAAGACACTTCTATTTTTCTCACATTGTTCAGTCTTGTTTACACAAAATATTTAGTATGTGGGAAAGTGTTTAATAAATGAGCAAACCTGGCCCAGTGCAGAAACTCCTATCTGTAAGAGGTATGAATCCTGCTCTTTTGGCCTTGGAGCAGGAAGAGGTTTAGACCCTTAAACAGGTAGTGAGCTTCCTGTCAATGTGTCTCTTCTTTTGAATATTTTTTTATTATTGTTATTTCACGCTGTAGAAGAAATTATAGCAACATACATTAATTATAGCAAATTACAGTAAAACATTTGTCATCTAAATTTAGTATAAATAGTAAACTATAAGACTAAGTAAAAACTGAGACAAAATATTTTATTGTACTGTTGTATTGTGCAAATGTTTATAATGCATATGTTTTATGGGGCAACATTGTGAAAGCAGGATGGCTATTAAGTTTCAGACACATTTAGTCTGTGTTCTAAAGACTAAGTGAAACAAATTCTTTGAAACTCTGCACTTTCAGAACTTTCGCATGCAGTGTATTATATTTTTCCTTTCTTTTACCAAAATTATTGAGGTATGACATAAGTACAGAAAAGAGAGGACTTTCTAAGAAAAACTAAACAAATAACTGCTAGTGGCCTTCCTAGTCTGTAAGTTTTAAGAGTAGTTAAGACATTTAGATCATGTATTCCGACCTTCTGTATTCACATCCTCCCCTCCCATTCACAACCATTCCTCTCAATATACTAAGGCCAACAAATTGAGTCAAACAAAAACACTTCATGTTTTGAGGGCTGAAACAACTGCTTTCTCTCAGTAGTGAACAGGAAAGACCCAGGTGCCATCACAGCCTGAGGCCTCTTGAGTAGCATAGAGCTCATTAAGTAAGAAATGTCCCAAGGATATGAAAGAGATGAATCATAACCCATGAGGAAAAAAATCATAAGTAAATAAACAACCTCTTCTCATTGACAAACACAAACCAATGAAACAACAATAACAAAAACCTAGTCCAGTCTGATCTGCAGAAAAGGGAACATATTTTTGGTCTGACCAGTTTGAGCTTTGGCATGTAGATGAATACCACCAATCTAGTAATAAAAGTAATATTCTTTGTTCCTTTTTTGAATCTTAACCTGACCTATATTGAACTGTCTGCAGCTTCAAACTAAGATCTAGCCAAGTAAAGAAATTCAAAGATATATCTGCCACTTGTAAATCAAAATTAAAAGTTATTCATTTCCTCTTGCATATAAGTTCCTGAAATAATCAGGCATGTTGTGTTTGATCATAGTCATTGCCATAGTTTTTTCTAAGTCCAATGCAAAATGTATAATATGCAAATAGATTGTAAAGTAATTCTCTTTTTCCTAGAGGAATGGAAAGTAGAGAAGACTTCCCCAAAATGGAGAATAAAATGTCAACATCAAGAAAACAATTGTGACCACATCACTCATCTGCCATTTCTTATTTCCTCACTTATAGATTTTCTACCAGGAGTTTGACTTCATTTCCTTAAGAGCTACAATCTAGTTCCAACAATTGCAAGTGATCCTGCATATGCTACTTTTTTCTACCAGGAGTTTGACTTCATTTCCTTAAGAGCTACAATCTAGTTCCAACAATTGCAAGTGATCCTGCATATGCTACTTTTCTGCAGGTATTCCTGCATTTAACTTCTGTTATGAAAGCACCTTCCTTTATCATTTAGTTTGCCTGATTTGAGATATATTCACTAGAATTTTTAACATTTTTCCTCTTTCAATATCAAGGCTGTCCTCAATAAAGAAAGAAATTTACAGAAAGTGAGCTACTTTTAACTTATAACCTTAATACGCTCAAGTTCATCTTCAGGAGTAATTGAAATTTTTAATATATCTGCATTCTTTTCAAGTATAGATAATAGCACTGGTGCACTAATCTAGTATAACAGTGCTATTTATAGAAGGAATATTGCTTGTCCTTTTCCATCTTGTCTTGGTTATCTACTAAATAACTAAGATTCATGTGGATTAATTTTGCCACAGTCTTTCATTCATAATTTGCTTATACCAAAAGATATTAATGTCTCTGAACGCTCAAATTTTATGTGGTTCATTGCTTTCCAAGATAGAGTTTTCTGTCCTTTTATGCTCACCTTTACTTTTGGTTTCCAGCTACACTATCTTGCATTTGGAGTCTAGAAAGCTTTTGGCTGAAGGACACCCACTTAAATTATACATAATTATCTGTAATCATTACTTGATCTCCCTCCTTACTATTTGTCCTCCCACAAACTCTTTTGCATCTACTAAGGTTGGCATGAAAGATATTATCACCTTCTTGATAACCAAAAAAGTGCTGCATGACCTTTACAACAAAATAACTTGAAACCAACTGGATATCACCATTTATAACATAGAGTGATGTGTAACTTCTGATTCTTGATCATATTTGTATGTATAAGTCTGGCATAACTGCAAAGATATCAGTATGAAAGTAGAATTTGCCACCAAGAATGTACAAGAGCCTGATTGTACATCAAAGCATAAAATCATAGAACCACAGAATGTTAATAGGCCTTAAATAACATTTAGTCTCACCTCTGCTATAGCCAGGGACACCTTCACTAGACTAGGTTGCTTAAGACTGTATAAAACCCGGCCTTGGAACGCTCCCAGGGATGGGGCATCTGCGTCTCCTCTGGGCAGATATTCCAATGCTTTACCACTCTAACAATAAAGAATTTCTTCTGTATAGCTAGCCCTATTTCAGACAGAACCCATTACTCCTTGTCCTATCACTGCAATTCTGGATGAGGAGTATCTGCCTGGCTTCCATGTAGGCCCCTTCACATCACAGCATATGTCACAGTCAAGATGGCCACAATATATAGAGCATCATCAAATAATTTCAGAAAGCTTCAACCCACACAGACTAACACCACAGCACTCCAGAAAGCTTCAAGAGTCTGCCATTCCTGTTCTTTAGCCCAGCCTTTTATACTCCTTATGGTTCATGCCTTGCACCTGTGTGCTCTCTGTTCCCTTTGGTGGTTGCTCAGTGCCTGGGCACTCCATGGCTCATTGCTGTCAGTGCTGCTCACCTGCCCTGCACAGCTGTGGCACACTGGGGATGAGGGTCAGCCACAGCCCCACTCCCAATTACCACAAACGGTGTGCCTACACCTTCAGACACTGGAAGGCTGCTCTGAGGTTTCCATCCAGCCTTCTCTTCTGCAGGCTGAACAGCTTCAACTTTCTCAGTTGGTCTTTGTAGGAGAGGCACTCCAGCCCCTTTATCAACTTGACAGTCCTGATCTGGACTCTCTCCCACAGTTCCTTTTTTTTTATTTTGGGGGCACTAGACCTGGCTGCAGTACTACAGGTGGGGTCCCAGGAGAGCAGAACAGAGGCGAAGAATTGGCTAGTTTGACCTGTTGGCCATGGTCCTTTTGACACAGCCTAGGATTTGGTTGGCTTTCTGGGCTGCTAGCACACACTGTCAGCTCATGTTGAGTTCTTCATCAACCATCGTTCCCAGGTCCTTCTCCACACGGCTGCTCTCACACATCCCTGTATGTGTGTCTGGGATTGCCATATCCCAGGTGCAGGACTTTGCTTTGCTGAACTTCATGCTTGACTACCCAGAAACTATATAAATAACTATATAAACAAACATTTTAGTCTTGAGATCAGCAATAGAAAAGGAACTACAATGAGGGAAAAGAAGGCAAAACCATGAAGTTTATTTAGGATCTCAGTGCCACATTGTATAATCTCAAATATTCTGAATACACACTCATCCAGAAGATCCTCACATTTTTTCATAGGTTATTTAAAAAAAAAATCACCTAGATTTGCCATAGTAAGATCCTCTTTGTCGTAGAGAAAATTCTTGTCAAATTGTGCTAAAATATATTTCATGCACAGCCTATGCTGTTTGGTTTTGCTTATTTTAGAAATGTTTATGCATGTTTCATCTCTTCAGAAAAGGATTATGAAGATTGAATGAGTGTGCTTTGAACCCAATGATCTTCTGGTAAAATGCTATGTTACCTAGGTTTCCTGAGAATACACCACGGGAACAGATGAATATAATATGGCTGCATATTATGTGATAATGAATATTCTGACTGATGTACTTATCCCAAGGTATACTGGAACATCTGTTAGTTTATTTAGGCATGACTCATCATTCTTATTTTTAAGATGTTTAAGTGCGTGAACATATCTCTCTTTAAGGACTATCGAATTGGGAAAAAAATAACAAGAAACACATGGGATTATGTACCAGTGATGACATGGAACGTGCATCCAGGTGAGAGATGTACTTTAATTCTATCACGGTTCACCCTTAGGAACTTAGGGTCTATATTTGAGGAAGATGTTAGCCTGGCTTGTATTGATTATACAAAGCAATGACAACACATTAAGAGCAAGTGTTGTAGCTGTGAAGCCTTACTCATTACTGCACATATTTAAAAACAAGGTTGATAGATCACCAGTATAATACAGTACAGTATGGGGTAGTATACTCTCTACCATATCAATCCTTAAAATCTGGTTTCATGATTTTCTAAAATAGTGGACATCAAGAAAGATTATCTGCATAATGAAGTAAATTACATGGTGAAATATTCTGTTCTGTGTTAACAGAAGCTAGAACTAAGGGACATAATGGTCCTCTTTCACTTGAAAGTGCAGGATGTCTAAATCATTTAGGACTGCAAATCTCCCTGCTATACTATAGGTAAATACAATATTGGATCAAAGAAGCGGTACATGTGACAGTGTGAATGGTTTCCTCTTATTCTGTGAATGATTCCAAATGTAAACATTGTGTTATACAAGCATCATGTTATCAGTTGATCCTGGTTTTGAATACTAGTGTCCTCAAAACTCTTCACCCACTAGTAGGAAGAGATTGAATTTTCCATGTTAACCCAGAATTATTTAAGTCTGGTTTTTTTGGACTTTGGCAAAGCCCTTTAAAATAAACTTTAGGAAAATTGCAGACACACTGGCTCTACTAAGTATTTTTATTTTATTTTTCCTGCTAGTTTTATCATTCTCAAAGGACAATTACAGACACCAAGAAAAAAAAAAGCTTAAAACCCTAACAAAGTCACATAGAATACTTACACCTTTCACAATATTTATGTATTGATCCAACCTTTGGGATGTACTAGACATAAAACATCCTGAGCAGGAAGTGAAAGGAAGTCTATCTTTAAAGATCTCCAGTGATGAAGATTAATTGAACAGCACTGGTCCCAGTAAAGACCCCTCCAGGGACACCACTCAACACTGATTTCCATCCAGACATTGAGTTCTGCCCATTCAGCCAATGCCTTACCCACCAAAGAGTCCATCCATCAAATCCATATCTCTCCAGTTTGGAGAGAATGATGTTATTTGGGATCCTGTCACAGACCTTACAGTAGCCTGGATAGGTGACCTTCTTCTCTCTTCCCTTGCCCACTAAGGTACTCACAGCTACTTCCAGCTTCCAGCTAACACACCTTTTTGCCCAAAGACAGCACATGGACCTGGAACTGAGCTCCCTGCACTATCTGTGCTGGGCTATACTGCAATTCTTCAGATGGATTATGGCTTTTAGAGGTGATCACGAGTGAATCTACTTCCGGTGGTTAAAGGTGTTATTGTTCTTGGTTGTCAATTCCACACTTTTTCCAGAAGGAACACTTCTGTAGCATATTTGGCAGATGAGGATACGTCTGTGTGTCAACTACTCTTTGAAAGTATATGCTGAACCAACATTTTGTTTTTAAATGAGCAAGAGAGTGTCCATGTACAAAAGCTCTCCACCACCAAAAAAATTGTTTCACAAAATAATCTGTGCAAAGTTTTAGAAACCATCTTTTCAGCAGAATGTACATACTAATTCATGCCCTAACTCCATCTAACCTGCAATGTTGTAGCATAAAAAGTTCAGTTAGCCTCCCATAGTCTAATAAAAATCATCTGATTGATGTTGCTTCTCAATAATCCTCTCTTTCATCCTACCTTTTATTTAGCTGTTATATTCATTTTCATTCTCTGTTCTACAGCCTTTACCCTGATATTTGGGAAAACTTATAGTATATCCAGATAGGTGATTTTTTTATATCCTTTTTATGATGCCAGTTAATAGGAGATACTAAGGAAAGACTACAAGATAAAGAAAAACATACAGTGATTTTTATCTCAGGGAGGGTAAAAATCCCTTTACAATGACAGTGGTGACTTAGCTTCTCTAAAACTTCATTCACGTATTAGCTGTTAAAATTTCTTTTTACACTTGCTCACAAACTTCCCTCATTCCTTCCATGGTGCTCAAAGTAGCCCCAGGCATTGTCTGATTGGAGGCACCTGATCTCTACAGCTAAGAGAGGAAGCTGAAAAAGATGTACTCAGAACCCTTGCAAATAATATGTGTACGGACAGCAAAAGCAATAAACTCCAAAGAGTCTGGGGTAGTAAAGACTACTTTGGAAGCTGGAGATAATGAAGAACTGTGAGCAGGAGTGCAGCTGTATGGCAAGGTTTCCTTGTATACTTAAAAGGGAAATACCAAAATTGCTTATGGCCACCCTCTCATTAAATTCTCAAAACCCAGCTATAAGATACATGCCTAAAGCTTATGCAGACTGAACCATTCAGGATGAAAAGAAATGTACATTGAGATAATTTTGCTGCTAATAAGAATTACATCAGACTGAAGCTAAGAGTCTATTTTGTTGTCTACACCATTGTTGTTTTTCAGCACATTTTATCATATTAGCCATGTGCTGATGAAAATGTTCATTCATGCCTGGCAAAATCTCAAGCATTTATACACCCAGAGCACTAAACACCTGACTCTGAGTATTTGCTGACACATTTTGTTTAATACCTTGGGGCATTTTGACTGTTTTTACAGATAGGTAGACAGGCCAAGCACTTAATGCAGTCTTCAAAACAAAGAAACAAATGTTTCTTAAACAAAGTCTTCTTTTCCTTGCCTCCATTCTCATGCTTTTTCAGTCTCAGTTTTTCACTATGTTACTTTTTTATTTTTTGAGAAAATGAAGATTACTTAAGAGAATATGGGAAAAAATTGTGGATATCTTAATTTGGTTTATTATATTTTGAAAAATACAGAGATGTCATTTGCTCAGACTTTGGAGAACCAGCAGAACTCATTCAAAATCTGAATGGCATTTTTTTTTTTACTGAATTTCCTCAAACCCTTTTTAAATTATGCTTTGGAATAATATAAGGTGACTAATCTCTTACTATTTATAGCATTGAAAGTATGTAAAATAATGGTATAATGATTACTGGTTAAAACTGAACCAACTCTTCTAGAGATTGTTACCTTCATCTATAATGTCACTGCAACAGACCACAGTAGGTGAGTTTGGTTGTGTCTCCCTAAATTCCTCTTTCATATTAAGGAAATAACAGCATGTCTCTGCTAGCCCAGTTTAATATATCACTTGGAAAAACAAACTACATGCAATATGCAAGCAGGATAATATGACCTAAAGGAATACAGTAAAACCCAGTCCAGATAAATAAAACCAGAATTGCCAAGATTTAACATGCCTAGACATAGAAACTATACACTTATGCCTCTAGAGAATAACTAATACATTATTTTCAAGTTAAAACCTCAAGTTCATGCCAAAACATGGAAGAAAGCCTAGTATTCAAAGTCAGGACTCAATTTTAATGAACAGATTTCCTTATCTAGCCAGAGAAAACTTGGAGACTGACATATTTAAGAAACTTAGAGTCATATACTCTTAGATATACTCTTACTTAGAAACTTAGAGGCAGACACTCATATACTTCAGAGTCCTAAATCAAGCTCAATATCTGCTGAGATTCAGATTAAGTGACCATTATGTGAAAACTTTAGATCTTGGCTGGTATCTTTGAAAGTCTGGTCAATCAGAGGCTGTTGTTTCTCATCACTATTCAAAATCTTGTTTTCAGTTAGTTATGGAAGAAATGAGCCCTTCTGAAGGGCTAGTCTGAAGCAACTGAGAACTGCCTGTCAGCCAAAATCATCCTGAGGATCTTAGCCACTTCCTGTTGGCAGTATTCAACACTTTGCTGTACATTCAACATTTGATGAATTTCTGCAGGACTGAGAACATGGTACCTTGCACAGCCTCAAGCATGCAGCAAAGGACAGAGACTTTTAGAGAAAACTGAAGTAACATACAAACCAGAAGCTGAACATCATTTTTATTTGTCCGTGAAAGCAAAACTTGACAACGAGAACAAGGATGTTCTTTTAATGTTTTTGTTTGTTTTTTTTTCTTGTAGGGTTCTTGTTTGCTTGTTTGTTTGTTGTTGTTTGGGGTGTGTTGATTTTCCCCAAAAGCAGGTAATTCTTGCTTTCTAAAAGCTGAAAGCTAGAAACTCTGACTTGAATGACCCTGACATATAACTCCAGCTTCTGGCCTAAGCTGAAATTAGTCTAAACCCTTAATAAAGCAAAATTAGGCAGAAATCTTGTGGCATCACTAATTAATTTCATAATTTTCAAAGCAGTTTGTGTTCATGAGGAAAGAGGCATAGAGGAATGTAACAATTAACAGTAGTTTCTGTAGCCAAAATAAGTGAAGGTCTGCAGCCAACAGTCTTCACCACGCATTCCCAGGCATGTTGATCATACTTTCAGAGTGGAAAAACAAGGACACTGCAATCAAAGAGGAGGAAGTTAAAGAGAAATGTTTTACTGCAAAAAAGGAAAGAAGGATGACAATGGGAAGAAAAAGTGAAAGTGAACATCCTACTCCCATATTTTTCAGCAAAAAGTAAAAAGTAGAAGATTCCTCTTTTATAACTCCTACTGTTCACTCCTCCCTCAATATCTTCAAATGTATTTGTCTTCTATCAGTTGCAACACACTTCTCCAGCTCATTTGCTACATCACTGAGCTCTCCAGCACTTGGTCTTGATGAACTAAGCTCCCTAGTCATAAACTTTCTGACTCATTCTCACACATCAGCCTAGTTTCTATCATGGAGGAACAACAAAGAACAAAAGTCTAAGGTGATAATCCCTCCTCTTCACACTTAACTCCTCCATGAAACAAATTCTTTCAGCTCTGAATCCTCATGTGCCTTCTGACACACAGGAATGTGTATTTGAAATATATATATATATATATATATATTTACAACCCTACTGAACTATGAAATCTCACTCTAATGTCAGAAACTCTGACCACTTGCTATTTAGCACTATGAGCCTCAGCAGATTTAGCATGTTGGATGTGAAAAAAACAGTAACAGAAAACACCACTGTTCTGCCTCTGTGCACTGGAGTGAAAAAAAAAGCCTTCATATTAATTTCTTTCTCTGATGCCTACAAATATTAAGCAGAGAAAAAAAAAATGGGATTTTCTAGTATGTTTTCCTTGTGATCTCAGCATTAGAGGGTGGAAAAAGCAGAAGGGCCAGTCATCTGAAATGTGTCTTCAAGGACTAAGTATGCTATAGCATCATCTGTATCCTCTTCTGAAGATATACACTGTCATGGGACCTGCAAGGAACATTGATTACATTGTTTGTAGCCATTGTTTGTAAGGCTCATGTTTACTCTGGACTTTCTGAGTCATCAGAATAACTCTGACAAGCCTCAGTTCTGTTCTTGTGATCAACGAACCACTTGTGTAGTTAGTGGCTCATTATTATGGAAGTAACAATCAAAACAGCTGAAGCAATTTTGGCTTTACTTAATCTCTTTTATGTAATTATATACTTGTTTTCAACCATGGGCAAATATTAATTTCCTTCCAATGATCTAAAGTAACTAGCGTAAATAAACCCAAGATCAATGAAACTTTGTGCAGTTTTATCTTTAATTTCTTTGCACATGAATAATTTAAATTACTGATTAGAAAATACTTCCACTGAATGACTTGCTAAACAAAATTTCAAAATCAGTCTGGCTTGTCCCAGCAGGAATGGTGGAAAAATGTCCACGTTAAGGGTTCAGAAGTATTAGGGAGGATATGGAACACAAAGATACATCTAATAGAAAATAGTCATGATTTTTTTTCCTTACTAACAAACTCTTCAAAACTCTTTCAGGTAATCCTAGAGTTTCAGTAAGTTCTATTGATTTAAAGAATGATTCACAGTTGGACTGGAAATAAAGGAGCTTTTAAAGTGCAATCATCAAACCCATATGGTTTATTTCACATCTTACCGCTCAACTTTAGAACGAATATAATTCAAATCACAATACAATGATGACTGATGTTTTTCATCAACACCCAATTATCATTCCATCATGGCACAAGAGTTTAAAGTAGAGTTGTTTGAGCCAAGTAAAGCACAAAGTGAGCATCTGAAAATCCAGATCTGTGCTCTTGCAAAATTACTTACCAAACCACATTAATTATTTTCTAACATGTTAGGTCATGTTAGTTATGTATGGGTATACAAGATGAGGCATTAATTTTAATCTTATGTTCAAATATCTCATTTCACTCTTCTCTGAATAAGAATCATATCTTCAAAGAGACTTCTGTTTTATTTTAAACCAGGCTAGAACTGGAATACTTAGCTTTGGTGGGATAATTTCTAAGTTTTTTCAATTTCACTGGACTTCTCTAATTATTTATACTGCGCATTTGCAGATTATCCACATATATTGATTGGTACTTCAGGATGATTACAAATCCACTAAAATGTGGAGAATACAAATTCATGGTTTACATATATAAATATAGATATAGCCTAGCATCTAACATGAAACAGAAAAAGATTTATCATACACCATCTGGCATGACATGACATGACTGTAGTTGAAAATTAAGTTCCATAATTCAGAAGCCAGTTGTTTGGGGTTGGGTTTTTTCCAGCATTGCACAGTAACAGCAACAAAATGATGGGAAGTCATGGGAATATGAGGAAGAGTTTAAATATGCAAATACTTCAAAAATGTAGGTGCCAGAAGACCTACTAGTAATCTATGCAAATTCTTACAGTATCCTAGGTTCTACATTTCTTTTAACTATGATAAGTATTATCTTATTTTCATACTCTAGCTTATGTGTAAACTGTGCTTGGATCACAGTACACATTTTGTCCTCAAGGACTGTAAAATAACCAATTCACAGCTTACATAATAAACACTTCAAATTTTGATTTGTTGTCACCTCAGGTGGGCATAAAAGCCCATAAAAATATTAAATATTTTTTAAAAAATAACACATAGCAATAAGAAAAAGATAGATAATACATTTTAAAACCCTATAGTGCTTGTTAGCTAAGAGCAACATAGCAACCAAAATTGGAACTTATATTTTGCCTGACAGATACTTCAAAAAAGATAAGCATTTTTAAAATTTTCATCTGTGGAAAGGATCTTTGTTTTATCTTGAAGCTCAAAGTATGTTGTCTCCCATACCACACTTCCTGATTCTAAATTGTGGTATTGTGCTGTAAGTGTCGGATGACTTACAGATTTTTCAAGGAAAACGCATTCTAATTGGGTGTGGGAGTTGTCATTTTAATGCACCTGAGCTCTGCAGCAATGGCATCTGAAGTAAAAGAAAATGGTTGCATTTAAAAGATGTCTTTCCGTTTTGTTTTTAAAAATAGAACAAGTTTCAAAAAACATTCAGTTTTTTTTTTTTAGTTTACCTTATGAACCATTTTGACTGATTCAAGAGTTATATGGTCTTTCCAGAAGGTAAACTTATTTTATTGTCATGTTCATTGGAGGAGAAAGGAGAAATGTGTTTTAACACATTTTCATTTTCCAGTGAAGCCCTTCTAAAAGAAATTATGTGCTTCAATCTAGTAAAAATAGAAGAATGAAACCATACACTAAGATAAAATGCCTTCAGGTACATGCCCTATGAAAATTAGAACATATTATTACCTCATCTCCCCAGACATATGACACATACTTTCTACATTTAGTTGCCTGTTCTTTTCATATAACCATTTAAAACAAAACAAAACAAACAAACAAAAAACCCACAAACACACTTTCACAGAGATTTACAACTTTCTTGACTAACTGCTTGGTGACATTTTGATTCTAAATTTCTTTTGATTTGATATTTGTTTCTGTTGTACTTCCTATATTTTACCTGGAGAAAGAAATCATTAAAGATAATGCCTGATAAGTTGGGCTTCCTATCGTACGAAAACCAGTGTGAATATAGTGTATTATCTCTTAAGATCTTTGGAAATTTTTTCAAGGATTTCCAAAGGCCCCTTTATACCAGTCTGGCAGTATAAAGATGATGTTAAGTGGATGCAAATAGAATATTCATTTCCTTTAAAGAAAATTTGCATTGCTTACACAAAGTGTAAACAAGAGCCATGTCCCAAAATTCTTGTTTCCAATGGATTTTTGTTGTTTGTTCAAAATTTAATTCAAACAAAACTATCTCTGTGAAAGGGAATTTGTTTACCTCAAAGAGTCCTATAACTTAACATTCTAATTTTTATGACTCTCTTTCACTTATGCACATTACCAGATATCTTTTCACACTATAATCCTGTGAAAAATAACTTCATTATCTGCAGGTAACAATCCATCATTACTTACAAATTAGAAATTCATGAGAGACTGTGGAAAGACTCTACATTCAGCCTGGTTGCTTACAATGTGTGAGGCCTGTCTTAAAACGAACAGTTCAGTGTCAGACAGAGTTCTGCGCTGTGCTGCCATCCTGAATGACAACTCTTCTGCTGCAAATACCCTCCTCTTTGGACATATATTCTACAGTATTTCATTTGGGCTCCCCAAACTGAAGGTTGTGGCACTTAAAAGAAGAGCTTACTATACCAACAGAAAATAATTTTTTTCTGCTCTTATGAGCGTAGCAAATGACCTTAGTTTACCTGTCCATGCCTGGTTTGAGATTAAAACGGGAAATGACACCCCCTGGGTGAAGTTCATAACTCTAACTGGAAATTATATGGTATCTTTTAAAAATGTGATCTTCTAATTAACAGCAAAACAGATAAAGAGTGAGCAGTGAGTAGGAACAATTGCATGGTATTAAATTACTTTCAGAAAAATTGCTTAATCTGAGATCAAGAAAAAATGCAATATGGCCTCTTGAGAGATAAGTACAGATCTTCTCAGTCTTTGGTCATTGAACCACAGGCACTGATAGCATTTCTTTTCTTGGTCAAAAGTTAAGTGATGCATTAACTAAATATGCTGATAATCGTTTAGACTAATGCCTCATGCAAATATCAAGAAACCTCTTCTTTCACACTGAACAATAATGTGCATCAAATGTTGCAGAAGAAAGCAGACAGCACTTCTGTGCCCTGTGTATTCAGGTGGCATAGAGTTCATTCAGAGCCCAGCTCACTCCTGGGCAACAGTCATCCATGTGCACAGATGCCTCCTGGTGCCACAACCATAGGTCAGCCTTGATCTGCTCTTTTGAAGTTACTGCACGTGTAATTGAAGGTACCAGCATCTGCTGGTGCTTCAACCAATGTCAGACAGATACCAGCCTTCTCTAATTTTATGTGAACTAGTTGAGCAAGACAATATTCTGGTTCTCAGGTAGGTCTAAAGATATCTTCACTTACTATATTTTCAGAGCTATTGTAGGTGCTAATTTTTCAGCAAATGCTGATAAATGCCTTGATATTTACATTGCCACTGACTGAACCTATTTTTAAGAGGGGCTTTCATGCAAAGCTTAAGACAGGTAATGTGAATGATAACAAGATTACTGTATAGAAATGTGTATGATAACCTAAGTGCTGTCTGGATATGTTCAGGACAAGACAAGTAACCCTAAGCTGTGGATATTCTCAGCTCAGAGAGAAAAAGAGAAAGCTTTTTGCCAGGCTAAGCCTGGGAAAAAGTCCGAGAGGAATGTAAACAATCTATTATCTTGCTTTCCATTCATATTGTTTATAGATATGTTCTACCACACTGACCTAAGCCCGGTGTACCAATCAGGTGAAATGTTTTTACTCTAAGACCAATTAAATTAATGTTCATGATGTTCTCTATAAAAGAGAGATGTACTTTTGAATAAATGATCATTCTTTGCCTTCTGGAGTCTCACCATTCCCATCCCTGCTTCAACAGTGACACTAAGCAATGCAAATTTTAACACTGGATTGTGAATAGTTACTATATTGTGTGAAAAGAAACCACAGTGTGTCCCCCAGCTGCCCATTGCATACCACTCTGCACAGTGCATGAGCTGGAGTGAGACATTAGCACATTAACACAATTTCTGTTCTAGGGCACATTTACAAAAAAAACACAATGTATGATGGAGAACCTTCAAACTGCTCAGGTGCCAATCCTTGCCATAACTTCCTAAGACTATTCAATTCATAATTGCACATGATAACACAAAATTAAATATCCATATTGCCTAGCTACATATTTACCCTGTAATGGCATAGTTGAGATACCCAATTTTAAAATTAGTGTGGCATTACTCAGTAAAGAGCTTTTCAAATCTTTATTTTACTCATTTAAAATTACTTCTAGAAGAGACAAATTTGTATGCACAGTATGGTACCCTGCAAGAACATTTAAAATTAAGAGATATTTAAAACTATTTAAAGTTTATTTATTTAAAGTTTTAAATAAATATTTAAAACTATTTAATAAATTTAAATTCACAGGGGCCCAAAATTGATAGATATATTTGACTATCTGTGTTTTGAAACCTTAGCAGTATGACCTCAATTTTCTGTTATTATGGTTGGTTTCTGATTGTTTGAAATAGTTTCAGGGTTTGAATTTTCTACAGAAAAAAATACTGCTTTTGAATGGTGTAATCCATCAGCAAAACTTTCCACATTTCATAAATGAAAAGAATATTATTATATTCTTTTTTTTTTGCAGGAAATCTATGGACCTGAGGACTGTCACTTTTATATCTAAGCAGACTTGAATTCAATGTTAATGCAAACATCTACTCATAAAATGTTCATTATTGTATTCAGTGGTTCAGTAGATATTTTCAAAGATAAATGATTTTGTGGCAGCCTTTGTTCCATGTCTCTTTTGGTCTTGGAAATCTTGCCATTAATTTCAGCAATATTTGCTTTTTAAAGCAAATATCAACAGCTGTCCTCTACTATAAAAAGCAGCAAAGTACAAAAAATTTCTTTTGCTTCCAGGTGCCAACAGGGGGTAAAAAGCTTCCTTACAGAGTAATATTTGTAATACTCAGTACATAGCAAAATTGAACCCAACACTCAGTCTTTGTCATCAATGTACTTTTTACTCATATTTTTCAGTATCTATGATAACTACTAATTCCAAAAACATTTATACTGCAGAAAATATTACTTTTCCCATGCCTTCTCTTGGAAGGCTAAATGTTTTAAAATTAAAGAAAATAATGAATATTTTAGGAAAAATAAAAAGGTACACAAAGTGTTATTTAAAAATAGTAGATGTTTCAATCAAAATGGGAAACTGACACAAGCACAGAATCATCTAATACCACTGGTGGATAAACTGTGATCAGAAGATTAATAGGATGTGTCTTTGTTTCTCTTCTTTGGACTTTGGACTAATAGTTCAAATTACACTATTTAGGTGAACTATTACACTTATTTTAGAAATATAGCACGTGTTAGCTTTAAAACACAGGTTGAAGAGATGTCTACAGAGCACTTACGGAACTGGTTCCAGTGACTAGTTGTCCTCATTCCTAACTATTGTGTCTATTGATTTTTCTTGGCTTTAGCTTGCATCCCCTGGATTGTACCATAACATTTTGCCTGAGCTCACAGTGCACAGGCGAATACAGACCAGATAAGCACATAGAAAGAAATTACTCACCTAAGATGAAGATGTGACTCCTGAGGGATCTTGCTTCAGGAGTGACAGACAAAGAACAGCTTCATATTGCACATAATGTTTTAATCCATTCCTTATACCTTGTATTTATGTTTTGTCATTTAAGCTTTTGACTGAAACACAAAACTGTGACATCAAACAATGTACTAGAGAAATCCAGTGCAGTTTAACACTGATTTTGACCAAACTTACAATCTCAATAAAACAAGTGGTTATTTTGACAAAATAATATTAAATGATCCTCTAAACATTATTTTGATTGCTTATTGAGAATTATCCCACACTGAGTCATGTCAGATGTCTAACTGCTTATTTCATAATTAAGAAAACATACCTAAAATGAGATAGCTCTTCACTCTTTTTTTTTTTCAAAACCATCATTAGAAACAGTAACTTTATTGCAATTTCTGAAAATGTTCATTATTTCTCTGAATTATGAGAAAGCAGCATAAGCAGATAGTAACTATGAGTTTAAATGATCTAAAAGATCCATAGTATCTGAAAAACTCCTAATTTACATACACAAGATTATAATAGAACCTATTTAATAAAGGACCTAAACAGAGATGGAAATAATAAAGAAAAAATAGTAATAGTAAAGAAATAGTAATAATCATTATTACACTTATAACCTATCTTTTTCTCCAAATGCAGAAGTGGAGTATTTGTCAAACCTATCCCTGATTTTTACCCCACTGCAGTCAGGAAGAGCTAGGTTAATTTCAGCAGGTTATAAAGGGACTTTTAGACAACATGGATAATTTTGACAGAGGATGAGATGGGCATTGGGAATAATAAACTGTGGAAAAGCATATGTGGCTCATTTGTAACCAGTGCTGTCCCTGTGAGGTGCTGGCCTAGAGTTCCAAAAGCTGAATTTAGCCCATGACTTTTAGAAGCAAGCACAGGCTTTTCAATGAGCTCCCTAATTATAAATACACAGAGAAGGCAAAGAAGGGAAAACATATAAGCGTAGTCAGACCAATCCTAGTTACAGCAATTCTTCTTAACATCTCAAAAAAAGTCAGGGTGGGTGTGTTAGGAAAAAAAACCAAAGCAACAGAGATTAAAGTAGCAAGCAGTTGAGTTACATAACTAAAATACAAGTGATACTCATGACTACAAGATGTCAGATTCCACTTTTGAAATACTGCCCCACTGTATTTACTTCAGTACATCATACAGGCCTTGCGAGCCATCTGAAACTTGGAATCAAATTAGTATGGATAGTAAATTCTCTTATGTTTTTTATCCCCTTAACTCATACATATTTACTTTGTTTTTTTTATTTTTTTCCCCCAAAGCAATCCATTTAGTAGGTGGAACAGCCAACCTTTTTTTTTTTTTTCAAGGAGAATTAGGATTTCTGAAGTGATCCAAGCTAAAGGGTCTCAAATCAGGCACACAGCTACTGAAAGTAATGTTTTTAGGTTAAAATGAAATAAACACCTTCAGAGTTAGTGTTGGGTTTCTTGGGTTTGGGTTTCTTGGTTTTTTTTGGTGTTTTGTTGTTTTGTTTGGGGTTTTTTTGCCAAGGGCCTGATAGTGTTAGAGAAAACAAAACAGAACATTCTGCTTTTGTTAAAATGGTTAGGAAAAATTTAAAGCTTCTTACAGGAAAAAAAAAATCTACTGATAGTTACATACATTCACATTCATCCAAGGCTGGAACATCCAAAATCACATGCAACTTTGGGAAGCCGTATGTTTTCAATAACTCTAATTTATTCTGAAAAGATAAAAAACAGTAAAAACAGCCAAATTTCTAAGTGACAACCTACTAGTGGGGAAAATCTGATTAGAGAATAAAAGCAGTTCATCATCCTTGGCCTGGTTACTGCTATGTTGGCATGACCTGAAAAGGAATGAAACCCATCTCAAGTGTTGCTTATGTTCTTTAACACAGAGGATTTGGAAAAGAAAAAGCACACTGAAGAAATCATGACATGCAGTAAACTGGACATGCAATTACATTGAGAAAGGTATTGCCAATGTGGCAATACATAAAATATAGTCTAGAAATTAGATTAGGGGTTGGATTTTATGCTTCTGTGAAATGACTTGGCTACTGGCTAGTCCAGTGTACTAACAAGGCAAATTATTAATAATCAGATGAAAATACCATGCCAGGTATTCATCCTTTTATCTCAAACATGAACAAAATATTATTCCTTCATTTAGGACTGTTTTATCTGATTGCCAGTTATGCAAACTAAGGTAAAATGTGGTTGTTTTCTTGTGCACAAAAGCTTTTGAAATAATTCCAACTTCATTCTCATTCTTGGTGGTCTTATTAGAAGAACAGCATTTTTAGTCACAAACTTTTCAGTTATAAAACTGGCAGCACTTACTTAGAGGTGGACTTAATTGAAAAGTATGAGGTGAGCATACATAACAGGATTTTCACTGCTAAATCCTTTTCCCATCAGTTTGCTCCAGTAAGTGGATACTAAAAATGCATATGGGGCATTTTACAGCCAATGGAAAGAGAGATTTCTTTGGTCTAGCTAATACTGTCCATTGCCTGGATCATGAGCTTGGACACTTCACACCATCTTGATAGGCTCCTACTTTTAAAAAGGTCCTGAACTAATTTCAAGACCATCATCTGATATATAAGTGCTGGGAAGTCTGGGTGCAGCTTAGTTCTGTAAGTCTCTCCTAGTACTTTTCTGTATCTTTAGATAGTGAAGTTTAGAAACTTAGTTTCTACATGCTGGTTTGAAAATCTGTAAATGTATTTAGAAATGCATTACATAAAAATGAATTTGGAAACAATTTATCATTGAGTAACAGGTCTTTTTCACCTTTTTTTATTCCTCAGATCTTTGACAGCAAGCCTTTTATTACTAAAATATATAATAAGGTGAGATTTTGGGTTCACGGCAAGCAAGCACCTGCACCCTTATACACACTGACACTTCCACTGTTAC
Source organism: Chloebia gouldiae (assembly GCA_003676055.1). Classification (NCBI taxonomy): domain Eukaryota; kingdom Metazoa; phylum Chordata; class Aves; order Passeriformes; family Passeridae; genus Chloebia; species Chloebia gouldiae. The sequence continues at coordinate 15,249,560 of QUSF01000009.1, read as the reverse complement.
TCATGCTGGCATGTCCATGTATCAAATCAGCTCATGGCTTTTGTGTGTTCCAGAACATTTTTAGGTGTGAGACACTCAATGAGTTACTGACCTGGATATTTTATCTTTCTATTCCACTCTTTGTTGTTTTCTTGACAAATTGCTCACTTAATGCCTAGAAAAAATAAAGCCATCAATATCAGTAATAGTGCCAATGAACTGTGAGAAACTAAGATATTATAACAGAACAGGTTAGCAATATTGCATGTCAGAGGTTTATGATATAATGATGATGATGATAATTGGAATACAAATTTACTGCTACAAAAATAATATTTTAAACAATTAAATTAAAAGATAATTTTCAGTTATATGTAGCCTGCTTTATCCTTAGTGGAGTATTAACTTTAAAGTTTATATTAAAGCATAAACTATAAAGTTCTAGAGGAAAATACAAGATATTTCAATTGTTTATTACACAGATGCAAGGTGAAACCCAAATTAAACATTACTGTGCTATTCATAAGTAGTATATATTTTAAGCTACAATATATTTGATGTATAATACCATAAAACTTGCACTCAATTTAAACAAACTTCATCCAGCTAATTTTAAAAACCATCAATTTAAAGAAAATGTTATGGGTTTATCAGCAAGATTATTTCTTTATTTTTGTAATTAATGCTATCTGTACCCTATCAGAACTGTACTGTCTAAATCTTTTAAGAAATCAACCCCATTGATGTGATAAATACATTTTCATTTCTGCTGCTGATATGAAGAGGGAAGTTGTCTTTTTGCCAACTTCTGCTTATTCAGTATACAAAAGATATTAAATGACTTCAAACTCTCTTCACATCATTGCATAGTCACTTTCCAGTCAAATGAAACCAAAGTCTAAAGCATGCACTCTCTTCTGCCACACAGTAATTGATCTAACCTCCCAAATGAAATTAAATTTGCCTTTCTTTTGATGTCTCAAGTCTGAAAGGAAATAAGCATATCCATATTCAAAGTTCCTATTTACCTTTCCTTTTGTCTTCTTAACAGAGATAATCTGGAGATTTGTCCTAGCAATATAGATGCTAATTTTACTATCTGGGAAAATCACAACTTGTGACTCTATAAGACTACATAAAAAAACTCCACTCTTACTTTCCTGTTGTTGGCATCCATAACAAAATTCTGTGAATATTTTTTCTCTGCCTCTGACTTTTATATAATTCATATTAGTAAAGTATTTCCTTCTCAGCAAATTCTGTAGAGAAAAATATTTGAAAGCTGAAATGACTAGGAATTTGGAAAATTTGCTTTATCTCTATAAAAGGCATCTATATCAGGTGACTCCCCTGGTAAACATACTAAAAGTTTTTTATCAAGAAGTCTGTAACCTGGAAATTACAACCCCAAAATTACACCCTTAGAATTTACTCCAGGACAATGCCTTCTTCAGAAATTGCTTGGTACTGGTGAGATTCAGCCTTGTCTCACCAATGACTCTGCTGGCTCACAGAACTGACACTGCACTTTCCCTTCTAGGCAAAGTTAAGATTGGGCACAATTTTATAGACACCTATTGCTCATTTTACCTCAAGCTCCATTTTCTCATTTCATTAGACCCATCAGATCCACCAAGATAAAGTGCTAATGTAATTAATTTCTAACCTGTTTGGTCAAAAGATCCAAGGCTTTTGGCACTTAATCTGTTGAAACTGATGTCCGTGTGGCTGAACTGGTTAAGGAGCAATTGCAGAAGCAATTGCAGTGATAATAGATCAAGGCTGGCTGACACACACCTGATACACACCAACCCACCCCAATTCCTTCGTTCTCCCTTCCCCGGGCTCTTCTGGCCCAGGCAGATTTTGTTGAAGCTTCTAAATCTGCAGAAAAAAGCCCCATGCAAGATCAGTCAAAGTTCCGATGTGGTAAAAAGGAGGTGACAAGAAAAAGTACTCAAGAAGAAACAGGAAGGAGAGGAGAGGTTGAAGGAGGAAGCCAGAATCTGGGAGTAGCAGAGGTTGCTGGAGACAGGGACCTTCTCAGCCTGACTGGAGGTATTCAGGTTAGTGGAGGTGACAGACTACAGAGCACTTGAACCTGCATTCCTCAGTCTTTCTTCTGCCACACTGAGGGGCATTTTGGCAATAGTCCAGCACCGGACTCCAGGTGAGAGGGAAATAGAGCTGAATTGAAAAAGCACATGATTAGGTAGTGGACTGTTCCAAAGAGAGATTTAAGTGCATCCAGAGCCTTTAAACCCATTTGCCAGAGATTTCAGCATGGACTTCTGAAATAAATGGAGCAACTTCCCTCTTCCTTTAACTTCCCTAAAAATACCCTAAGGTATTTTTAGCTTTGAACTGCCTCCTAAAATTAGGGCAGAAGCAGATGTTTTCTCTTTTCCCCAGCTGGAGATTCCTGCCCCAGGCGACCTGTGGCTGACAGTCTGTGGGGCAACTCCCTACCTCACCCCAAGGAAATTCAACCAAGTTGATGCCAACAGTCTGCACTGTTAGAGCTGATCTCTTTTGTTGTGCCTGAAGCAAATTAGTGTGTTTGGGCTGACAGCCTGAAGAAGGTAGGTAGGAGCAGCTGCTGTGAGCCAGATCTGGCACCGCTTGACCCAGAAGAAAGCATCTGTCCTTGATTGCAGGTCCTTAAACAACCCCTTTCTCACAAAACACAGGAGGAGGAGTGTAAATACCCCTCTCTTATTCTACAGTGTAATGATTAAATCTCTCACCTCAGATTGGGAGATGGACTTCTAATACCTTTCCTGTACAGGGTAATGTGCATCTGCATGTTTTGGATGTCCAGTTTTCAGAATTACTGAGCATTTCAGAGCATGGTAATTTGTCCTTCCCTTTGCAGTGAAATCTAAAGCAGGATACGAAAAGCCTTACCATCATCCAGTAAAATTCCTGTCATCTAGAGCTTGTTCACCCAGGATTGGAAAGATGAAGAATCCAGGCTCTCGCCTCTTCCCCAGTGAATAGTCTCTGTTTAATTTGAACAAAAGTGTCTTCCCACTGTCTCAGAACACACCCCAGACAGAAGTAGTTTGACACAGCTCTCCGTCAGAATGAGCACCTCATCATCCACTTGCTGAGATAAGCACTCAAGCAGAGAAGAAAATTAACTACAGGAATAATGCTGTAAAGCTGTAACCACAAAAGTAAAAGGGGTATTATGTCATCTGGTCTCACTTTAAATGAAGAGCAGAAATTAAGATTTGATCTTAGCCTGCTGGCTGGTTTAGGCCCAGCCAGCCAGCCAGGCAGAACGATGTCTGATTTATATACCTCAAATATGTTTGAAACCTAAGCTAAAGGCAGTCACATGATGATGTCTTGGCATCTCCAATGTATGAGCAGTTGCAAACTTAGACATGGAAGAAATTTAACTGATAAAAAATTCAGTTCTTATAATAATCAACCTCTGCAGAGTTAAGTGACAGCCAAGGAGGCCCTTTAAAGCTATGCATTTTAGACTTTGCAAACATAACAGCTACTCTGATACCTGAAGCTGTTTTGTACCTCAATAACAAAATAGCCTAAAGCATGGTCTCACCACCTTAGAGGACAGTGCTTGTATGACAGGAATCCTTTGGCTCGTGGTTTCAGGGAAGTTGGGAGTTAGAGGAGAGGTCTGGGAGATCTTGCTGGTGCAGCTCCTCTCTGCCTTAGTCCTTTGCCCCTTAACAGTTTGAAGCAGCAGTGACCAACAGTAGTCCCACCCTTTGAGGGTTGTGTGTGAGCAGCTTGTTTACTAAACCTCCAGTCCTGGCTTACTTTCTGCTGCCAGGAGTTTTAGGGTCGGTTTTCCACCAGCATTCATTAAGTTATCATACAGTGTGCCAAGTTTCCATCAGCCCAGCAAAAATTTTTCAGTTCCAAACCCTATTTTCCTGATGGCAGTGCTCTACACTGTTAGACTTTCAGAGCTGTCTTGGCTAGAGAAATCTACTTATGAAGTTAAATTTTCCTTAGAAGTTCATGGGAACATACACACTTCAATAAGGCAGAAGATTACTGGCCACAGGGACTAGTGCTTTCTAAAATCAAAATGATGAGGGGGGAGCAATCAAACATAAAAACACAGCCACAGAAAAAAAAAAAAACCCAAACTGTAGACATATAGAGAATTTTGGACCAAGACGCCTAAGGCTTCAGGTCCTATAAATCCAAAGACTAATCCTAACACTGTGATCCTGAAAGTGGTTTGGTTTTCCTGACAATCAGCAAACCAAATCTCTCCAGGTCTTATTTGGAGATGAAATAGAAATCAGTAGCAATAAATGTAGCAAATAAAAATCTTTCCTGCCTGAAGACGGAACTTCAATCGTTCTCAGCACATTCTGTGAGTACGCAGCTATCCAACTCCCAGCACAGTTCAGTAAGTCCTTAATTCCTGTCCACTGAAGTAAACAGAGGTGAAGTCATTGATTCAGCTGGGCTCTCAGCTTGCCTGGATTCGCAGATTGCAAGGATGTGACTGTAATGACTCACTGCATTACCAATACCTGCTCCTTTCTTCTGTGAAGGAAAAGCTGCTCAGAGGCTGTTCATTGGGACAAGGGAACAGTTCTTAGTAAAGCAGAATTCTGTGATTGTTTTTTGCTACACAGAGGAGATCTAAAAATCTGCATCCTTTTTTTCACTACACAACACAATTAATGACAGGTCTGTGGTTTTGGAAAGGGAGCTGGAATTTCGTTATCAAATGGCACATTATCACAACAACAGAGCAATAAGAAATAGTCATTGTGACAAGGATTTTTAAAAACCTTCCAAAAAGGATTAAGGAACTGCAGACTATGAAATCTTATATTCATATTAGGAAAACCAGAAGCCTTTATAAAATATCCAGTCATCAATTAAAAAGTGATAAATATTTTATAGTAAGGAAGAATGGACAGTACTATTGCAGAAGAAAGTTGTAACTTACAAATTTACCAGCAGTTTTGAAAGGTTCTCAAGAGCAGGCAGACATGGGAAATACAGGTTATGTAGTGAGTGTAGATTTAAAATCATTTTACAGCATTCATTTCCAAGAAAAAAAGCTGGAATCATAGCATGGAAGATCCTGTGAAGAATTCATATCTAATCCAAATATACAAGAAAAGAGTAGAAAAAATGAGCTGATTTTACAAGAAAAGGAGATGCCCAGGATCTGCATTGAGGCTTGTGTTATTCAGTATAATAATAAATTATTTAGAAAAGGAAGATGATTTTACAGTTCCTGTCAATTCAGGGTTTTAAAAATGAATATTCATAATATTTTCTGGCTGGGTAAGGAACTGTCAGGGGAAATGTAATGCTTATAAATGCAGGGCCATAACCAAAAACAGTTCTAATGAGATCTATATATTGGTGTGCTGAAAACTAATTTTGCTACTATAGAAAGTGATTTTGGAGTTAGTAAATAAATTTGTAGAAACCTGTTCAATGCTCAGTACTGGCTACAAAGGTAAACAGTGAAAGCCTTAGAATAAACTTAAAAAAGCAAAATTATTATTTTGATATTTTTATAAATCTGACAGGTTGCTATTTTGATTATTATTTCCTTATTAATGTCAAAAGAATATAGTGGCATAAAAAGAGGTACAAAGGCAACAATTTTAATCCAAAGTTTTGATTTCCTTCCATATCACCATAGGTTGACTAGAACTTGTAAATTTGGAAGACAGAATGAATCATTAAAGAAATATGGATATTGATCTAGTACCAATATCCAACTATGATGGACAAAAGCTCTCTAACAGTATAAAGTTAGAAAGGGTCTGTTTATTGTTACATCGGGCAGTGCACGGGATAGCTCCCAAATACACACCGCAGCTTCCAAGTGATTACAGAGCCCTTTATCCATACAAGTATTGAATACCCAAAATACAAATACATATTCATAACTTTGGTACATCCCATTCCTTGCCTCATATGCTAATCATTTCAAAAGCTATTAATCATGTGTAGTTTGTCCCTTGAAATGGGTCTGTGGTCCCTTTCGTGGGGATGGGTCCCAAAATGAGGAAGTAAATGAAGTCGTCCTTGTTCTGACCTTTCTACCTTTTCAATGCATATATGACAAATGAACTCTTGTCTTCAGTTGGTTGCAGAACAGAAGAGGCCCACAATTGTCTTATGTTCCTAAAAGCTATTTGTCAGTTTCTATATTCTTCATTATAAACCCAGCTAACTAAACATTGTGATGACAAGCAATCAATTATTAGTTAACTGCTAACTCTTAACTTCATCAAGGCCTACTTATTTATTTTAATTAACTCTAGTAAGGCTTATCTCTAACTAAAATCTTAGCTCCTCCAAAATCTCTAAATTCCTTAAAGTTTATGTTTCAAGAAGACTCAATGGATTATGCTAGAAGTCACTGGTGAAACTCTTGAGTCAGTGAAGAAGACAATGTAGTTATTCAGATGTTTATAGACAAAACTAAGGGGCTACAAATGAAGTTATCAAGCACTAGTGTGGAAGGAAAAAGAAAGACATGTGCATGCAGTGTGTTTAACTACTTAAGTTAGAGAATTCACTGTAAAGAATAGTAGACAAGCCAAAACATGAACTAGTTAAAAAGTAATATAAAAATTATATTGTAAAACAATGCATCCATGGCCCTAAATTACAAAGATACAGCGGTGAATCCAGGAAATCTATGGACTGCAGAAGGCTGGAAAAAACAGGCAGGTGAAGAATCATGCATGATGTCTTTTCCCAAGGCATGAATTGCTTTTCTCAGGGAGAGACAAGGTGCTTCACTCTCACCCACTATTGGTTGTTTTAATACTATGTGCCTAAGTATATAAAGCTGAATATCTGAGCTTCTGTGGGAATTACATGAAAAATTAATTACTTCTAACAATAAAACAAAACTTTGAAATCACAAGAAATGCCTCAAGTTTGAAAATTTTTTTCCAGCCCACATTCACATAAATTTGTTTTCACTGAAGGCAGCTGGAATACTTCTAGTGATGCCAATGCCTAATTCTCCCTTTAGCATCTTTATCACACATATGTCCACAGTATTTTAAATAATACTGAATAGAGAAGGCTCTCCCTGGAGCCTTTTACAAGTCAGAGACAAAGTTCTTATTGATTGCTGTAGGTTCAAACATTCTTAATTTATTAGGAAGGGATTGGCTTTTTGACAATTGATTAAAAGGCGGGGAACTGGAATGTGCAGGTGTTTATACTTCATTGCTAGTTCTGGGAACCTATTATCATAATATTTTACTACATTGCTTTCTTATTACTAAATGTGGGCAGGACTACAGTGTATCTCTAGCAGCATGACACTTTCCCATAAAAAATTAGCATCCCTGTTTTTCTTATCTGGGAGCCTTGCTGCTGGTTACTGAGCACCCAAGCACACTCTGTACACTGCTCTTATCAACCAAAGAGTAACATTTACATAGCAAGTTTACTGGAATTAGAACTTCAGTCCTGCCAACAATTTTACCAGATCTGTGAAGAGGCCACCCCATATGGATGGGGATTCTCATGAAATCTGCACATGTGAGGAGACCACAGAATTTTAATGTTAACTTTATGCTACAAGAATCAGACTTGAATAACTTATACCAAATAACCTCTGTTCTACTACCTACCTAGCTAAGATTGAATAACAAAGAGCAATCTATCTAAATGAAGATTCCTTTCCTATCATTTGAGTGATAGCTTCTTACTCCTTGGGGCAGGCTACTACCTTTCATGTTGACAGCTGTGGAGAAAAATCTCAACACAGCTGTGTATCTAAGCTCTTTGACTGAGTATCCATGGAACTTTTCTTAGCACTGCATGAGACCCCTGCTGCTACGCAAGGCTTATTTTGAACTCTGGAATCTCATATTCCAATGAGTAAAGCACAACACACAGCAACATCTGAATCAGCTGAAACCAATAAGGTTAGTTGGTGTCTCTTAACCAAAGTATTGCTGTAAGGACTTAATGAGTGACGTTGAAGGAGCTGGTCCTTTGAGTTCACAGAAGAAACTTTTTAAGCATTTTGGAAAATATTGTAAACTCATTCATGTCCTTTAAAAAGAAAAAGGAAGGAAAAAAAAAAGAGGACTGGCTGAACACAATAGTCCCTGTAGCTTAATTTATATTCTCATTATAAAGATTTAATAACTATACTATACTATACTGATCTATGGTTATAAATTCAGTGGACTTTACTTAGGTCTTTCACATAAGAGAGAGAATTAGGCGAAGTTGTAAAGGCCATGTGAATTGGATGGCAGCAGCTTATATTACAGTATAATTAATGCAGCCAGTACCTTAGAACTTTACAATACTTCTCTGCAGAGATAGCAATGCTTCAGCTGAATGCTCATAGGAAACAAAATGTATTTCAAACTAGGTAGGAAAATGATTTGGGAAAAGAAACCTAATCCATCAAAACTCCTCCTTTGTAGCATTTTATTAAACATAAAACTGTTTACAAAGTACTTAGTCATACATATTGTACAAAGACATAGTGATTTAGAAGACACTGAGGAATTCTCAGCTAAGACAGTAACTCTCATTTGGCAAAAGTAACGGGGAATTCAAAATAAAATTTTTCAAATATTAGTCCTTCAGACAGGTCACACTGTGAATTCTGTGTATTAGATAAGCTAGCAGATATTCAAAAGCTGTATGAATTACAGAAGGGCAAACAGAAAGAGTGGACTTGTATTAGACAGCAGATCAACAGCCTCTACAGTTCTTACTGCAGCTGGTTAAATTGTGGCTCTTGCCAGTCCTCTCCACTCCTCTGCTGCATGATAAAATGGCTGTTCCTGTTCAGACCAGATTTTCACCATGTTCATCATCTAGTATTTATGACCAAGTTCAGTTGATTTACTCCTGTTCTCTCCCAGAGACCTTGACATAGTGTATTGGCCACCACACAGCTTTCATGCAGGAGAGTATCTCTAATTTTAGGACAAAGAGATACAGGAAAACAAGCCATGAGGGAGCCAATTGTACATATTTTCAGTTTACTGTCTGTCAGCAGCTGTAAACATAAATTCATTAAACTCTTCCACTCTCTTTGCCTGTCCTCTCCATTCGGCTTCAGTCTAGGGTCCTGTCTCCTACCTATGTCATTAAAAAATTTTCTGTGTTTATCTGGCTTTATGAATCAGGGCACTTTTCCCAGAGGGTGGTGTTTTCCCAGGACTGTTTACCTGTCTGAGGAATTTGCATTAAACCCTCACTCCAGTGATCTGGGAATATTATACGAAGAACAGTGTTGAAAAGGAACTTTTCTTTGGGGGTAGGAGTGTTGAGTTTTGTGAGGGTTTTGTTTCTTTGGGATTTGTTTTTGGTTTTGTTTGTGTTTGGGTTTTTTTCTTGTTTTGTTTTGGTTGGGTTTTTTGTTGTTTTTATGGTTTGGTTTAGGTTTTTTTTTTGTTTTTTTGAGTTTTTTTTGTTTGGGGTTTTGTTTTGCTTTGTTTTTTGTTCTGGGGTTTGTTTTTTTCTTTTGATTTTTTTTTTTTTTTGCATTTGCATTTGTTGATAGTCTAGCATACATCTCAGTATAATAGTTTTTGAAGTTTCCAGGTTTCCAAGACTCTGAAACAAGTTATCACTAATTAATATAGATAGTATAGAAACACTTAAAGGCTGAGGAGAATTACATGAGAGTTCCTGTCTCACTACTATTACTATCTTCTCTTTTGTGAGGGAGCTAGTGATAGAGCCAGTGAACTAAATCCATAGATGTACAAGATGTAAAGCCTAGCAGAAATCTGAAGTAAGAATATTACAGGTAACATACATTCATAAATCTTGGGGGGAAAATATAATATGGTTAGTTTTTTCCACTGATTCTCTTAGACATATTTGCTTAGAACAAGTTCCATCTAAAATGTGAAATAGATGTCCAAATCTTGCCACAATATCGGAGAAAAGTACAGTCTATCCCAATTTTCAGGGCTGTCTTATGTAAACTACATAAATTCATTAGGTGCCACCCTTTTACTTAATTACCTTTAGTCTCCCACATATGCTCAGAAGTGGAAAACGGGTGCTTATTTCTCCTCAATTCCTCTAATTTAATGGGTGAGTTGGATTGGTACTTGAACTCAGTTAAAAATCCCCTGAGAAGACTCAAATGTTAATTGTGGCCAGGACTACAATAAATCACATCTGATCCTATGATAGCATAGAGTGCATAATTGCTTAGATGATAGAATACCCACCAGGAAGTTCTCTCAGGAAGTGAGAGAAATGAAATTTATTTCTGAGTTATCCCAAGGGAGTAAATTTGTCCACCTTAAACTTTTTCTTACAGAAGGAGGAGCATAACTGATTTTTTGTACTGTGTCACTGGTTATGTAAATGGCAAAAAAAATATTAGAATCCTCTTATCAGCTTTTATATTTTCTATTTAAAATAAATATGAACAATCCTACACTCAGTATTAGTGCTGAATGTCATAGAGACTGTTTTTCAGATCTGGATTCAAGCACATAAAATATTTGGTGACAGCATGTAAATCCAACGTTCTGTATCCCAGAACCTGCTGCAGAAGCATCCTTTGTAGAAGTCAGGTGACTGAGATACTTGAGGGAGGACATTCACAAGATGAGCATCCTTGATCACAGGACAAAGCAAGAGTGATACTCTAGATGAAACTATTTTGCAGGTAGGTCCTTGAAGGTCCAGGGAAGCATAAGTTTAGCTTCAGTCCAGGGAAGCATAAGTTTAGATCCTCTGTTGATGCAGGACTCCATGCAGCAAGCAGTTGAAATGAAGCTGCAGCATTGGTGCTGGAACTAAGCTGTGAACATTGCAGTTGACAGCACTGTGGCTGCAAAGTGGGGGGAGAGAGGTGGATGCACAAATCCTCATACAGAAAGTCTAAATCTTGTACTTTAGTATAAAATAGATGAGTCAAAACCCAGGATACCTCTTTCCATATGACTGACTAACCACTAGACTCTAAAGCCAGGTTTGTATGGCTCACTGACTTGTGAAATTGCATGCTCCAGATCCATAAGAAGGGTCTGTGAGCACTTTCTGTGTCTCGCTGCTCTGCCCTTCATCCTCTGTCAGTGTGTGGCTCAGGGGTTCACATTTCCCCGAGAGGGAGGTGGCAAATATGCATATGAATTATTTCAGGGTGAGAAGCAAAATTAATTAAGTGCTTCCTTTGCAACTGGTATAATCCCCAAGCTTTTGTGTGAAAAGGTCCTTGTCCAGTCAATAACTTTCAGAAAAAAAGCTGAATCCTGCTCAATTACTTAAGGGAATGGTTTCAAGTTTCTACTGCACAGGGAAGGGGAGCAAGTGGCAGATCTCAAATAGACAGAAGCCCTTTTGGCAGACATTCATTGAGCACCTCAGTGTATGTCAGCTTAATATATATGTCTGACTTCTCTAGTGACCCTGAGCAGGTCTCTGCACAGTATAAGGATGTGGGGTTCCATGTGAAGTATCTGTTTCCCCAGGCATGTCAGGGGAAATTAACTGAAACTTTTGGATTTCGTTCTACACTTGGATGCAAAACAGTTAAGAGCTTTGGTGCCTCATTTATAAATAACTGCTGACTTTCTTCAACACAGATACTCTTTTAGAGTATATCAAGAACAGTGATATATTTGAAAATATCAAACACTAGTATTTTTGAGAATTAAAATAGGGGTTATATTACATTAATTATATATATCATATCATATCAATAGTATCATATTATATATTATGATATCATATTATATCATATCATATTATATTATTCATGTCAGTTAACATGAAGTAGTTTTCATTTTGTGAGAGATAGGGAGGGAGAAGATTAAGCCAAATGACGTGAACTGTCAGTGCCATTTGCCATGCATTGCCCACCAATGCATAGGTTAATTGAAGCAAATATGCCAGACTCTGATTTGTAGGTATAAAGTCATAGTTGGGAAATGTTTGTGAAGAGCTTATAGTAAAAGCAGATACCTTTAAATAATGCTGAATATATAGTAATCAGCTTTTTGAATCAGAAAGCTAGAATCAACAATTTTCTTCTCTTTCAGATGACTCTTAAGAGTCATTTGTCAAACCAGACAAACCAATAAGAAAATCATGTTTTCCAAGTGAATTTGCTCTACTCGCTTGGAATACAATTTCTCAACACCCCTTCTTCCTATTAAACTCAAGTCATTGTTTGACAATACAGTAAATTCAGATTAGGGATTTTAGTACCACATTCTAAAAATATTTTGGCTATGGAATAAAAACAGCCCTCTACCATAACCTGAACTCAATCTACTTCAAACATTATTAAAACCAAACCAAAGCTGGGGTTTTTGTTATGCTGTCAAGCTTTATGCAGAATCAGGTATTGTTTGTCACTCCACTTTGTGCCAGATCAGGTAGCATTTTGCAGCACTTGCAACTGCCAGAAAGTCTGGATAGAGGCATAATGTCAACAAACTTTTTTTGTTGTGTGCTCTGGGTAATTCAGCATATGTGTGATTGTTTGCACATAACTAATCCATATCCTATTTGTACTGCAGAGTCACCTGGTAAAGCAGAGGCTCTGTAAGAGTTAACAAGGAAGCAAAATCTTATTTATCCACAAAGGCAATGGCAAGGAAATACAACAGAGTGTAAGCAAAATAGAAATTAATTATAAAACCTACAGGAGCTTAAGGATGCCACCAACATCTTTTATGAATATGTGCACTCAGTGAGATTGCACTTAATATATACCTGGTGCACACACTAATATCCACTGCCTATGCTCCAAGAAAGTCCAAGGAATTGGTCCTGCCATGTGAGGATATCATGATTGCCTGACCCAGCATGTCTGGTACTGGACCAACCACACGTTGACTGTAAGGATCTTCTCAGAACAGCAGCCCAGGCATTTGCCCACAGGAACTTCCACTGGGAGGGCATCCTGTGAAATACCTGCATGATTAGCCCCTCACATTTGTGTATACATGCGGTGAAAAGTTCTGTTTCACTAAATCTAAACTGGGAGAACAAAACCCTCTTCCTCTTTTTAAAAAAGGGTATTGGATGGAAAAATAAAAAAAAACCACAATCACCTTTTCTGAATTATACATCTTTAAATATCGACTGCGCACTGGTAGAGGAAATGTGGCTTTTTCCTTATTCTTTGTGGCTTTTTTTTTTAAATACTTTGGAGTCTTGGTCCAATTGTTAAGAAAATCCCTTTATGTTCTCATTAGGCTTCCCACTGTTGTTGGGCAATATCTCATTTTCCTCATCTTTTTTTTTTGTCCTCTCTCTCCCCCAAATACATCCTAGAATGTTTGTTCTTACTAGAGAGGCCAGTGCATTACTCCAGTACTAGTTTTTAATGTGCACAACTGGGAAAGTGCCTTAGACTGGCACAATACTGGATCTGTTCCCTTCTAGATGAAACAAATCAAAGTGAGACAAACTTCAATGCCCTGCTGCTCACTCTTGTATTCACAGAAAAAAGGAGAAAACCAGCCAACCAAAACCTCTGCTAAAAGTTTCTTGTTGATAAACTGAGCAGAGAACATATATTGAAGGCATTACTGAAGACAGCTGAAGTAACCAACTCAAATAAAGGAGTTAGATTTTTTTTCCAGTGTGCTGTATTCATTTGAGGTTAGTGGTTAAATAGAAAAGATTTATATCAGAGTTTCCACTTAATGAAAGTGTGGATGATCTCTGTTTAGTTGCTGTTAGTAGGGATTTTGCAAAATGTAATTTTCAACCAAGCAGCAGATTATCTTATTGAGACTATTATCAAAAGTTCATTAAATTGGGGGTGTAATACAATGCAACTGTCATGACTGATTTTTTATATTTTTTTCTATGCTGGAAGAGGAACTATTTACTAGAGAAACTAATACACCTGCTGTTCCAAGAGAAGAAATTGAGTCTATTACCTGAATATCCTATACAGGTAGAAAATAACTAACTATATAATCCCACCTCATGGTACATGTGACAACAGACAGGAAATAGGAAAAGGGAGAAATCTTATGGTTCCTCTGTAGCACATTTATTGTGGTGTCATTAGACAAGGCCAGACTTAACACAGGAGAGAAAAATGAGGAGCCACGTAGACATCTCCTTTATATTCACAGGAATTATTCACATATACCAGTGTCTGAGGTATTCAGCCCTGTCAGGTGGAGTTCCTGTCTCCACACTCCTACCAGAACCACAGTGCTTCCTCTCCTGTGCTTCCCAGGGAGTCACACTGTTAACTTGGGGCTCTGCTAAAGCTGGTCCTGTTTGAGCCATCAATTGCCCATGCTGCCCTCAGTCAGATCCTTTTTGTATCCTTTTCAGGTTCTTGCCTTGTCACAGGAAAGCCTGTCACCTCTGCTGTCACTTCTCTAAGAAAAAAATGCCAAGAGGCAATTTGCCTACAACAGCAATGAAGTGTTTAATAGCAAGTGAAATTACAGATTTGATAAAGGTGACAATGTAAATAAATCAAATATTATTTGACAGGACACCACACAACGTTATGAACAATAAACAAGAATGCTGTAAAGTCAATAGAGCACAGAGCACAGATTAGAAACCAGCAGCTCTTGAAATGCAACTATAAACATGGAGTAATTTTTGAGTAAAGTCCTACAGAGACAATCTTTGACCCTAATTTGCATATATATTTTAATTAACAAATTAAATGAGGGAAAAAAAAAACCAAGGCAGATATCACCACTGTTTGCCTTTGGCACTTTTGTGAGAGGAATGATGAAAAAAATTCAAAAACACTGCTTTGCTGGCATTGTTTTATGTCATTTGCTTAGATAATGATATGGCTTTTGTCATGATCAAAAGTCATGTACTTAATCAGGAAGACTAACCAACTGTTCTCCCAGGACCAGAGAAGGAGAACCAGAGAAGGAGACTTAGACTGGACCTGAGCCCCTGGCAAGTAAGACTTCCAGAATGATGGTTGCAAAAAAAGGACAATAGAGCTCATTGTCATATAAAGGGGGATAATGGTTTGAAGTGGGAAGATTTCTCTGTGGTATGCTGCAGTTGAATCAGACTTGAAGCAATAATTAATATACAGCAAACGAGATTCCTTTGTTATGTATGAGGTCAGATGAACAGTCCCTTCTGGTCTTAAAATATTAATTTATGTATAGAGGAAAAAATACCCTCACAAAGCTTTATCCAACCTGAGAGAATCAGTGGAGTGCACATGGAATAGTAATTAATTTTCTAGTTATTATTTTGACAAGAAAATTTCAAAGCAAATCTCAACCATTTTTTAGATAATTCAAGGCTTTCCAAACTGGAAATAAAAAGACTTCAACTGTTTAAATCTTTGTATTCTTGTTTTATCCCTTTTCCCCTCCATTTCACCCGTGAATGAATGATTCTCAGGGACTTCATTTCTAGCTCTCTTTCTCCCCCCCTCCCCCTTTCTTTCTCTATTATTTTCAGGAATTCATCATTTTTGAAAATGTTACAGAGCAGTTCTAGGAAAACTGAAAGTCTCCAGTCTCCAGACCCTGGCTGTTTCCCCCGAGCTCGCTCTGAGCAGCCCAGCCTCTCACCAGCTGCCAAAACCCACACAGGGCAGCAGCCAGACCCCCACAGCCCCACCAACACCTTCTCCCTCCCCTCTCCACCCTCTCTGCTGGTGGCTGGCAAGAGCTTAGCTTAGGAGCAACTCCTGCAACCCACCACCACCTGCACTCTTCCCCAAGGAAAAGGATCTGGAAGTTTTATGGGGTGATTCACAGTGGCTACAGCAGTTAGAAAAATCTGGGCGTCTGCATTTCTCTCCTTTTTCCTGTTTTCAGTAAGGTGTTATATAGTAAATGCAAATTGTCTTGAAGAGAAAAAAACAAATTAAGAACTTCACACATGTTCATAGAGTGAAATTCAAACTGCCTGACAAAAGGACCAACAATAAGTTAATGATTGCTACAAACCAGGACTTAATCATGTACTCACAGGTTATTAAAAAAAACCAAAAAACACACTGTTGTCTTTAGACAATTTGCTAATATGCAGTATGTAAAGTTTTCTTCTGAGCTGTCTGGCAAGAGAGTGGGGGAAATACAGACTCTACCATTAGAGATATTTAGGAGAAATTTTATCAACAGCTGAATTATGAATGGGTGAAAATATCACTCCTATCCTTTCAAATTGCTAATTAATCTGTATTTAATAAAAACAAAAACATTTAAAAGAAGAAAAGGTATCACAGAAAGAGTTTTCTTAAACTAGCACAATCTGGCATTGAGGAATTTGGAAGGTGTTTTATATGGATTTTTGTGGGTTTTAGCTGGGTGGCTAAAGTATACTACATTAATTTTGAGTCTGTACTTACAGACTGCAGTAGAGTGAAAAGTAAACAATTAGGTTTGTTTGCTCTCTGAATTGTGATACTTTTGGCCTTTCATTGATTTAAAGTTATGCTGATCATATTTTATGCTTTGCCAGCACCTGCCAATCCAAGATCTGAAATGCTTTATAGTAGTTAATTAGCAAAATCTACAGAATATTTCTCCCCCTTAAAGCCAGGTACTGTAATGCTGAAAAGGCAGATACTTTATATTCACTGATGCAAAAAAAAGTATGATACTGAAAAAAAAATCTTTTGTTGTGACAGGTGTTAGGAATCCTATTTTATATACAGAGTAAAAGAAAAAAAAAAATAGAAAAGTTGATAGTCACACTCAGTTAGCAGGAATGCAAACATGTACAAACTACAACCACTCTAGAAGTAACCAAAACTGGAATATGGATTTTGAGAGATGCTCAGTACCTAATAATTCTTGTGCTTCTTCAAGTAAATGCCCAAATAAAACCAAAAAGAGTTCATATAAATCGACATCTGACAGTTCCCTTCTTTACCTTCTGAACAAGTTTCTTCCTGGTCAGAGATTACAAGATGTGAAAGGATTGTTTCTGCTGTGATGGTAATGGGAAAATGTGGTAAGGAGAGCATGTGCTGCTCCAGGCAATGCTAATGAGGGGGCCATTCATTAGCACAGTAGTCTTCCCTGACATAAATCTGCCCTGATCTGTTAACATTTGCTAATATGTAGTTTACTGTAATAAATTAGAATAAATTGTACCAGCTAAATTGCGTGTGAAGTTGCAGTTTCTCTTTGCAAGATGTGAGCTGCCTATTTGGTTCATTGGCTTGTTCACTGCTCCCCGCACCACCAGCCCCAGCTCCCCTCTACAGATCCGCATGCACCCAGGAGGTCTAAGCAAAACAAAATCATAACTATTGAGTTTTACTTAGTTTCATTCTGAAATCATGCAAAACCAGACATCTTATTTTTAGAGAAGGTAATGAATGAAGTTCACAAATCAGTTTTCTAAAAAGCTTCAGACAACCTGGGCTGGGATTTGGAGCAGGTAGGTCCAGCCTGAGATGTTAAGCCAAGACAGTACTGCTCAGAAGATCAAGCTCTTTTGCAAGTGGGTACAGTAAATTGTTGCAGCATATGCTGTCATTAGCACTGTTAACCACAAAATCTAGTTGAATGAGTAGAAAAATTAAACAGTTGCTCATTAACTTGTTCCTTTTCTTAGGATGAAGTCTGACATGGGAGAAAACAAAAGGAAGGGAAAATTACTTTTTGCCATTGGTTGTGAATTCACTTATACCACTGACGTATGTGATTCATGTGAGCAGTTTTAAGAAACTAAACAAGAAGAAAAAATCATTTTTTTCCCTCCATGGGTTTAGAATGCTGATGATCCGGAAAGCTGAACCCAGTTCATTTAAGAGTCAGACAACTCACTAAAGTGAACAAAACCATCAGTGATTGCAAAAGAGGAAGTGTGCTGCTCCCCTTTCATAAGAGCAGAAGGAACATAAGTTGAGATGTCTTTCTATAAAGCAAAACTCCACCCTCAAAGATCCTACCTATTATTTAAACCAGTAACATCCCTATTGTAAAAATCATTAATAGAATCTAGATACAGTATCACAGAATAGTTGAGGTTGGAAGTGACCTATAAGGGCCACTTGGTCCAACTCTTCTGCTCAAGCAAAACTGCCTAGAGTTGGTTGTACACAACTTTCCTGCTTTCCTGTGAAACTTCTGCCAGTGCTCTGTCACCCTCACAGTAAAAAGTGCTGAAATTCAAAGGGGTCCTTCTGCATTTCAGTTTGTGTCTGTTGCATCTGGTCCTGTCACTCAGCACCACTGAAAAGAGACAGACTCCTTCTTCTTTCTACCTTTGCTTCAGATATTTATACACATTAGTGAGACACCCCCACCAGGCTGAACAGTTCCAGCTGTCCACATGAGAGACTGCTTATCAAATTCTTTGAGGAAAACTCTATATAGTCCTTTTCCTGTGAGGTCAGGTGATAGAAGACAGGATACAATGTGCATTAGAATCCCTTTGATTATATTGAACTGTGTCTCTTTATAATAATTTGAAATCTTGTGTATATGATCAATAGAATCTAAAGAGTGATTCAACCCATCTTAGAGTAACTGTCTAAAACAGATGAGATAAACTATGCTCTAAAATTCCCTACTTCAGTAAAGAAGGCATAGTGCAGTTATTCACACTGAAGGAGAATAAACTTGGACAAAATTGTCTCTTGTAAGTTACAGAGACCTCTAAAGAACTTGCTACAACATAAACTAAAAATACAACTGATGTGTTTATTATGCACAAAAGATATGCAGGAGGTATTCTAATGTGCTAAATTAATACTATGGTCCCTAAAAATGACATTCAAATGATTTTTAAAAATCTGTTCTCAACAGCAGAAATCTTATGTCTTTGACATAACAAGATATGAATGTTTCAATCTTTAAAAACAAATTTACTGGCAAATAAATTTACTACAAATATGCTATTATTTGGTTCATAGGGAAATATTACACAAGTTGGCCTAGACCACAAAGGTTTTTATATCAGCTGCTATTTCTGTGGTAATTTATAAAGCAGGATGGGACACAGCATAATTGTCATTGTAAGGAAGATATTTAATGTATTGGATATTGATCACATAGCAATTTACTGTAGAAAGTCAATTCTGGTACACTAGTGTATTCTTTTTGTTTAATCAATAGCCTCGGGGATGTCTGAAGCTTTTTGCACATGAAAGTATGTACAGTGGGAGAAAGGAGAAATTATGGATAAGCTTCAGAGGAGCTTTGATAGGATACAGATTCAGCTTCCTTTTAATCATCTGGATATCATCTGGACAATCATCTGCTTCTTCACAAAAGAAAACAAACAGCAGAGATTTTTGGCATGAGATTTAAGTTGGCTGGCATTAAACAGCAGCTGTAGATCATGTCCCTCCATAGTAAACCCTCTGTCCCTCCCTCAGTAGTGATACTCATTTTTAATATTTAGGTTTCCATGTAGATGAGATTATGTACTTCTGGAGACATACTCATGCATTTGCTTATGGAAAAGGGGTTGGGATGAAATTAGGTGTATTTTATTATTTGAAGATTTGTTATACTGTGCCTGTCAGGAGAGGTTTAGAACTGTAATTAATGTTTCCATGAATTAAACACAGAAGTCTAGTGCATACGGAGACAGTATTTTAGTAAAATATATGGTTGTTCTATCATCTGTTTAACAGACTTTGTCAGTTCATAATTCATGTTTATTTTGAATATCAGTCAATCTCTGATTGTTCTTCTGCTAAAATACCATTGTTGCATTACATGGGAAAGAAATGTAAATCTATAGTACCACAAAGAACAAGACAGTCTCTTCAGTATTCTCCAGGTACTCAGAATATTTGACATAGAGTTTAGGTGCTGATATATATCTGGGGTAGCACCTCTGCATATGCTTTATTTGTCCTGAAAATGATTCCAAACACTGAAAACACTGAAAGTTGAAACAACACTCTATACATCCTATTTCACTTCAAAATGCTGCAAATAATATTTTAAATATTTTTGCTAGTTTACAAGAATATAAGCTAATAAACAAGTAGATAAACATGCCTTACTGGAATATCTGAATTCAGATTTTCAAAATCTTAAGGGTCTGAAAGGAAAAGAAGTTATCAAGATAGTTCAGATACTCATTTTCTTTATTGTCAGTAAGGTCTTTGACAGGTAGGAGAAATTTAAAAGTCCTGGTACCTGTTGTAATGAGAATTGCTAGATAGATGTTGTGAAAATCCATTTGATAAAGTGAATGATTCCTCAGTCCAGTTGATAGGCAGTGCACACTAATCAGAAGGATAAAGCCAGTTTGGTTTACTCTCACTTCTTGTTCCATTATCTGTCTGCAAATTGAGTCTTAAAGAATTTGTGATTTCAATGCTTCTCTGGAATAACTAAGAAACTCCATGAACTAAAATCTTTCAGCCAGGTGAAGGGGGCTGCAATCAGACATTATCTTTCAATATTCTGAAAGAAAACTCTACAGCAGCTGAAAGCAATGGAATGCAGGGAGCCCACAGGCATCATCCAGAATGAAATACATACAGAGGACGTCTTAAGAGCTCCTACCATTCAAAGGCTAACCACAATGTTATTTTATTGATAGCAGATAAGTAAAGAATAGTAATGGCATGGAGAGATGGATTTTGGGAAACACAAATGCAGAAGAAATATGGTAGGTTACAGAATAGAAATTAAGATAGAAAAACCACTACAGAATATAAGGAGAGGTTTCCTTATTTTACCATTTCAACATTTTTTTTAATGGTTCAAGTCCTTTACTCTGGTTCACAATGCAGGGTCCAGATAGTTTCAATGAGAGAGCTGACTGTATCTCATCACAACTGCACTGCTCCTGAGATAAAGAACACAGGACTAGCTCCACAGACCATTCCTTAGGGTTATATCAAATAAAGGATGTTCAGAGATAAAGAATATTTATCTATTTTATTCAGAGAGATGGAACTACTATGCTTTGGAGTTTTTTAAGATTTTCATTTTCAGAGAAAAGGATGTGACATGATACACTTGTATTTCCAAAGTTGCTTTCCAAAAGTATACATGAATTCAAACAAACCAGTTTTTTGACATATATTTAGCACTTTTTTTACTATTGAAGCTGTTAACTAACTTATCCCACATTAAATCAAAAAGCTATAAAAAGATTTACACATCATTTATTTTGAAACACAAACTTAATTGAACATATGTTTTTACCTAGACAGGAGCCTCTTTGTTTACCTGTCACCACACAATGTGGTGAGATTGCCACATAAATGGAGCAAATGAGTGATGAATTTGGTCTCCAATATTTCTGAACTCTCATTATATCAGTGAGAAAAATATAGACTCAAGAGATACACAGTCAAGTGAACTTATTCCAGACAAAAACAAGTAATGAAAACTGGAATATAACAGAGAAATAGGTGAAGATTTCAGAAGAGAGAATAAAAATAATTTCTTTACATCATTTATTCCTTACATTCTTTATGACTTTATATTCTAATTACTTTTCAAAGCTGATGTTAACTCTCCCCGTTTTAATCAGGAGAAATGTAAAAAACCCATGATTAAATAAATCAATTTGGCACCTATTTAAGTCTTTTTCTACTAGTTCTACCACTGAACCTTTGACATCAAAATAGCATGTTCCTTGAATTGCTGACCAGTTATCCTTAACTAGCCCATGAGGCAGTTTAGTATGTGCAGAACATAATACACATTGCATGTGATTTAATCTTTATAGCAACAGACTTTTCTGACCAATAATTTATAAACACAAGCCATTCTGTTCTTACTCCAGAGGCAAAGAACCAGATTTTGCTCTAGAATGGGCAACTCTTTTCCTCTTTTGAAATGTGTAGAATCAACACAAACTTGCACCCAAAAACCTGGAAATGGGTTTTTCCCTCTGTACAGTGTTCTTGCATGGATATGATCATCCATGCTGAAGTCAGCACATTGTTGTGCCCTGTCCTGATCAGTGAGTGTGGGGGAGGACTGTTCGTCTCACTCTGGGTGGTGCGCAGGAGATACAAAATTCTTAGGAGGTTCAATAACAAACTTTGACTTGCAAACTTTAGAACATTAAGGTAGTAAAAGATACTAGACAAATTTTAAAATGTAGCCATTTTGGTTAGAACTGCAAAAATACAAAACCATAAAAATAATGCTTTAGAAAATGTTTAAGGGAAAAGGAGGAAAGAGAAAGAAAGGACAAGAGTAGAAATGTAAATAATCACCAACCATGGATCCCGCAGCAAGAATTGGTTGTTGCAATTTCAATGTCTGCTGGTCAAAGCGAGGTCACAGTCTTGCTCTGTCAGGACTGGAGGAAGCCCAGGAAACACAAAGTCCAATGGGTTAATATATGTTCAGGTATAGGTGTGAACACCCAGATACCTCCCCTGGGGTGAGAAATTTTACACTGCATGGGTATGTTCCCTTTATGAGAACGGAGGCTAATTTAAGTGATTTGAATAACTTTTTTGATATGTTATATTAACTGTAACAAAGTTAGTCTTCTACTTTCAGTGTGTAGGTTTGAATCATATCCAAACTAGATATTTCAAACAGCAAAAGCTCTGCTCTAAAACCCCCTGGGGTCTCTTTTGGGTGAAAAAAATTACAGATCTCAGACTTTTTATGGTGGAAAAGTCTCTTCCACAACATACCTGAAGACTATTAACATTAGAATAATTCAGATTTAGTCTGTTATGGTAGCAATAATAGCATACTGATAATAAATGAACCTGAAACTTATTACCATAAAAATAATTTAGAAAAAATAAAGTGGTTAAAATATTTTTAATCGGACTACATTAACATACCCTCTGTTACTATAGCAACTGCAGTGGAGTGATCAAAAAGGGGAAAATACCCAAATACTGAGAGTTTAATTACAAGTGGTTTGCCAGATGCTAGGTAGAATGAACACAGCAGAACACTATTAAAAATTGCTCATAAACTGACTCGATTTAGCCACAAAGTGAGCCCCAAAAGGATATTCTTACAGTAATTTATTAAAGAAAAAATACTGGTTTATATTCACACATGAGCAATTGTTGTGGATGCATAGAAGAAAACTGATGCTGTACATACTTCTGAGATTCATTTTGGACTACCTCTGCTCTGATTTATGGACTGAATACCCATGTCTTGGTTAAAACTGATAGCAGGTTCGAAATGACTGGAGGTGATCATAGAGTATCTGACTTGGAAGTGACCCACAAAGATCACCCAGTCAAGCTCTTGGCCCTGCACAGGACAACCCTAATCCTTGTTGACCTGACAGACAAAAATATGGAATGACTGTTCAATCCTCTAAACTTCATTTTCATAGAAAAATGTAGAATAAAGCACCCAAAACATTACCAAAATCACAACGGAAGTCTCAAAAATGTATTTACTTAAAGTAAGAAATACACAATTCTTTATAAGCTTTACAGTCAAACCTCAGGCTGCCTCACCCAGCGTGTGAGCGCAATGGGACGCTGCAGATATTTTAGCTGGAGCCACTAGCTGTTAAGCAAATATCTTTCTTTAAAACCATTCACTTCCCTTTTGGTTTTAAGTTACAAGGGCAAACAGAGCTAAAAGAACAAGTTGAAGAAAAGAGGCACTGAAATTCTGCAAAGGAACCAATCACAAAAAGGCATTCCTTCATTTTCTCATATTTGCACAAATGAAAATCTGAAAAGTGAAATGCTAAGGGTACTTTCAAAGTGTTGAGTATCTTGGGCAATTTAAATCCTTACTGCAGAGAGAAAGACATTTCCACAGAGTTATTCTCTGCCAATATTAGAAATTCCCCTTTATTAAACAAGTTCAAGTAACAGCTCAGTGTTTCCAAACTTAAAGAAATGTGAGCTGTTATGTTTTCCACAGAGCAAAAGAGACATATTTTCTTCCCTGGAATAAGTAATTTTACATTAAGTGAAACAACTCAACCAGAAAAATATAACAATAATAATAATAATAATAATAATAATAATAATAATAATAATAATAATAATAATAATAATAATAATAATAGTAGTAGTAGTAGTAGTAGTAGTAGTAATTAAAAAATGTTCCATGTGGAAACCACAGCTAACACCAGAAAGAGTAAACTCCTAGAAGCATATCCCACATGGAAAATGGAATTTTTACTGCTGTATGTGACAGTTTTATATACCTCTGTAAAGACACTTCTGTTGCGTTCCTCTGGAACTAGAAACTATTTTACTCCATGATTCAGAAGTTTGACTGTATTTGGTATTCCTGACTTTCTATCAGAAAGAGTTCCTATTCTAGAAGATTATAAAATATTTGTTATAAATGACATTAATATGACTGGTTTGAAATGCGATAATTCTTAATCTATCTAAGGAAATAACAGATTTTTTTTTCAATCAAGGAGCCAACTTCTTTCCTCAACTTCCAATTTGAAGTTATTCCTAGAGAACAAGCAAGGATAAAGAAATTCAAGAGTAAGACTGACTGCAAATGCTTCAGCTAGGATGGTACTTTGTTTTGAGTTTCATATTGTGGAACTCAAAACAAAGACAGGAAAAAATTACCAATATTAAAAGTATGAAAACCAGAACTCCATTATATCTTAATGTCATATTAAGAACTTAGAAAGCAGCAATGCATCCAGGGATGAGGTCACTGATAGACCTGATCCAGGATTTTTTACATCTTTAAGATTTTTAGATGATTTTCAGAAAATATCATATAATTCCAGATCTTTGATGAAAGAGAAAATGTTCCCAGTGTACAGAACAGCTAGAATTGCACTTTCTGGTACAGTAGTACTCATGAAAACCCAAGTTCATGTTCTCTGGAAAGGGACAAGTTACTTGGATGCATGGTCTCATCATTATTAACCATCACAAAGAAACCACCACATGCTGCAAATTACTTTACTGAGATGCTACTGCCAGGATAAGGAACAACTCTAACAGCATTACTAATGACAGAGATACACATCAAAGCATGCCTTCTGGAGACAAGCATCCTTACAGCTATATAAAGCAGAAAGTATCTGCAAAATAAAATACTTTGTTTATCTATTAAGAGTGTTCATACTCCAGAGGTAGCCATATCTCAGGAGAAAACACCTCAGCAACTTAGTCCCTATTATGGATAAGCCATAAGTTTTGTTTAAAAAGGCAGGATAAAGCAGCAGCTCTAGAGGATTTGGAAGCTGGCACAAAAGCTTGCATCACATGTTTGAAATAAGCTGAAGCCCATCACCAGAAGAAATGCTAAATTAATAGCATACACTAATTTCTGAAAAATTATTACTAGGCAAGCAATCAACAGAATTAGTAGATCTATAATATATCTTTTATTTATTAAAAGTTACAGGAACTACAAGACAGCAGCCAATTAATACTCCATTATCTATGAAATGCACTGAATGGAGGGCAAAACTAAGGTCAAAGATGTCTGCATTGCTTATAAAGCCTAGCAGCTGGTTGCTCTGCTTGTGTCGTGACCTAACACCACTCTGACCAGGAGTTTCTTATTTCTTCTTTGCACTTCCCTATCATCATTTCTACTTGTGTGAACCGATTCTGGCTTACAAATTCAGGCAGAGACTCTTTTGATCTTTGAAAGATGTGTAACAAACCTGACTTGCTGAGGCAACAGGCCTCCATGCCCCAAGGTAGAACACAAATCAGTCAGTGTCAATAGGGAATTTAAGCACAAATTATCATCTAATAGGTGCTTTTCGAGCAAATGAAGACAGACTTGCAAGACATCCTAGACTGTCACAGCAGTTACCAAGCATACAATTAAAGACCTCAGACAAGAATGCATCAAATAACAATGTTTTTGTTTCACACTAGCAGGAGAATGAACGACAGAACAAAAAAAGCAGTAAAATATAGGGGATGATAATGATCCAATGCTCATGTACTCAGGGCAGCAGATCTGAGTACAGTCCTCAAGAAGTACTTTTAAGTACTTCCAATTAAGAATGAAAAACCTAAACTGCATTGGAACAAATTGCATGGGTGACACCCGGCAGATGGCCCTGCAGTAGGCAAGGCAAGTAATGAAGAGTTATCAGTGACCTTGTCATATACAGTTATGTCATGTATATGCCAGGATCTGAACTTAACAGGAATCTCATTGGTCAGTGACACCCAGTGCTTCTGATTTTTCTGCAAGATTTACAAACAACATCAACAAGAATCCAGAGATTACATTAAATACAACCCAAACAATCATACAGAGAACACTAGTACAACCATAATGGTGTGAAGGGAGAGGATGGATTCCTGGAACATCCGTGCAGGAAAGTCTGGCTCCAGCAGGTCAAGAAGGCTTTATGGAGAATACAAAGTAGTTACTAAAGGAACATGTGCATACAACTCAAGTCAAGGGATATGGACTGGATCTGTTCATTGGTTACCTCCTAAAGTGTGAACAGACGTTCCCTCACAACAAAGCCACTCATGAAGTACATGCTGAGCTCATATTATCTCAGTGGAGAGAAGTTATGAACAACATGCAATGAATACTGCTTATATTTTCTGAAAAAAGTGTTAAATTGTGCATTCTCCAAAACCATCATCTTGGAAACACCTCCAAACCAGATTTGCTGCTCTCTGTTAGTGCTGAGAGAGGATTTCACTGGGTCGGTCAATAATCCACAAGACTACTCTGACGGTCATATTGCAGGCAGCTAGTACTTTTCCTTCTTCATCACTTTTCCCTCTTCATCCAAGCTGAAAACAAGTACTATGAAAGCATCCCTTATTAAGACAGAGTAAGTTATTATATGTGTATTAGAGATTAGGTTACACTGAAGCAGATATATAGCAACCAAATTTGACTAACAACACCGGGACAGTTTTGTTTTGACAGTATCCTGACAGAAACAGGGAGATGGCTAAGAAAGTCACTACAAGTTTCTCAAATGTTGGCTGTAGATGTTTGTCTATAAGTAACTGTATTCTTTAAGAATCTCTGAATCCTTACTTGGTGAATTAACTGCTTGCAAAATAAGGAACTATTCTTGGCATGTTGCTCCAGGCAGCGTGAAATGTGTACTAGGGATCTCCTGCAACAAATACCCAGGCAGGACTTTGAAAACAGTAGTCTTGGGATTAGGAACAATTTAAGGTACCTGACTGCTGCTATGGGCCTAAGTCACTTACTCTACATTATTTGAAGACAGTGGAAACTGAGTTTTCACTTAGATGATAAAATTCTCTGCTCAAGCTATCCTCCTGTGACTGAATGGAAGCTGAATTTACCAGGTTAATAATATAGAAATAATATAGAAAATATATGTGAAACACTGTCCCTGACTATCTTAAAGCAGAAATAAACTTTCTTCGTCTTTCTTTTCCAGAGAGTGACTTTATTCTATACATCACCTTTAAGTATGTTCTTTTTTTTCTTTTTCTCTTTTTCTTTTTCTTTTCTTTTTTGTCTTTTTGTCTTCTTCTCTTCTTTGTTTCTTTTTCTTTCTTTTTCAGTATTTTGAGAGAGAGAGGGAGGGAAGGAAGAGGATGACATCAGTAGTTCCCTTTCCAAGTCATTTTCGAAATGCAGATTTTATTTTTCTGTACATAAAATTTTCATCAACTTGCAACATCCATTTTGCCTGATGCTGACAGTCCTTTCTGCTTCTTCTTTTCTTAAGGGAGAAAACTGAGAATTATTGAATTTGTCTACAGACAGCTATATGTCTTTATGTCTCTTCACTCTGCAGAAGCTCCTGGCTTTGGATAACACAAAGTTTTGGAGAATAAAAGCATGAGGAGATGGAGTCTATCCGCTAGTAACAAGAGCTTCCCCTGACAAGCACTAATATTTGCAATTGGAAATCCAAAGAAGAGTTAATACCTGTTTCAAAGACTGCTTCATCTGAGGCACAGATAACTTCACTTTCACTCTACCCAGCCACAAATCAGAGCTGCTGGCCTTCTTATTATGTGGCAGCCAGTCAAAATTGGGTCTAAATTGGACCCCAGCTGTCCTC
Source organism: Chloebia gouldiae (assembly GCA_003676055.1). Classification (NCBI taxonomy): domain Eukaryota; kingdom Metazoa; phylum Chordata; class Aves; order Passeriformes; family Passeridae; genus Chloebia; species Chloebia gouldiae. The sequence continues at coordinate 15,221,729 of QUSF01000009.1, read as the reverse complement.
ATTCCTGCGAATCAAAGAATCACAAAATACCTACCTATGTCTAGATACAAACAAAGCTTCTATTCTTACTGACATTTGACAATACGATTCCAAAAAAGAGCTCACACGTCCACAGGCCGTGTGATTCCCAGAGTGTTCCATATCACTGCTCTGAGAGAGTTGATTTACTGTACATAGGTATGAGGCAATTAATATGTATTTATTACTTACTATTTTATTACATGTTTATTTTGGAGAGGTAATAAACTATCTGCAAGGCTCTTTTTAAAGACATTTTATATCTTTGACTTTTCCCGGCTTGAAAATTACCAAATTACCAATTTTGCTGGCAATGGGAATTGGTTTTGTTTGGTTTGAAAAAAATATGTCCTATTGTCTCAGGTATCAAATTCCAACTCAGAAACAGCAAAAGAAGTTACTTTTCTCACTTAGTTCATTAAGAAAGCAAAAGACATGTTTTGTCCAGCTTTGACAAGTTCCTATGAAATCAGATTATAAAGCTGTAGTCCTTCCATGAATTCCATCCTTTCCAAAGTCTGTGCAGTCACAAAACCTGCATGAAGTAAACAGGCATCTGCCTATTCACAGTTCATAGCCCAAGTGCAGGGGCTGGTTTATGATCTGTTTTCCATTTGTTTCATAGGCATTGCTCACTGTCCAATGGATAGAATATTTGGTCAAAAACTAAGGAAATAAACTAGTTAGAACTGAAGCACTGCAAGCTGTACGCATAGTTGCATTTGCATTGTGGGTTTTGGTTTTTCGGTTGGTTGGTTGGGGTAGAGTTTCTTGCTTTGCTTTGCTTTATTATTGGGGTGGGTGGTTGTGGGTTTGTTTGAGGGTGTTTTTTTGTATAAGCAATCCTCTTAACAAAAGTTTGTGCTCTTTTTTTTCCCATTACTTAAATGCAAAACCTTGTTCCCCTAAATAAAGTTTTTTCCATTTGGAGGTAGAATGGTAGAAAGTGAAACACTTGATTAATATATTCCTTGGCAATTTCCCACCAGCACAACCAGAGATACAATTGTTTTTCATAATAATCTTTTCCCTCAATAATTCTTAGTAGAATTATTCCCTTTAAACTTGCCATGGCTGAGCCCTGGCAGTCCTCAAGTGCAGTTGGTTTTACCATGCTTCTTTAGGTATGTAAATGAAGTTGTTTTAAGAATATTTTTCTGTATTCCTTAAGGAAAAAATTAGAAGTTGACTGCTTTTAAAAATCTGAACAGTGACAACCATCCCATAGACTTCAAAATTTTTACATGTCTAATTTTCTCATTTTATTTCCTTTCAATATTTTGTAGCCATACTAAATTAATTTTTAAATGAAACAACATCTAAAAAGTGCTAAAAGGTTTTTTTTCCCTTTTCTTAGGCAATAAACATCTTGAGACTTCACAACAGGTCTCTCATTCGTTTTGCTAAAACACATCTTTATTACCTATTTCAGCTAACATTAAAATGTGCAAGCATTTCGCTATACTAAGAGATTTTTGCTGTGCTGAGCTCAGAGGAATAAACAGACTTGTATTTAATAGTGATGAGCTTAAAAAGTAATTTCCAAGGCGCTCTCTGGAAGGATTAGTGCCATTTAATATGCTTAATCAGCTTCTAAATAGCGAATTTGTAAAATCAAAAGTAGTTAATACCTGAAGTCTGTTTAATTGTACAAACAGAATTCTTTTGAGAAAGGAAAACGTGTTTGGTAACATCTTTAGTGCCTATCTATTCTGTCTGGCCAAGCATTTAATTCAAGGGTTTTCTTATTCTGTCAGTAACAGGCAACAAGCTCCTCACGGACCTCAGTGGGAGCGTGGCCAGACTGCTGTGCCCCCGGAGGACACCCCAGGGCTGGTGACACCCGCTCGGTGTGTGGGCTGGCACCGTGCAGCGCCGCTCGCTCCCCGCGCCCCGGGCACCCACCCCGGGGAGTCAGAGCTAATCCTCCGGCTCCTGCAGCTCCAATTACTGCTATGCACTGGAAAGGGCTCCTGAAAGCTTCTTATGGCCTCTCCGTTGAAGGCAACCTGCAAAAGCAAAAAAAAAAATATCAGATAAATACCTTATTAATACCCAGTTAGAATTATTATTCCCTGTAACCTAGGAGTGCTTTGCCTCTTTCCTAAAAGCAAACATAATTTGCAAATACTTCTTAAGCAGCTTGCCACACCCATGTCTTCATATGAACTTAATCAAAGTGTCAAATGTCCCGTTGGGTGAAACAGAGTCCAAACTTTCCCCTCTGCTGCAGCTAAAGCAGGGCACTTCCCAGGTCTGTCACTTGTACACCTACTTATGTCTAAATTTTCTTGCATTCTAAGTAGTCTCCTTTAAAGCAATCTAATTTTCAAAGTACACTTCACTGTATATATGGATTTAACGTGTTGTACAAATAATCTCCAGAAAACACTGTGCTCCTGTCTTTTGTGACCACAGATATAGGAGTAGACTGCTGGAATTAAAAGACCCTCACATTCTTAAAATTAAACAGCTCTATAATTGTTTGCAGAATGGAGGCCTGCATTCCTTCTTGTCTCTATTTCTAATATTTAGAAGTTGCACTTATTATTTGCTGTCCTTTGTTATGTTTACAATCTTTACCAATTGTTAATAAACCACTTTTTACGAATTCTTTAAGGCTGCAAATTAAAACAAAGAAGGCAAGCCTTGGCATCAGAAGCTGGACTTCAATGATCCTTGTGGGTCCCTTCCAACTCAGGGTATTCTAATTCTATGATCCTACAGGACATTTTTCACCAGTGTCTTTCCAGACCCTTTGTTGGCTTTTACTGAAGTTTTCAGCTGAAAATGTGGTATGTCAGGGATCAGTTAGGGGGGAAAAAAAACAAAAAACAAACCAAAAAAAAAACCCCAAAGCCCCAAAAACCCCAAAAACCCAAACCACCACATCAGATTTAATGATACAGTCTATTGACCACTCCACTTAATTTACCAGAATGGTCCAAATTTATTCCCAAAATAATTCACCAAATCCACAGCAGCTGTAGGACTGTGTTAAGGTCACTGATATACAATATGAGATAACACTATTAACTGTGGGATTGAGGATGAGAAATGCCTAGCCTTTTCTTTCATGTGGAGAAAAAACAACCTTTTAAAAACCATGCAATAAAACACCCATTAGCTGCAGTGTTATCCTCCTTACTTGACGGTTTGTTTGTTTTTTTCTTTTACTGTATGTGTGGCAATAACAATATTCCAAGTTTAGCATCAAAGAGACTCAAAGTTGCAGTTGTATAACAATTTGGTGAGTTTGGAAGAGTGAAGCAAAGGTTTATCATCTGGGAACTTCTAATGCCTCAGCAAGGAGGATGTTTCTATCAACACTGCAAATCACAGAAATCTGTGGGGTGCAGCAGGATTTGCAGGTTTTCCTGCCAGGCAGTTGAGCCTGAGGCTGACAGAGATAGTCTCAGTTGAAAGCTGCACTAGCTGTGCTTGGAACCTACTGTACTTGTGACAAAAACACATGCAATACATGAAGTTAGATCTCATGTGCACAGAAGATTAAAGTACATATAAAATATATGTATGTGTATATACGAATTTACAGGTGCAATATACAAACGAGTGTCTGAGCATTCAAATCAAGAAGCCAGGATAAAATTGTACATTAAAGAACTGTAGCATGCATGCAAACTTTGTGGCTTTAGACAAGTTTTAGACAGCATTAGAAATGGAAGAACTTAAAGTACAAGCCCTGATGCATGCTGTCAGGTTTGTTTTCAACTATTTTTCAAATTTTGAGCCCTTACACATTATTTACCGGCATTATTAATGTCTGCCAGGCTTATGAAAATGAGCTTGTTTTTCTTGTACTGCAGGTTCATGATCATTTATACCACATCTGTGCAATACTGGAGTAAATGGAAGTGCGTATTTGAGATAAATCAGGTTTGAATCCACAACTGCATTCTGTCAAACTGGACAGTAAGATTTTTAATTATGTCTTTAGGATCTTATACTAGCTTTTTTTGAGCTACAGATTGATCCATTCTGATCTTGCATAAAGCAAAACCAGGGAAGACAACATTTGAGACAGCAAAGCTTCAAGATCAAAGAAGAATGGAAAAAAACCTGAATTCATTTGAAGAGGCAGAGTGAGGTTTTTGAAGTTCAAGGGACTGCTATGTTTCTAGACTCAGAATCGGTGCAAAAAGACTGGATTCACCACCACATTAAATAGTAGTCTTTAGGGCACAATGTATTTGACACATGCTTTTCAGAGTTAACAACCATTTCAGGTGCACCTAGGACCCCTCATGCCTTGCCACCGGTTCATATTATGGCAGCCAGAATAATTTGTGGGGCTAAATGACAAACCAAACAAATCAACAGACATGTTAAAATAACTCTAACAAAAAAATCGTGATCTGGCTTCATCTAAGGCACCTCAAGTAGCTGTGCTCACACTGTGCAAAGGGTGGTTAGGGCAGGTCTGAGCAGGCAGTGTGCTGGATGGGAAAATCTGAAGCCACGGCTGCTTGAGAAAATTGTGTGGGGAGCCATTCACAGGGATACTTATTCTGTTTGCTCTCCACTGCCTCACCCTGTCAACTTGAAAACTTGTCTATAGATATGGAAAGGTCCTCAGGCCACAGGCAAAAGGTTATTCAGGCACACCTGCTCTGCTGAGGGAAAGTGCTAGAGACAGCTTAGGGAAACATGCTCAGAATGCTGGCAGCTCCACTGACTTTCCCCTTTATTCAGCTTTGTTAGAAGTCTAACTCTCAAGTCTAGTTCATGAAGGTGAACCGGCCAGAAAGGGCCCTTGCCATCCATTTACTGGGCTTAGCGTTCTGTGTCCAAACCTCCTTCTTAAATAAATGCTCAAGGGCTCTTTGAATAAATGACATTTTTCAATAGTCCAGCTATGGAGATCAGTGTACGCTCCTAAATAAAGATGACAACAAAGGATTGTTTGCATTTGCAAAGCAGCTTCTCTGGTAGAATTATTCATTTCTGTGAACAGCTTTTTCATATTTTATTATTAATTATACACTTAATTTTATCTGTTTAAAAAAAATTAGTGAATTAAGTATTTGGAAAGCAGTAGAAAACAGCAGAATAAGTTCAAGAGCTTTAAAATGCAAGAGAAGTCAGGCAGCTATACCTAAAAAATTTTAAACAAAATTCTACCCTTTTATATTTAGCTGTTGACACTTTTTAGACAATCACATTTAGTTTTAATTTTGAATGCTCTCTTGTTGATTTTATTTTAACATAATTTATGGTTTATTTTTTATGACATGCATTCATATATATGTGTAAAAAGAACATTTATTTATAACTTATTATATTAATTTATATATTGAAATATACACAAGGCTAAGTTTCTTGGATAGATATCTTTTGATCATATTTTTAAATAGTATTATTTTACAAATAAGATGCTAGTCCTCGGGTTTAACGTTGCCCCAGGAGAATTAGTCTCTGAGGAACACATTGCTCACAGCTGCAGTGAAATATTTATAACTGAAAATTTCAGCACTTTTAATTCCATCTCAGTGACATCAGTGGGATATCTGAAATATTACTCACATGCAATACTCAGTAAAGGCATGTATGATTTTATCAAAATTCTAGAAAAGAAATTTTGTGTTTATCATTAACATTTTTTTCTAAAAAAAAAATCAGAACAAAAATATTACTGTCGTAACATGGTATATTTGTGGCAGATTTTTTTTCATTATGATTACAATAAGATGTAATTTTCCCAAAGTTTAAAATGATCAGCAAACCTCTTCCTGTTTACTTTAGTTTATAGCTTCTTTCTTTTAATCCCCTCACAAATTTGGGCAATTCATACCGTAGCACTAGCTTAGCCAACCTTATGGAGACTTTGCTGATTATTTCACAGGATAACTAGGTTGGAAGAGACCTTCAAGATCATCCAACCCACCCCTAACATCTCAGCTAAACCACGGCATCGAGTGCCATATCCAGTCTTTTTTTAAACACATAAGTCACCCAAAGGATAACTCAATTATTGAGTGTCTGCAACTCAGTGAAAGCCATGGTTTCTTAAGCACCACTGACACACTTGTGCCCAGCCTGACCACATGTGTGATAGCACTGCTTTGATTTTGACACTGTACATGTGCACCAAGGTACATAATATCCCACACTGTGGCCTTCTCATCCTCAGATCCTCAAACCTCAGATGTGGTAGGATGCTGACAGTGTTGTTAATATCTTTCTAGAAGATTGCTTTTTCTAATGCTGAGGTCAGTACTGTCCAAGGAGAACTGCACACTAAACTATTTGTCTTGCAGCAATGTTACTGCATTGCACCCTTGTATCCTGTTTATTTCCTCTCCACAAGTTGAACAGCAACAGAGAACACAACTGCAAGAAGAGTCCCTGAAGCAGAAGTTTCTTCTTTGGAGATTACAGTACACTACCAGGAAAGTATCTGAAGACTTGACATATGCAACTCTCTGCCCTGCTAAATATTTTGTTAGATATATTGAAGAGTGTAGAGAGGTTAGTGAAAAAGTGAAATTTCTGAGAGGCGATTACTAGGCTTCAAACCTGTGAGGGAAAACAACAAAAGAAAAACTTAACAACTGAAACCATGATGGAAATGCATGCTGAGGGTTAGCTTAGCTTACCCTAGCAGAAAAACCACTTGATAAAGTTACTTAGGGTCAAAAGAAGTACCATGACCACTAGGAAACTGGCAAACCTCAGTTTCCCAGGGTCCACTGGCAGCTAACGGGGTATTTGAAAGTGGTATCTCCATTTCAGAGACTTCCCAGACTGACATTGCCTCAGAGATGTATAAGAGGTCACAGAAACTTTTGCTTGTATAAGGGTCCCCAAAAGGATTCATACCAGGATCCCTTGAAGTTTCTTCTGATTCCATATTAACGTGATCAAAGCAAAGAGTGTGTTGCAGACCATTGTTCACCAATCTGGCCAGCTGGTGCACAGGAATGGTGTTGGCTGCAGCCCCTGCTGGGATGTAGCTGGCACTCAGCCCATTCAGATCTGCAGGCTGCATGCTGCTGTCAGATCCAGCCTGCTCTTTGATGCTCCAGCTTGGTAAGTCAGACTTTATTGGCAAACATAGCTATTTCAAGTAACCACTTGAACAGCTGTGGTAGTGGTGCAATGTGTGTTTGGCCAAGTCCTTACCTGGACAGTGACTGATTATTTTGTTGCACATAATAATTGGGAAAGAAAGAGGCAGCAGACAGCAGAAGTGGGGGACCAAGTCCAGGTGACACTACAGTGGTGGGAAAATCACTGGTTTCCCAATGATGGCAATGGGACAGCTTTGTGCAAAATTTCAAGTGCTACTTGCTGCACTGCAACGCTGGGTATTCACTTTGTGAGAGCTGGAAACTCTGTCCTCCTGACCTTGCTAACAGCTTTTTGTAGCCGACTCCATTCCTCTCCTTTAATATGTGACTTCCAAATGGGATACTTCATCTCAGTCCTCCCCAGAACATTATTTCTTTCTCACACATAGAAAACTCCAAGTGATATACCCTGAAATGTTTCCTATATTGTTATTGTTAACACATACTTATTTAGTTTATGATGCACTACCAGATATTTTTTCCATGTGGTCCTTATTTTGTATTTGTACATGATACTTCACTTATGCATAGCACTTCCCCTTTGGTTTACTAAGTCTTGTAAGATTTAACCTGTTAATAAATCCTTACTAGAACTTGTTGCATCAGCAGGAAACAAAGTAAACTATTACAGGGGTATAATAAAATTTAAAACTACAATTCATATTTGTGATAAATTTTGCTTAGTATTGTTACAATGATATTTAAGGTACTGTCCTGGGTTGATGCTGGCCAAATGCCAGGCACCCACCAAAGCCACTCACTCACACCCTACTGTAGCTGAAGAGAGGAGAAAAAATGTTACAAAGAGCTCATGGGTTGAGACAAGGACTGGGAAAGATCACTTATCAAATACCATCATGGGCAAAACAGGCTCCACTAACAAAATCAGAGAAGGATAATGAGAAGTAAAATAAACCCTGAAAAATGCCTTCCTCCTATTCCTCCCTCCTTGGAGCTCTATTACCTACTGCAGTGGCTCAGGGAGGCAGGGAATAGGAGTTATGGTCAGTTCACCACCCGAGGCTTCTCCTGCTGCTCAGGGAGAGAAATTATTCCCTGGTTGCACCACGGGGTCCCTGCCATGGGAGACAGTTCTCCATGAATTCTGCAATGTGAGTCCAACTCACAAGCAACAGCTCCCCACGAACTAAAGCAATGTTTGTCCATCATATGGGCAACAGTCCTCCCAAAACTGCTGCATCATGGGTCACTCTTCCATGGGGTGTAGTCCTTCAAGGACAGGCTGCTCCAGCATGGGAGCAGGGCTCCTCTTTCCATGGGCTCCCACAGGATCACAGCCTCCTCTTAGGCATCCGCCTGCTCTAGTATGGGGGTCCTCTATAGGCTGCAAGTGGATCTCTGCATCCCCATGGAGCTCCATGAGCTGTAGCAGCACAGCTGCTTCACCATGGCTACCACCACGGCCTACAGGGGAATCTCAGCTCCAGCATGTGGAGCACCTCCTCCCTCTCCTTCTTCACTGACCTTGGTGTCTTCAGAGTTGTTCTTCTCACATTTTCTCACTCTGTTCTTCTCTTGCCAAAATAAAACTATGCCACAACTTTTTTAATCTTTCGTCTTAAATATGTTAGCACAGAGGCATTATCATCATTACTGATTGGCCCAGCCTTGGCCAGTGGCATGTCCATTTTTTGAGCCACCAGGGACTGGTTCTGCTGGACACGGAAGAAGCTTCTAGAAGCTTCTCACAGAAGCCACCCCGGTAGCTTCCCCACTACCAAAAGCAGGCCATGCAAAACCAATACAGGTCCTCATTATAGAAAGAAATTTTAGAAATATGCTCCCATATTATTCTATTTAGCTTAATGTGTATGTTTGAAGGCAGCTACTGAAAATCATCTGAAAAAACAGGATCTAGACTAAACTAGTCATAAGGTTCTTTTTATACAAGAGAAAATCTCCAAAGACTGATTCACTCTAAATTCCTTGATTGTCTATTTTAGAAAGGTAGCAATCACTTCCTGGATTTGTCTTTTTCTATTGACTACAGAAGAAGCCAATACAAATGCTTTAGAAGAGATACCAAACTTCCAAATTGCTAAAATTATACAAGACGAGTCCCAGCTGTAGCTCATTCTTCCCATAGAACAGACAATCAGACATAAATTCTTCAAAGATTTAGGGCCTAACTCCCATTGATTTCTCACTGTGAGATTCTTTAAGCAGTTGACTTCAAGGAGAGCTACACACCTAAAAGTAGTGAATAGTTGAATACTTAACATCAAGACTGCAAAATACTGACATAAAGCTTAAAAATCAGTCTGTGACTATTTAAGCCATACAGCCTTCAAGCCCTTTTTCCTGTGGCAAAAACTTTCATCCCCACTGCAGAAAGGAACTTATTTTTGAGCTTCAGGTACCATAATCCCCCACTCCAAGGAAGGGGAGCAGGGAAGACCCAAAGACATTACTGTCTGGAAGAGCCACTGCTAGGTTCAACAGAGCACTCTTTCAGATTCCCTTTTGGACCACTTCTTGGCCTTTCTCACCACAAAATGTTTACTTAAGAGATTATTTTAAAACCCTCAACAAACTAAAACAACAGGTAGAGCAGACCTGGCAGGTGTTTTATTACAGTAGCACCATCCTGAAATTACATCTACTTATTTTTATTCAAATTGACAACATTTCAACTTGAGTGTTCCTTAATGACATAAAACTAAGTCTTATTTTTTTTCTCTTTGAAGTTACATCATTGTAGCTGTTGATTGTTTAATTGTCCTTTCAATCAAGCACTTAACTTCCTACTTAGCCCCACACAGGACATGACTTGAAGACATTAACAATTGTCACTAATGCGGATTGCCTTAGGATGTTTCAAGTTTATTTGTAATGGAGGCAAACACTCACTGTTTGGATGAATTCTATAAAAGCTGAACATTTTCTGCCCTAGGCAAAGTTTTCAGAAAGAGTTCATATGGTTTTTCTGGTTGTAATCACTGCATTCAAATTATGTATAATTTGGTTTTCATGGTTTCACTGTTGGATCACATAAAGTCAATTATAATTACTACCAAAAATAAATTTCTGTATGCACCTTGGAATATTCACCATGAAGTTATGACACATTAGAAAAAGATTCACAATTACTAGGAAATTATTTAAGAGTATTTTATTATTTTCCTCAAATGCAAATGAAATTGCAATGGTTAATCAGAGGGATTGAAATAAATGGTCATGAAGTCTTAGTGCTACTATAATCTACAAGTAGTATCAATTGCAATAGCAAATGGGCAGAAGTAAAGGAAGGTAGAAAAGCTCTTTATTTAGAGTAATTTCCATGAAAAATATTCCAAGACATTGGATGTGATTATTGTTTACCCACAAAGAAGTGAAAAGGCTCTTCTGCATACAATACGGAGATTTTGTGGGACTCTTCAGTAACTTCCAGACAGGTGCCTGAGGCAAAACTTTCTCTTGCCTATTGCAAGGTATTTCATGTAGGCAAGCAGCCTCCAAAAAAGCATGTCCTGCTCCACTTTTGTTCTATAAGCAGGATGCGTCTCACTGGTCCATCTCTCCCTCCAGCTGTAGTTTTAGAAAAAAAAAATTGTTAGCCTTAAGATTATTCTTTTTAATGGACTAAATGGGTGAATCTCCAAAAGACAGTAATGATCTTGAAAGCACGAACTCTTAATTTCCTTCTCTCAGATATCCCTAAACATCTTCTTTGACAATAAATAAAACTGAACTGTGAAAGTTTAGGAATAAACAGACAGGACATTAATTCTGCCACTGCTCCTACAGGGTCATTTACTGACAGGAAAGTAAATAGATGGGCCATTGGTTTCTATCTCACTCTATCAGAAGTGAAGTGTGTCAAAGTGTAAGCAATGTTGTTCTGCTTCACTTCACTTTTTGCTGCTGAACCCTACCCCAATCACTTCATTTACCCAAGAAAAGTAGAAAAATCTGAAATGAATACCAGACATGCATTTGGATTACAAGGTGATCCAGGAGTACATGGGAAGACTTTGAATTCCTGAGGCGGCCTTAGTGGACAAAATCATTTAAAATTTAGTAGATGTAACTGTTCAGTAACTTTGACCTTCTGATATTAATCCTGCAGCTCTAACTACACATAACTATATATGACTATATGTAATTGTCTTGATGTAATGACTTGAGATTCCTTTGCAAAATGAATAAAAAACCTGCAATTAGATTAACTGAACTCTTACTAATGTTATAAAAGATGTTCTAATTGGAATTCAGAACAGAATATGCATAGTACCTTAATTCAGTTTTGCTTAACTTAGCAATAGGTAAATTATTTTTAATAATCTGCTAAACCCAGTCTGATTTAGGGTTGACCTTCTGGAAGTAGATTATTTTAAAGCAGTGCCTGATTTCAGTGCATTAATGACATGCAAAAAAAACCATACTTAGGTTCTGGGTTTGTCTTTAGCCTTAAGTGAATACATATTTTAAATAACATATGTTTGGACTTGACTCTGATTTACAATAATCAGAAAATGAAAATGATACTATTAGAATCACCCAAAACTGGGCAGTATCTCACTACATAATCCCCTGTACTACCAACTCATCCACAGAACTATGCTTGGTAGTGTTGTGGAGGAAACTAATTTCATTAGCCAAAGAGAGAGCCTGAGAGTCTAGTTTTACAAGAATTTTTCTCTGAATCCATGCTTCCCCCTCCTCAACATCATTCCCTCAGGGTGACCTGTATTCAGGCTGTCATGGAAAGGACTTGTCTTTGCATAACCACAAGTAAAGTCTCTTCCTTGTGCAGCTACATGGAAAACTGGCTACGGAAATTATTCCAACTCAGAATTAAAGTGCGTGTGTGTGTGTTGTTATTATTTCTAAGGCGTTTCAGTCAAATCAGTCTCCTAATCCTGGTGAATCTGCCATTATGCTAATGCCAATGCCAAAGAATAGTCACCAGAAGTTCCTTGCTACATGTGGAGATAACAGGGTAGATGACTGGGAGACCTCTTATTTTGATATAAGTCTACTTTTAAGCTTAGAAGATATAGTCCAGCCAAACTTGTGAAGGAGGGACTTGTATTTGCTTATGTGCAGTCACAGTGCACACTCAACCTAACACCAGTGATGAAGACACTCCTGGAACTGAGGGCCACAAGAACTTGCAGTGCTCCTATGAGGTCCCTGAGACTTCTGAACAGAGCAAATCTCCCCATAGGAAGAAAGACTGTCATGGACTCTGAAGTCCATATATATATACTTATATGCATATAAGTATGTGTAAGCATTGTAGGATTCATAATATTGATTATTTTGAGAAAAGAAGCTGCAAAGACAAATGAACAAATTTGCTGAATTGATTTACCTTGCTTAACTGAAACTAGCTGCATATATTACTATCACTAAATAAGCATTAGGTTTTTCTAAGGACACAGTATTTCCTGACTGCATGAGTGGTTTTCAAAATTACAAAACCAGAAGTTCCTGCCCTTTTCATCTCTTTTTTTCCTTGTTTTTGTTTCTCAGATTCTCTCTTGTTCCACAGTTCACATAAGCACCATATATATTATTGACTGCTATGATAAATAAGTTGAAAATGCTTTGTTTCTAATTTTTCTCTTTCTTGGATGTTAAAACTGACAGCTTAATGATTCTTTTGCCACATACTAGTGAAACACCACCCTTACCAACACGCAAGAGAGGCTCACTTTTCCCAGAAAAGTGAGGCCTTTTGCTGTGCACTCTGGGAAATATAATACAAAGCTTAGTTACTTAAAATCTATTTCAATTTTTGTAGATCCTTCAATAATTACCTGGAGCAATATAAAGATCCTTCTCTTGAATTTTTGATTACTTTGCAAAATTAGCAAATACAGCATATGCAAACACAACATGTTCAAGTGTCTCTTTATCTTGGTGTTAGTGCGAAACGATTGGATAGCGACAACAAATGCTGGAACTTGAGAATAGAAGCTTTCCCATTTACTTCCATGGAAACAGGTACAGACTAATCATGGATAGCTTCAAAAATCGAAATTGAGCACTGTCCTTCTGTCTGTTTAGAACAGCTTAGTGTTTCACAGGCTTTGTTGATCTAATGTCACCCTAATGTTTTCCAAAGGAAGACTGGAAAAAAAACCTGCAATACTGACATGCCAATGGTACCAGGATAGTTTTCATTCACTTTAAATAAAAAATAACTTGTAAAGACGTGGTAAGTAATTTCTATCCTTTAATTTGTTTCTCTGCTTGTTTGCTTGCTTTTATATGTAGAAAAAAGTGTGTTCCTGCAGCATTTGTTTGTTTGTTTTCCTATGGTAATTTCCTTAAGGAACACCAGTGGTCAATGAAGCACAAGCTGACAAAATATTGCAGAGCTCTGCACACCCTATGCATCTGAAACAGTCATGTTTAGAGTGGCACATGAATGTTTGTAGTTACTTAGGACTTGTCAGTCTGGCTTGCAAACTCATGACGCCTGGCTAAAAGGTAGTTTTGTTTCTTTAACAAAAATCCCCATATCATGAGATATACATGGAAACAATAAAAACCGGGACAAAGTTTCAACCTTACAAATCTTGATACGGGAGCTGTCAAACTTCTTGAGACTCCAAGTTCACAGCGTGTAAGACATCTGCCATCTTTCAGGTGCACACATATAAACACCCTCAATAAAGGTGGGAGAGAAAGCAGTGCTCGGGAGCAACTTGATGGCGGCTGCTCCTGCAGAGTAGAGGGGTGTGAAGCCTTCAGTAACTGAATCCGTTGTAGGGTCCGCGCTTACATATGGAACTTGAACAATAGGTATTTACTTAAATTACATCGATTACCTCAGACATGTGGAATCTGTACGTCCTGCCCACTTCCCTGAACCTTTGGAGCCAGGATCCTGTGGGGAACATAATGGGCTTAATTACGGTGTCTGGACTAGCCATGTAGGACCCGGAAGGCAGGAGTTAACCTCACCTCACCTTTTACATGCCAGTGACCCCAGGCTCGGCTGGGAAGCCTGGGGCCTCTGGAGCAGCTTCTGGATTACCACGACACACCGCTACCTGGTGTGATGGCAAAGGGAAACGCCGCGCGAGTACGGCCATGGTGCCCGTGCCTTCTCACCTCGGCCCGGGCGTGCTGGGTGACGCTCCGGGCACACAGGGCCCGCTCCCGCCCGCCCATGGAGCAGCCGAGGAGGGCGGCAAAATCCCACAGCAGCGGCCGCCGTGCTGCGGGGCGGGGGCCTGGGGGTGCCACCTCCGAGGCTCGGCAGCGGCGGGGCACGCCGCCTGCCCTCCCGCCCCGCCATCCCGCACCGGCCCCGCGGGGCCCGGCCGCGGCTGTCACATGGCACGGGGAGGGGGCTGCGGCGGGGCGGGCCGCGCCTGGGGCTCCCCCGGCCGCGCGGAGGCGGGCTGAGGTGGCGGAAAGTTTGTGGAGTGGCTGGCGGCGGTGGCGGCGCTGCGGTACCCTCCCGCTTTCTTGCCTTTACTTTTTTCTACACCCCCGTCTCCCATCGCCTTCCCCTCTCAGCGGTCGCTGCGGGGCATGAGCGGCAGCCGCCACCCGCGCTGAGAAGCAGGAGGTCGTGCCGCGCTCGGCTCTGTCAGTGGGGGAACGCCAGGGACGGGAGCGCGGGCAGCGGCTCCGAGCCCGCCATGCTCCGCCGGCCCCGCTCGGCGCTCGCCGTCCTCCCGGCGCTGCTCCTGCTGCCGCTGCTGCTGGGCGGCCGCCCCGCCGCCGCCCGCTGCCCCGCGCCCTGCCGCTGCGCTGGGCACCTCGTCGCCTGCAGCCGCCTGGAGCTGAGCCGGCTGCCCGAGCGGCTGCCGCGGGGGGCGGTGCAGCTGTGAGTATCGGGGCGGTGGGTTCCGTGGCGGGCTGGGGGCACAGATCTGCGTCCGCCCGCCATCTTCTGCCCCCGGGGCCGCGGACGGGCCGGCTCGGAGGGGAGCGCGGGTGTGGTGGCGGCAGCGCGGTGCGGGCGCGGCAGCACCGGGGCTGCGGCCGGGCTGTCGGCGGGCGCGGCGGGACAGCGTCCCTTGGGGCGGCTGCGGCCCCGAACGGTGGTGGCGATAAGCGCCTGGCTGAAATGGGCCCGGGAGCGCTGCTCAGTGCCGGCGGGGGCGAGGAGAAAGTTCTCTTGAGTTTCTTGGACAGTGTGCAGTAATCATCACGCTAGCGCTGATCGGTGTTGGGAAAGCTCCTATGGGTTTTTTCCTGCAGCTCTTCATTCCTGGGTAGTTTAGGCGCTGGCGATGGTGCGGGCCCGCTCCGCCCGGTGCCGCGCAGTGGCCGAACCCAGGGCAGCGCGAACTTAAGTGCCAGCCGAGGAAAAGTTACTTCAGTGACAAACTTTTAAAGAAAAAAGTATAAATTAAGTCAGTTTTCTGAAAGCTTGAAATGGACGAGGGGCTTTTCACATTTGTTTTTGATCGCTTGTCACTGAAAGATCGTTTATATTAGTAGTATTAATTTTCTATTACCTTTTCAAAGCAGATCGAGATAAGGGCTTTAAAGTAAACAGGAAGACTTTCAATTAGTTGTGGCTAATTCTGTTCAATTGCCTCGTCTGGAGGTCATGCTGGTTTACTCGTGAAATGTGGATGGCTGTATTGACACCATATGGAACTGAACACAGGCATGGCTCTGGGAGTTGAATATTTCCAGGGCTGGTATACGAAAGTGTGAGGGGAAAGAAACTTTTTTTTTTTTGCTTATGTGATTGAAACGTACAGATCTACTTCATCTGCTTTACATTCAGTAACTACTTTTGCTTTGTATTACATTTCATTCCTCTTAGTTTTTGGAACTGTTTCAGTATGCCCACTTAAGTTTTCTGACAAAACCTAAGGATTTTGTTTTGATATAAGTTAAGCTTTACAGTTTAATTTCTTAGCTTAGCAGACATTAATGCTGTTAAAATTCAGCTGTGGTAGATAAAAAGGGCAAAATCACAGAACTTTTCGTTTTTTAGAGTTGCTTTAAAAAGCATTTTTCATTAGCAGTAAGCCAAATTTGTTTTTTCCACTTATGTTCCCGAGAGACAATAAAACACATTGCAGGGCTTTTTTTTGTTAGCACAAGGGACATTGTTCTAATTAGAATTCCCTTGGTAGTGTAAATTGCCCTTATGTAAGTTCACATTCCTTTAAAAGTGTGAGAAAATAAGTTCCGCTTGTATAAATAAGCTTTGCTCTGTTTTAAGAAACCCTGCTGTGATTACTCATTGGACAGCTGTGTCACTTGCTTTTAAACTCACAGAGGTACATCTTTGTAGGTGTCACCAAACCATGTGGTCTGGCCACTTTTGTGTAAATATTTCTTTTGTTTGTGACAAAAGCCTTAGAAGTACCCAGCTCTTTCTTCCTTCCCCTTTTAATAAGAACAAGGAAGAGTGTGGTGTTGTCTGTTACCTCCATCTACCTCAGTACTTGGACCTGGGATTGTGCAATTTGGTAATTAATGCGCTCAGCTTTACATATGCAAAAAAGGTTTGACTAGTTTGGATTATTATTGCAACAAACTGCACTTTACAAATTGTAAAAGACTGTTTATGAATTTTATTGCTATATGTCTACTATGTTTTCCATGACACTCTAAAGTGGATATAGCCAAAGGCTAGCAGTTTAATTACAGGCTTTCCAGTCGTCTTGAGAAAACAACAGCCTTTTCAACATACACAGGCAAGACCCCCAAGCCGGAGAGTGGAAGCTCTTCTGCCTGAGAAGGTCTAGGCCCGTGTTAGGCTTTACACCTTCCTTTGCCCATCTGTACTCACCCATATGGAGAGCAGGTTTTTGAAACTCCTGCTGCATACTTTCATGCCTGTTTTGTTCACATTCCCTACTGAAATAAAGTAAGAGTGACTTCTGAATGGACAAAGGGGAAAAAATGACTCTGATTTCTTCTTCCCCTTCTTGGTGGCAGGTGTGAGTCTATTGCATTGTATGGAAGTGTCTTCATAAAGTAGAGTGTAAACAGGCTATAATTGTCAATGTCACTGTGATTTTAGCTAAATATGGCTTGTTCTATTACCTTGTCTTCGTGAGAGGTAACAGTCTGCTGAAAGCTGATAAACATTTATAATGGCTTTGTGTACAGATAGTTTTGAAGTCGGATTCCCATTTAATTCCAGGATGTGTATCCTGATATTGCAAGAATTTGGGGTTGTTAGAGCTGGTGGAGGAGGAAGAGTGTTGAGCATTGGCCAGAGTCCTCCATGTGTGCAAACTCCCATTGGCACTGCAGTACCCTTTGCCAGGTTCACTCAGGAATGCTAGAACTGTCAGTGGGGCAGGAGGGAAAGTCTGAAAAATGGTTTTCACTTGTGTTTGTATTACATCTCTAGGATTTACATTTTATAAATCCTCTCGTTCTCTACCAGAATTGCCACAAAAAAAAAAAAAAGCTGTATGGTTTTCACAGCTGTTTTTCAATATTTTCCAGACTAAAGCTTGAACATAGCAAGCTGATTTATGAGTCACTTTGGATCAGTGTCTTGAAACAGCTACAGCCTGGCTTTTTGTTTTTCAGCTCTGCTGATTTCTGCTGAATTAGCAGCTCTATAGGCCCCAGTGGGACTGATTAAGGAACTGTTACTGGATTTGCATTTTAAAATTTGACTTGGGGCTCAGGTTTCTGAGTTCTCTAAGGAAGAAGATGATAATTGTGACTAAGTGCTGTAAATTAAGTTATAGTCTAAAAGTTATATCTATAAAATGTGTGAAGAAGCACTTGCCTTCTCCCTCTATGCATTAGGCTTCCTTTCAGGTTTTAATCACACAAACAGTGATGTTCAGAATTAAGTTTCAGCTAATGCTGGGACTTGTGAGTTACAAAAAATGATCATACAAACGTAATGGAGCAAAAATGTCCAATCACTATTAGAAATGTGAGGTAAAGAACAGGTATATATGCTTTCTACTGCTCTAAAGAATTTCTTAATATATATCTGATTTCTGACTTTCCAGAGTGTGTTCTGTTCTATCTTCTGTGACTTTTGAAATTCTAGTAGCAAAAGTAATCACAGGGGGAATTTTCTCCCCTCTTGTAATTTGGTTTTCACATACAAGGAAAATTCAGAAATGGAAAACACATAGTAATAATATTTGAACAATGTCAGTTCCATTTTTGTGAAGGAAAAATCTAATCTTTAGGAAAAATCTAAAAAAGAATCTAATTTTCCAACTTTTTCTTCATACATGTTTTAAGGTATGGTGAGAATTGGACTGAAATAAACTTCTAGCTTTGCAACTGGGATGATGTATTTTTATATTTTAAAAAAATGTGCCAATCCAGTGCTTATTAGTTTGAAAAACTTCTACAGGTTAAGCTTCACTTAGATTATCAGTAAAAGGCAAATATTTTAACTCTTGGTTCACTTCCAACCACTCTGATTGAACTTAAAATGTGACTTGCAGTTCTTTTTTTACTGAATTTTCCTGAAGTTTCCTATGCCAGTAGTACTGAAGTAATGTTAATAAAATATTTATAATATGTATTTTTTACAACTATTGGTAGACAAGCATATATACTGGATGAAACAGGCAATTCAGTATTGTCTGGAGGGTTAGGCGGTTTTTTTTGGTTTTTTGCTTTGGGATTTTTTTTCCATCTTGTGTTTGACAACTTGGTGTAAGTAAACCAGGCATAAGAAATTTTTATGTATGTATTTTTTAAAGTAGGTGCTACTTGGAAAATGTGAATGTATCTTTAGTGTTAAAAAACAAACACCAAAAAAAGTAGTTTGAAACCTAGTGTTAGTTACGCTCACGGTTGCCTTGATAGACTCCAGATGGATGTGAGCTTGAGCTATGAGTGAAAGTGTCTGGCTCCAGTGTGGTGATCATGCACAGCAGTGGTTGTAATTGCAGGATTTTTATAGTTTAAGGACTCTGCCAGATTTTTTTTTTTAACATGTTTTAACTCCAGCAGAACAAATCTACTCATGTCTGTTACTGTCTGGTAGGTCCTTTAGGCAAACTTGCCTTAAATAAACTTTTTGCAGAGTTTTTAGGTGAAATGAAGAAATGCAGGTTTTTAGCACCAATGTTGAAAGCTCCTTGTTGAAATAATTACTGATTGCTAAGTCTTGTCTGAAGCGTGAACAACAGTAACATGTTATGCACTAACAGCCATAACTTAACTGAATTTTGGCTGTTTATTTGCATAGTTCTTACAATCCCTACAGACTAAAGCCAAATATTGAATTAAGTTTAAGGGCAAAAACTGTCTCTAATCAGACTTTAAGGACCAAGTTAGATTGCTGTCTAGATTTTTGTAGCAGCATACTTTTTCAGTATTTACCCTTAATGCAGTGTGAGAATTTCAAATCTGTGCAGCCAATGCCTTCAGATGTTAAACAAAGGGATTTTTCTCCAGTGTATGGCCTGGAGAATGTTTGCACTAGATCTTTAAGCAGTGAAAGATAAAGTCCTCTAATATTAGTGTGGTTAATCCAAAATACAGGAGAACTCAAAATTATAATGGTGGAACTAAAATTAGTGGGCTTTTGAAAACATTGACAATGTATTGGTTTTCCATTGTTAAGAGGAAAATCTGTAGGGTTGTAGACACCTGAAAATCAAGATACAGATATATTTTAGGTGCTTGAGTCCAGAGCTGAGTCTCTGAAAACATCCCCTCTGTGGCCACCTGAAGGTGGTGGAGTGTATTCCCCTTCTGTAGGTGCCTCTCCCCCAGCCCTCAGCCCCTTCTTTTGTTCTGGAAAATGCCATTCACACTTTCAGCTCTGCCCTGTGCAGTCCTGGCTTGTGAAACAGCACATCTTTCTCTTTTCCCTGCCTGTGGCTCTGAGCAAGGCTCATGTGCCACAGCTCAGCAGTTCCCTGGGCCTGGTCCAGTTGGCTGGCTCAGAACACACCTTACTGAGTACTGGTGGTACCCCTCATGATACCCGTACATGCCTGGGATTATTTTTTATGCTTAATTTTTATTATTACTGGGGGATTTTTTTAACTGCCAACTCTTAAGAGAGGACAAAAGTGACAATGAAATTGTCCTGGCAACATAGAACAAGTCATTTGGGAGAATCTAAAACAGTTTTACTATCCACATGTTCTTCTAAGGAAGCCTAGGTGCCTGGCTGTTGCAGAATTACACCTGTGTCTGAGGTTGTGTAATCATGGAAGCAGGGAAACTGGA
The DNA here is from genome assembly GCA_003676055.1 of Chloebia gouldiae. Classification (NCBI taxonomy): domain Eukaryota; kingdom Metazoa; phylum Chordata; class Aves; order Passeriformes; family Passeridae; genus Chloebia; species Chloebia gouldiae. The sequence continues at coordinate 15,201,489 of QUSF01000009.1, read as the reverse complement.
ATTCTCTGGATCTGTGGGTTTTCAGGGCTTAGTCACAGAGCAGAATGCCTAGCACAGACCCTGAACTCGACTTTGTTTAAGCCAACTCTGGTCTGTGTGCAGCAGGCATACAGTGTTCATCAGCTTTTTTCACTTCTGGAACTGTGGATGGAGGGTAAACACGTCCATGGCAGTCAGGCCTGTGTTTGGCATGCTCAGCACAGATGACTCTACTTAGTCATCTTACCCAGAAAAAGTGAGGAATCATGTCATTTCCTCATAGATTCAACTTGAAATGACACTGTGCTTGTGTGGCTTGATGAGGACCCCAGGTATGGTGGATGACTCTTAAGTGCTTAAGTGGTGTGTGTGAGCAATTTTCTTCAAAAGGGTGCTTTTTAAAGCACCCTTTACCTGATACTATAGCTGCTCACTGCTGAGGTGCACTGATTCATTTCTTTATATGTCTGCATTATAAACAATCACTGGAGTGAATTTAAGAACTCCCTAAAATAATGTCATTTTTGTTAGCTGGCTTGGATAAATGCAGTGTTTTAACTTGGAACGAATGCTTGCAGATGCCTGGATTGATGCTGGTGAGGTGGTGATAGTCTGTAGTAGGGGAACAGAAAAGTGCATGTTTTGGTGGATGAGTGACTGAGAAAGGGGAGGCCTTCAACAGAGCTACTCATGGTTACAAGATGGGTTGTGGGGTTGTGAGTCTGTTCCACGCGTGCAGAGATTTAGAGATGTGCAAGTTTGAGTTCCTGCAGTTAGCTTTTCTGTCTTTTACTTTATGGTCACTCTTATTTCTGTTACATTTCCAGTGCTTCTGAGGCTACAGCAAAAATTTCTTAGGACTCTTGTAGGATGTCAAGTGTTTGAGAGGGTAAAGGTGCATGACACTGTAAGGAAAAGTATTTCTTGTGGTCAAGAAGAAGTGTTGAATTTTTGCTACCTGGCTTGTTTGGTAGCAAATGCTGCGATGGTGTTAACAATTACTTATAAGCTGCATTAATATATACTGGGGTCCTCAACATGGCACAAGCTAAGCATTCAAGCTAGTTCCTCAAGGGTAATTAACTGTGGTATTAAAATCACCAGGATACAGACATTTTAAAACTCAGAATTTGTCCTTGCTATATCTGTTTTCTCCTGCTATTTCTTAAGATTTCTGTTAAATTTGGTTATGTGGGAATGGTGTCCACAGTTTTGTGGAAGCATGAAAATACAATTACTGTTATGGGCAGTCCTCATTGTGTACTTGTGAGCTGTGCATTGCTTTTGAAACATGGGTGAGAAGAGTGAAATACTATGATTATCCAAGGAATGAAACTGCAATGGCTGTTGTTTTTTGAATTTTCCTTGTTGAAGTAACCAAGAGGTGGTTATAGCCATATTTTTTGTTGTGAGGGGGTGTGGGAGAGGGGTTGTTGGTGTATCCGAGTCAAAATCTTTAGATGTTTTCCATGGGTTCTGTGCACATTACATTGAACAGTTCTATATTGTTCAGAGATACTAGGAATTTCTTTGACACTGCTAGCAGTGATCAGGGTATTTGCATTTGTATATTTATACCTTGTGTAAGCAAATGAGTTTCTATTCTAATTTAGCTTATTAAAAAAATCTCTTTATGTACTTGGAGACAAGTGAGAACATAATTTGGATAGAAATTGCACTTCTTTACTTGATATTGTATGGCAAAACTGAGAGCGTGTTTATTTTTGTAACCTCATAGGGACTTAAGTCACAACAAATTATCTTCAATCAAGACCAGTATCTTGGATCACCTTCACAGTCTTCAGGAAGTGTAAGTTAATTTGTCTTAATTAAAAATCATACCAAAACATAAGCCCTAACCAAAAATACCCAACCTGTGTTTGTGAATGCTAATTGTAGTTATTTGTCTAGGAATGGTTGCTTGAACAACAAAGATACTTGCTGTTGTGATATTTTACATTAAGTGAAACTGGAATTATTTTTTAATTTCGAGGTGACACAGTTCAGCAGTTTAGCAAGTCCAATGTACCTACTTCTGATTAACGTCAAAGCTAACTCTCCCTTTTGTAATATTAATAGGAAGTTGAACAACAATGAACTGGAGATCATTCCAGATCTGGGACCAGTCTCAGCAAATATAACTCTTCTGTCTTTGTAAGTAGATCTTACCCTTGTCCTTGGTTAGTGGAACTAACTCTACAGGGTTCATGGAAATACGTGCGTTACAGAGATTAAAGTAAAATAATTAGAAATAGAGCAGCTTGTGGTTAGGAAGTTGATTATGTCATATTATTTAGAAGTTCTTTAAAATGTGTATAATTGAGCTTAATCCTTGTAGTTTTTGTGCTTCCGAAATAACAAAAACTGCATTAGAATTAATTTATGTTGTGGTAGTACCCAGAAGCCTCAGTCCTGTTGTGCTAGGCACTGTACAAGCATCTGTAAATGTTTCACAAATTTGTACAGTGCTGTCTTTAAAACAAGACTTTTTCTGTCGTTATGCATCTTGGCTGAGATCCTGGTGTATTAAATCATGGCAGAATTCCATTAATTTCACTGGACAATACAGGGAAATCCCCTTGAGATGCAGCTTCAGAACAAGTATCTAGGTTAGAAGATGTTCTGCCAACATCTCGATAAAAGTTTTTTGAGCCCATTTGAATGCGTGGCACATTTTTTTTTACTGCAATTAATACATAAAATTGTGACACATGATTGTGTCCATGTTCATTGCTTTTCGTGAAAGAAGTGAGTAGGTTACTTGGTGTTCATTTGTAATGTGAGTATGAAGTTATAAAAGGCATATAGAGCCCATAACCAAAAATGCTGATTTTAAAGGAAGTCTTATTCCTGATGTTGTAGAAGTAAATTAGTTGGATTTCTTTTCTGTGATTTAGTTTCAATAAACAGTTGAAGGAAGGTGTAGAAAAGTAGTTACTATCATACTATTAGTTAGAAAAAAAGACCTGGTTTGCATGTGTGGGATTTGTGTTTTATCAATGGGAATCTAAAGTGTCTAAAGTAATATGTAGCCCTCTGGCCAAACCCTGTCCTTGAATACAAACTGCAATTACCTTTCTTGAAGAATCCTGAAGGGTTAAAACAATACAATAAACTTTGGAAAGCTGTTCAGTTAATTAAATTGATCACTATTCAATTGCTTACATCTGGTGATTTATAGGGGTTTGTTTTTACTCTAGGCCTAGGTCAGCCAAGTCAGCTGGTGCAGCCGCTGTGTCTGGGCTGCTCTGTTTGAATAAGAACTAAGTGACATTTGATACCGATGTGGTTTCTAACAGATCAGAATCAGAAAAGAATGAAAGGAAAAGCAGATGGTGTCTGACAAATAACTTGAATTTAAGCACATACTTCATTTTGCAGTAGCATTGGCATTCCTTTTACACTGGCATAATATTCTGTAGTTAAAGCATCTAATTGATCTAAAATTTTTATTTCTCTTATATGTATTTACCACCTTGCTAAGGTCATTTTTACCAAAAGGGTAGAAATATTAGCATAATAAAGTGGTTTATATAGTCTTGCTTTTTTTCTGAATTCTTAGCATTTCTATTTCTCATGGAAACTCAACAATTGTTGTTCAGAGGAAGCTAAAATCATTCTTTTGGAGCTGTGCAAAAGTTTTGGTATTCCTCTGAGAGAATAACTAACTGTCAGTCACTGTGGAATAGTTTGTTTCATATCCTTATGTCCCTGGCTTGGGACATTTACTCAGGTAGTCAAACATGGAAAAATCTTTGATAGATCTGTGCTATGCACTGTACAGGCTAACACTTGAAAGAAAAAAAAAAGTATTTTCTAAAAGCTATTATCACACTATTAATGCAGTTAAAGTTGCTCTGGGTGGGTGTTAGCTTGGTTTCATTCTAATTCTGTGTGTGGATAAGGAGATTACTGAATGTAACTGTGCTACAGCTGAGATTTAATACCTATTCTGTGACTACGGCAGAGATTCCTGGAGTTTAATATGGCAGAAATAATTACTTTATTGTTTTGTGTTAACTTATGAATTCCAGTCTACAATAGTTAAGATAATTGTTCTATATCAAAACAGATGAACATAGAACATAAAATTAGAGTTGTATTGTATTGTCCAAAAATAAATAATCTTGTCTCTTTTGCATGGCTTTTCTTTAAAACATAGAGTAGAATCATAGAATCATTTAAGTTGAAAAAGACCTTTAAGATCATCAAGTCCAACCATTAACTCAGCACTGTTAAGGCCACCACTAAACTGAGGCTTTTACCATGTCTGTAAAAGCCTCATATGCACATCTTGTAAGTACTTCCAGAGATGGTGGCTTAATCCCTTTCCCTTTGCAGCCTGTTACAATGCTTCACAATCTTTACCATGATGAAATTTTTTGAGAGCAATAAGGTCTCCCCTGAGCCTCCTGTTCTTACTGGTTGGATATTATTTATGTAAAGATATTAAATTTAATTTCATAGTACATAATATAAATAAAGATAAATAAACATACAGCTGTTTGGCATTAAAATAGATATGGTATTGTGGTGTCATAAATGAACAAATAATCTAACACTTCTTTTTAGAAGTGAAAAAATATGTGCATTTGGTTTTTTGTGGTGGATGTTATTTGAAGGGATTGAATCCAACTGATTTAATGTATTTTAAGTTCTGTGAACAGAACACATATGGAACAATTAGAATATAAGTTTTAGAACCACTCTTCAGAGAAACATCAGATGACTTTCTCCAGGATTTTAAACTTTTAAAAGAAAGGAGATTGTGAAGCCTTTCCAAAGCAAACCACTGTTCCCATGTTGAGTCTTTGTTCTGACTTTAAATTATGGCAGAAAAGAGGGTGATAGTTTTCTAGATTTGATTACACATCTTATGAGATACTTATAAGTTGGTTCATTACTGTCAGTTGAAAAGCCAGCTGTTTTTTTTCCAAGGAATCTTCAAGGAATGCTGTAGAAGTGATACCCTCTTTTCTTGCCATTATTGAAGAAGCTCTATTACAAGATTTTTTCTTCCACTTGTGAAGAATTCTCACTGGGCTGAGGAGCCTTAGAATTTTACCTGTTCTGCAAGAACTTTCTTGCCCTGCAGAGGAAATTACACTGATGGGATGTCTCCATAGTAGTGCAGGTATCCCCACACAGCCATGTATGTCTGAATTCTTTGAACAATATAAACAAGTATGGGTGGATTATCATGTTAGTCCAGTTTCCATTTCTGGAGCTACCTCATTTCAAGCTATGTAGCTGATATTTTATCTAAATGAGATATTTCCATACTAATGAATTATTCAGGATAAACATACCCAGAGCAGGAGATGATCCCAGTCTCATGGTCCCAGTCTGTCTGTAACATGAAACAGCAATGCTAACATTTTGTTTTTACCAATGCCAGTTGAGGGTTGAGCATCTCGGGAATGAAAAGTATCAGACAGGCACATCCCCTCACCGCCACCCTGTGAAATGTGTGAAGGAGTGAGTATACAAGGATATTCAGGCACACTCTGCTTAAATGGCTGGAGATCTATCTATGATCTTATTTATTTGATGAGTATATATATCTTGTTACTAGAGCCTCTGAGTCTCCTGGGAATCTGGATACTACTGTGAGCAACATGGGTGGTAGTTTGGGGTATATATGGTTAGGATTCATAGGTCAAGTCTCTGAACATTAAATTGCTGGGTGTTCTTTTTGCACAGCCACCAAGCCCTTTTATATACTTTCTGTAAGAGAAGGCATGAAGAGAGCAGTATATTAAGACAGGAAGAGGGAATTTCGGGTATTTGCCAGAGATTGTCAGGACCATAGCTCCAGCCAGGACGTCAGGTCCCCCACGTGCTGGCAACATAAGCTTTTGAGGAGAGTGTTGGATTTAACAACTGTTTACCACAGGTATATAATGTACAGACACCACACATGGTAATGTAAGTGTATTTCTCTATCCCTAGAAGTAAAATATGTTAGAAATTTTCTAGTTTGCATTCCTGAAGTAAATGTAGAAACAGCTAAATTAATGGAGAATTTCTTTAAAATTGTTGTAGTTGAGAATTACTCACTTCTTGGAGAAAAAACAATTTAGTTTTTACTGTTCCAAGATAGCTGAATTGCTTTTGTATCGGGTACAAAAATGGGCACTAATGCCCTCATTCCAGGAGAAGAAGTGAAAGTTCTGAGTATTGTTTCCATTCTAATGACATTGCTTATCCAAGGTGTACCAGTTCTGTCCTATTTTTCCTGAAAATCTGTCTGAACCAGTGATCTTGACGCATGAGAAGAAAACTAATACTGCCTTTCAGATCTATCACAGTTGTAGTTTTGTACCTAGGGGAGAAATCTAGAAACAGATTGAAACCAAATAGTGTTAAGTACAATAGCCTTGTCTAGAAGTCCTGCTTGGTGTTTACCTACCAACTACTATTTGCATAGAGCTTTTACTTTAAAATTCTTCCAGAAATGTTAACTACTTTTAATGTTACTAGTACTTCGAAAGGAAGAGACTGATGTGCAAATTCAGCAATGTTATGTAAGATTTTGTTTAAGGATATGCCATTTAAATAATAAATGCATGCTACTTCTACTTGCAAAATTAAAAAAAAATACATAGTTGTAGACAGTGTCCAACATCATCAGTACACTGTATCTTTGAGTACTGTGAAAAATGGAAGGTAGCAGTGACTATGAAGGGACAGAACAGCTTTGAGTATTGAAGTATCCTGTCTCACCAACTAGAATTTATTGTTCTTATGAAAACATATATGTAGAACTAGTATTAAAACCCCCATGTTTCTCATTACCCACATCCAGGATATGTTCCGTAGTAATGCACTTGTATCAGTAGGGACTAGAAGACCTATACATGCCCAAGTCTTTAGTGCATATAGTGAATTTGTAACATTGACTAGTTTTCAAGAATTGAGTGTTTTAAATAGACTTGTAGTTTTACATTTTATTGAATAGGAGATATTTTATTCAAAGGCACTAGAGTATATGGCATAGATGATTGAAGTTGTTATGTTGTAAGGACTGATCACGTTAGTCAAGAACACAAACAAATATTTGGTTGTAGTAAAGCCTGAGAGGAAAATGTAAAAGTCGTGGTGTGGAAGTTCAAGGGTGCATGAATGATTCACAATTCAAGAATGTTTTTCAAATCTTACATTAATGTGTGTTTTGTATTAGGTTTCTGCTTCACTTTTTTTTAGACTGTGAAATCTTCTGTTTATGGGAGACATAACGAAAATGTGACATGGTAAAGGTTCTCTGCTGTGCTGGGGGAATCCTCCAACTCTGTCTGTACAGGAAGCCTTTAAGGCAGGGACCGATCACTTTTGGGTTCTGAGATACTTAAAAGCACTGCCAGAATTGAGGCAGTTTTTTGAAATGTGGCTGTGTGTTTGTTAGACGTTGAAGAGAATCCACAGGCCACATCTCTGAAAGTTTTTTACAGCCTTTAGTCTTACTGTCAATATGTGCTGAACTTAAATTTACTGATTTTGAAGATGTGTCTTGTATCCTGGATGTTTAAAGTGGTAAATGAACAAAAAGTACTAACAGAAAAGGTCAGGAAATAAAAATGGGACAAAAGAACTGTAAAGTGACCAGTCCTAGATGACTGCACAGGTCACAGGTTTTCGTAGTAAGAAATAACTATTTCAGCTTTAAATTTAGCTTTCTGATCAGCCACTACAAAATTAGCCTGGTTACTTATCTTTATGCACAAACATAGTTACTGAAGAAAAGTGGCAATTAATCCCTCTACTCTTGTGAAGGGATTTTTTTTTATTATTGTTTGTCCCTTTCTGTTTAAAATGTGGAAAAGTTGTATTTATGTATGTTATGTGATAATGGGCATCCCAGGTCAGGCTTCAGATAGTCATATTGAGAAATAAAATTCAACTAATTGAAACAGACACTCAAAATAAATCATGCATTTGTCAGCTGACAGTTTGAAAATAAGAGTGATAGTTTGCATTTTGTGGCAGTAACTTAAACCCCTGTGAAAGGCCTTCAGTGAAGACAGAAGGATAGGTATGAGAAGTTTGCCTCTTTGTCATCTCACAGTGGTCTGGGAGTGAAAGGCTGTGTGAAAAATCCAGGAGAATGTTGTCTCGGTATGCAGTTAGAAAGCTGCAGTCACAAGAAAGATGTTTAGATGAAACTTCTGAAAATGAAAGCTTACATTCAGTAGGAGTGAATGCCTTTCCCTTCTATGCTTGCCAGAGAAAGTGGTATTGTTTGTTTATAAAGCTAGCATACTAAACTGGAGTCTGGATCCCAGTATGAAGAAAACATTGGTCAAATATTTTACATCCTTGTCATCTCTTCAGCTACCACTTTATTATGGGAAGGATTAAGATTTGGATGCTGCCTGGAAGAGTTTGTTTTGAAGAAGGTTTGAAAGAAGGGATAGAGGAATGCCAGACTGGGCTTCAGGCATAAGGCTATTTGGAGAATGTCCCAAAACTAAGAGTAGTGGTAAACCATGTGTGACTTGGTCTGAAGTTGTGAGCAAAAAGCTGGAGCGAGGAACTTACTGGAATTAGTTCTTGCAGTCTTTGACATTTGGTGTGGAGACTTAAGAGGAAGTAAATAAAGGAATTTGAAAAGAAACCTGACTTAGTCAGACTTAGAGACATGGAAACTCTATGACAGTGATTTAGGCTGAATGATGGGAAAGAGAAGAAGTACATAGAAAACCAGAGTTTGTTGTAGCAAAGATTGTGTGAGTGAGAGCCTAGATTAATGCTTGCAATGAGAATGGAAAAGAATGCAGATTTTAGAGCTATTTGCAGTGGATAAATCTGTCATGATTTTCTGATCAAAGTGGTATCGGAAAAGATGAATTAAAAAGAATAGGAGTGGGCTACCAAACTAGAGAAAACTGTTCTGATATGACAGAATGGAAGAGTGGTAGGAATTTTACAGAGGAATAGGGCATATGATGTGGAAAATGAGAGAAGTGAAAATTAAATTGAGAAGTCAGGCTTAAGTGTTTGCATTATATTTTACAGAATTGGTGGTGGTGGTGATTACGGTAGAGCACTTAAATCACTTGTGCCTTGAGTGGAAGAGAAGTGCATGAGAGAACATTGGTCACCTTGAATGACTGAAGTTAGGAGTACATCTAGAGGGGTGTACAGTCTGCCTAGACGTTGGTCTGCACCCTCTAAAAGGGAGGGTTGCTCTTTAACAGTAAAGAATAGGTGTTCTTTTTACTTAGGAACTCTATACATTAGATTGGAAAAATGATTTATAATACTGGAGGGCACTATGCTGGTTTTATCTAGGTCATGTTTCAAATTTTCCAAGATTTTAGCATTAACTAACTGTCACACAGCTTACCAAGTCTGCAGTGGGCTATTATTTCTTTTGTCAGTTCTTGCCAAAATAGTTATGTTTGCATTGTTTTGTTTACAGTTGTTAAAATAAAGGGATGAATTTACACATTCACTTACCTATCACATGCTAAGTAACTTGTGATTATTTTGGAAAAGCCAGAAAACTGAATTGGAAACAGACATCAGGGTATTAAGAAGAGAGTTTGGAAGGAAAACTTAATTACTTTCATATTGGCACTATGACTGGAATCAGAAGAGAATTGTTATGGAAGTATCATGTGTTTAAAAGTTTGGATTTGTCGCTTTCTTCTTCTTGCTGAGGAAAATGTATCTGATCACAGAGTTGTTTCAGTCTGCATCTTTTGCCTTTCCCAGATTATGTTTGATTTGGAAATCAATAAACCTTTGGTTTCAAGTTTTGGACAGGGTATCAGTAGCCTACAGAGTTCTGAGTTTTCATTTTCTGTTATGCTTGTATAATATAAAAAGCACGAAATATAGAGTCTTTCTGACATCTGGCTTTAAAGAGAAATGAGAGGCATGGATCATGGAATGAAGGGGACCTTCAAAAGAAGGAACAAGAAGGCAAGAAGCTCTTGTATGAGACGCATCAGACTTGTAAACCTACCAGTAGAACTGGAAGTGAGCCAGAATCTGGGCTCTGTTTCTGCTGACATTGTCTTGGAGAAAAACAGTTTCACTTGCAATACTTCTATGACTAACACTTGCAAATATTAAAAAAAAACCCAGACTTTCTTAATTCAGTCCAGTTGGGTGTCTTAATGGTGAGAAGAGCATGTAGTCCCATTCATATCAGAGGCTGTTTTTTTTTTTTGTAAAGGTAGTGTTCAGTTTAAAACTAAAATTTGAGTATTTTAAATAATGTAATTTTTCATTACAAAGTTGCCCAGTATTCAAATTAATAGAAATTGAAGAAAAAGAAAACATTTTTGCTCTTCTTGAAGTAGTAGTTACTGAGGCTCTTCTGGTAAGACTTCCTTAAAGTTGTCCAGTCTTATCCTAAAAGCAACAAGGTATGTATCTTCTAGCACTTCCAATTAGTTTTGATCCTTTTTTTTAATATAATTTATTTTTTCTTTTTGCTTCAATTTTCTTCCACACAGTATGTTTGCATCGTAGCTCTCAAAGGAGTTTGAGAGGGGTGGAGGGGGACTGCAAAAAAAAATATGCCAGCTGTATGAATATGATGTCAGCTAGTGCGTGATGGGAAGAACAGGTGAAAAACCCAGAAAAATTTAAAAGGAGGGTGTGAGTTGTAGTAGCATGCAATGAAGGCCACCCAGAACATGCTCAGATGTGGACAGTCATGTTGGTTTTGTAAGGACTGTGATATGGCTGCCTGCAAAAGCTCTAATCTGGTCAGACTATGCATCCATGAGCTTCCGTGTGTCGGCCTCAGCACTGGTCAGAAAGATGCATCCAGTCCTAGCAAAAGGCTTTTTTTTCCCCTCTTCACTCCTGTTTTTCAGCAGGAGATTCCATTATGGTTTAATTTGCCTTTTTGTGATTCAGATTATTCTGCTTCTCAGGGCTTAGTTGAGGGACAGGAGGTAGTGTATTAATACTGTATCCAGATACACACATATGTTAAGACAGTTACTGTACATCTAACAGTTATGCAGAACAGGCTGCATGGATTCTTCTCCAAAGTTGTCTCTCAATACAACTTCTTTTTTCTAGGTTGCTCCACCTCCAGACTCCTACACATACTCCTTGTCAGGATAGTAGGGTGAGATCCAACAAAGAAGTTTTTAAAACATTGCAGATCAGGATACAGCCGGAAGAAAAAGTTATACTGGAAGTGCAGGAGTGGTTTTTTGTGCTGAGATAGCAAATAGAAACAAAAGACAGGACTTCAGGTCCTAGTTTGTTCCTACCTTGGATTTTCCATGTTACAGTGTGCATGATGAGTTTCAACTCATCAGGGCCATGAAGCTTACGTGGATATTTTTCTTAGGTAGAAAACATTTCATACTGACAATCTTTATCAAGAGACAGTATGACTATGTCATAGCTTTAAAAACTGGGGAGGGGGGGATGTTTCAGCATTTAAGAGCTTTTATATCTAAAAGGTGTTCACTAGATGCTCAGCAAAATGGATACAGAAGTTATACCTGCTTTGTATTTTCCCAGAGTAAGGAAAGTACAAGTCATTATGTCAGATACATAATTATATGGAATGAATCTTAAGATCAGGATTAAGAGGGCTGTTAAAGGATTTTTGACCTATTGGTATGTTTAAACTCATGAATGTTGAGAAGGAAAGCTAAGGTTTCTCATATCCATAATGAAGAACTGGTATTCTCTCTTAAGCTGGTATTCACACAGGCTTATGTAAAAGTAATTAAATCAGGCTGTATGCACTCATTGTTTTTGATTTGTGGGGTTTTTTGCTGCAAGTCAGGGTGTAGGCACTCAAATTGCAAAAGGTGCATTCAAATTCATGTAGATATTTTTGGTGGGTTTATCTGCATTCCTTGGTGCTCCTGCTGCTTTAGCTGTTACAGAAGAAGTTGTAAGGAAGCTGCAGCATGTTCCTGGTCCTTTCACATGAAGAAATTGTTATCAAATTGCTGCAGGTTTGTTTCTGGCTGAACTTGATGTTCTGGTTTTCTTGTTGCAGGGAATCTCTCTTTCTCTCATCTTGCCTTGAAGGTCTGTGAAATTAAACCAATGGAGTGTATGCAGCTCCATTTGTCTGAATACAGCAATATTACCATCTCGCAGGAGAGATTTGCTTTTGAGTTTTCTTTTCCCTACCCTCCTCTCAGTGAAAAAACTTTTATGTCATTGTCTCCACACTCATGTTTTGTGGTTCTGTCTTGACAGTTAGATAGGCTTGTGTTTTTAAACGTGTCCTTGACTAATTTTGATGATGATTTGGCAGTTATGAGGAGGGTGATAGACTGTTCTTTTCAATTTGCTTAAGTGATGATTATGAAGAAAAATCAAATTAGAGTTAAACTTTCTCATTTTAAATAAAGTTGGGTCTTAAAGAAGAACTGTTTGGATATCTTCAATGCTGAATAATCTTCCAGGCATGAATTATTATACTTATATTCTTTTGAAGAGAAACTGGACTAGGGTGTTGGAACAATAGGGAGTGAACCTAATTTTGCAACTGAGTAACTTCTACAAATCCAATTAAGCAAGGTGTAGTGAGAGCTGTTTTGATTTTGATTGAGAGATGGGCTGGGACTATGATGTATAGTGCAGTTTACGTGAGCAAAAGAAGTTGCTCGTGACTCCTCAATATGGCCTTACCATCTCCAAGAAAGAAAAATGTTTCTGAAGCAAACAAGCTGTGGGTTTTTTATTTAGTGGGGGTTTTTTGTAACTTAATTTTTTTTAGGTTTTTGTTGTGACTTGGTCTGTGTCAGGTAATTTGCCAGTTGGTTTAAGTGGTACTCTGAAGATGGTGTAAGAGTTTTACTCGGTTCCATTAGGTCCAGCTAAAGTTTGTAATACAGGGGCTATTATCCTGCCAGTTGTGAGGAATTTCTGTTTTATGGAGCAATGCTGACACAAAGACAGTACTGTGCAAGCCGTCTTATAACTGAACACTTTCACACTGCAATTTAGGAGGTGGGCAGTTCAGGAAATTGCTGGCTTCTGCTGGAGCACACTTTTACTGCAAGGAAAATTTTATTCGTCACTCAAGTAATTGGCAGTTTTAATACCTTGTTAGTAATTACCTTGTAAACAAACTAATGCATAAAGGCAAGGCTCTATGACCTGTTATGTTATCTAACTCACATTCTTATTTGGCCGGTGGAACTGACACACGGTGGTGGTGTTTGTTGTTGTTTTTTATTAAAGTAATTTGTTTCCATTTATTATAAATACTTTCAACTAAGAGTTAAAAAATGCAGTGTGCCTCTACCAGACAGCCTAAAGAATGAAATACGATACAAGCTCAGCATTGGAGGGGCTGCTGGATCCCTTACCCATTCCCATATGTGGTCAGAAAGCCCATTTATCTCACTTCTGGTTCAGTTTGTGAGTTAGGACTTTTTTGTCTTGAGCAGTAGTTCCCCCACAGCCCTTGAATAAGTGAGAGCTGTCCATGCTACCCTCATGTGTGGTTTGCTGTTTGATCCAGAGCAAGTATTTCCAGTAAACACCTTCCAGAATTAATGTTCTTGTTGATAGTTTTACTAAAATTGCTTTTGCCAGCAGTCTCTAGGATCTGGGAAAAGCTCCTGGATCTTGGTAATTACCAAACAAGGTGTAGAATGTACCACAGCTAGAACTGACTTGAACTTACAAAGTGACAAGAATTATTTCAGGTTACATTTGTTTAATTGTTTGTGATCTGCTTTCACCTATGTAGTGGTAGCCCTGAACAATAATGCTGCTGATGTGCGGTATATGATTTGACCAGTGTATGATTTGGATCACCCATCCTTTATAATCTAGCTCTGTGTTTAGCTCTGGAAATTGGGTTGGAATTGTGTGCCAAGGAAGTTTTCAAAAAACCCCAAGCACTGTGTTTAGCTACCACAATATTAATTTGCTTAAAATAGAAAACAGCTCTGACCTTATTTCATTACAATACTGTGGCATACTGTTCCATGCAAGTGACAGATATTTTGACTGTTCAGAAATAACTGATTATAGAGTTTTGCATCTCCTTTTAAAAGCCATGAATTGCAGTAATTTGATTATATTGCATTTCCTTTCATCATTTCATTGAATTATATTTTAAGAAATATTAATGAAAATTTATTTAGACTATTCCAATTTGTGATTTTCAATTAATATTATGCATAGATAACATAATTAATTGCTTTTCTGTAATTCAAAATTATTTTTGAGTAGGAGAATTAAGACCTAGTATTTGGCAGAGTAGTGTAGTTAGATGTGTTTACTCTGGAAATGACAGTCTCTTGCCTACTGCCCTTAAACTTCAGGACCAGTAACAAGATTGCCAACATTTTGTCTGACCATCTGAAGCCATTTCAGAGTCTAGAAACTTTGGACTTGAGCAACAACAACATATCAGAACTAAAAATTTCATCATTTCCATCATTACAACTCAAGTATCTGTAAGTTAAATTTTTTTCTTTGAGGTTACTTTCAAAAATCTTATTGGATAATTTAGATTGGCAGCGGTTTATTAAGGTACTAAATCTTATTTTAATTGGAATAACATTAATATTCCTACCTGTCTATTTTAACATAAGCTACTAACTTGAATATATGAGTTGTTACAATGAGATGTTTTAATTCATTAAAAAAGCTAAGGCCATTATCTTGAGATGATACAAATAGATGTGTCTCTTGAGAGAAATAATTATGTGATAAAATGAATTTAAGCTCCCCATGGATAGGCTAGTTTGTATTCATATGGAGTTTGATAGACTTCTTGTGAATATAGTTTAATTCTTATTCAGGAATATTGGAATGCCAGATACACTGGCTAATAAAAAGGGAACAGGATTGCCACATACTATCTTCTTCCATTACCATGCTCTGGCAGAGTAAAATGGTGGTGGTGAAATACTATTTGACTATAGAAAAAGCTGTCAAGAGCTCTAATTAATATGAAAAAATTCCATTTATAAATGACTAAGCCCCACAAGAGTTTTGTGTTTCACTACTTGGTGCTAAGAATTTATCAATAACTGTAAATTTAACCTTCTAGACATTGTTTCAACAGGTATATTAACAGTAACCGAATAACCTCTATGGAGCCTGGTACCTTTGACAATTTGTCTACCACACTTCAAGTATTGAAACTGAACAGGAACAAAATTTCAGCAATTCCTCAAAAGATGTTTAAACTGTCCCATCTGCAGCACCTGTAAGTGTAACCTACAATTGACTAATTGTTTTCAGGTTTTCCAAAGCACTGGCAGTGCTTGAACTTTAGCCTTTAATTTAACCAAGGCAGAGTGAGACAGACAGAGAAAACATATTACTACAACCCTTACTAACTGCAGCATTGTACTAAACAAAACTAGTCTTATGTGTTGGTGAGATGTGAGCAGTCTTTGTGTTGAAAATTGTTTTTGCCTATTAAAAGTTAAAAAAAAAGTCTGGAAAAGGTGTAGTAGCAATATTTCTGTAAAAAAGCATCAGGAAAATAGTAAGTAAAGTAAACTTCTATAGTTCACTGCAGCAGTCATTTACTTTTTGTTTTCACAGCGGAATGAAGGAAATTTCATTTGCTTTCAGATGGCATGACAATAAGCAATATGCTTGAATAAATAGACATTCAGCTTTACTGATACAGTGCTGTCTTCAAATGTTTTACCAAATAAATAATATAGTTACATGAAAGAGTCTGTAAATTTTGTTTTAATTGGAAGACTTAGAAAGTGCAGAAAATGGACAAGAGAATGGGTTGCACTTTGTCATATTCTGGATAATTACTTTCCATATCAGACAGACAGGAGTTAAAAATTACAAAGGCTCTTAGGTTAGCCTTGGAAGTGATAGGTTATGAGAACACTGAAATATTAGAGTTCTTGACACTTCTGGAAAGAGTAGCTGTGTTTTTTCTGTATACAAGTGCTGGAACATTTTATTCAGGCCTCAGTAGAAGAGAATGAGAACAGTCCTGCAAAGCTGAGGATTTGTTAATGATCTTGGTAGACTTTCTGATCTTCAGATTCACCTTAAATTTTGCATGTTGGTTATATCCTTGCTTAAAAATGTTCCCTTTGTTCATAGTCATGCTGACTGAGTTATGTTAGGTAGCTTATCTGCAAGGAAGGCAAAAAATTTGTGTTACCACCTGAAAGTATTCAAAGAAGAATGGAGAAAATCTAAAGCCTGTTCTTACTGAATGTTCTTCACTTTTTATTCATATTTAAAGACAGGATAAGATGTAGGGTTCTCTCTCAGGTCTGTTATCAGGTAGATTTCGTGTCAGACTGCCATAGGGACAAGCTGAATTCTTACAGGGTTGTGACTCTGAAAAATAATGATGGTTTTAACTATGAGGAGAAGATTATTTGGACCTCTATTTTGCATGAGGAAATTAGATTAGGAAGGAGACTTAGGAGTCTTAGTAAACCTAAGACTTTGCTGAAGGGGCAGATGATCACTCCGTTTACTACTACCTTTCAGTAGTAGTCACTTCAGTCAGTCAGTTATGCCCTACATCTACCTCACAGGATACACATTGCTCCCAGTTTCTGACCTGCACAGGATGAGTATAGTGGCAGAAGAGTGAGTGCCAAGACCACTTGAGAAAGAGGGACGGCACTATAACTGTGTAACTGGTTGTGGAGGAGAGAGAGATGTAGTAAGTGCTTGGCTACAGATACAGAAAGAGATCACCCAGGATGTGCAATTTTTGTCTAGTTATCACAACTAAAATTTTAACTTTTTTTTGACTGTTTATTGATTGCAATTACAAACCAGCCTTAACAGCTCTACTGCTGGATAAACACCACTCTCAATTTCAAATTTGGGAACAGGATTAGCCTAGACATTCTAGGTATACAGGGATTCTTTAAGTCTGAAAATCAAGGAACTACCAAGCACTTGTTCTCAGTATCAGAAAGGCAGAACAGTATTAACATGGTTGAACGTAATGTGTTACAATATTTGACAATTATTACTTCTTGTCTTTGATGTGCAAGAAAAGTGTTCAAATAATTTGATTCCAGAGAGAGAAGAAAGATTGTTGGCATGTAGGTAAAATTACTGTGCTGTAACTGTAAATTCTATTGATGCAGGGAGCTGAATCGCAACAAAATAAAAAAAATAGATGGGCTCACATTCCAAGGACTTCCTGCTTTGAAATCATTAAAACTGCAGAGAAATGGGGTTATGAGGCTCATGGATGGTGCTTTCTGGGGTTTGACCAACATGGAAGTCTTGTGAGTATCAAACTTTCGCTGGTAGGTTCTGCTGATAATATATTAAGTAGATTTGCACAAAATTAAGAGAATTGTGCGGTAAAATTTAAAGGCATTTTTGAATTAAATTGTTTTGTTGTGGTCTGAAAAGGAGGAAGCAGTCAGTAGTCAATGTGTAGAGCACCACATTTTAAATGCATGCATACAACTCAAGATTTAAATAGAGGCTCCAGCTATCTAGCCAGTGTCATGAGGTCATTGGTGGACCTGTGGCATAGCATGCATGCTGCTGAGTTTCTGAGCCTTATATCTTTTTCTGTTTGTAGGCAGCTGGACCATAACAACTTAACAGAGGTAACCAAAGGCTGGCTTTATGGCTTACTGATGCTGCAGCAACTCCATCTCAGCCAGAATGCTATCAGCAGGATCAGTCCTGATGCCTGGGAATTTTGCCAAAAACTCAGTGAACTGTAAGTACCTTTATTCTCTTCCATTCCAGGTACATGCCAAAACAGAGCCTCTTAACTCTGATCTGTGAATCTTTCATAGCAAAGTTTCCAAGATGACTATGATTTGCTGTATTAAGACAGTTATATCTGGAAGTTATATTGGAAGTTAACTGAGATTGCTCCATTTCACTGTAGCAGTTGTACTAAAGCTGTAACACAGTAATTTTCAAATGAGAGAAATTAATTCTGCAGTAATTTGTGAATTGTTTGAAACAATGCAAACTGCTGTGTGGTTGGAAGTGGTGTAGTGGGTTTTGTGATAATCATCAGAAGAAAACTGGTGCTTCCCCCCTGAAAATTCATGTGGGTTGAACTAAGTTAAATAAGCACTGCAGCATGAGCATTAAAATGCTTTTCCCCCCCCCCCCCCTCTTAAATTTGCAGAGATTTGACATTCAATCAATTAACAAGGTTAGATGATTCAAGCTTCATTGGTTTAAGCGTGCTGGTTGGACTGTACATTGGAAACAACAAAGTAAATTACATTGCTGATTGTGCCTTCAAGGGACTTTCCAGTCTACAAATTTTGTAAGTTGACAAACTCATTTTGTAAGGTCAAAACCCTTAAGAAAAATCCAGTGTTTATAGGTTTATTTCTTTTCTTTGTGAAAGAGACAAGAACATTTTGTTAACTTCCCCTGATTAGCGTATGATTTTCTTACAGTAAGATTTCTTTCCAGTGTAGAAAGGGAGGAGTTTCTCTTTTGTTAAGGCTGTACACAATGGATGATGGTAACTGTGATACAAACTTCCAGTGGGATTGTTTGTGGGAGAGGCATATCTTTTGAAGGCAGCAAGCAGAGAGCTGCTACCCACAGTTTTAGGGATGTGGTTCGTAGTTGTGTCTTAACTGAATAATTTTGCCTCGTAACAGAAATAAGAAGACAAAACTCATTGTCATGACTGGACAGTTGCTTTAAGTACTAGACCATGTTTTGAAATAGCATTTCTTAAAGGAAGGGAAAGAACTAATCTAAATACATTCCTCTTCATTAAAACCTTCCCATTGCATACCACTGACCCATCTGTGAGCCAGATGAGCAAAAACGATTGCTTTTGTCTCTAGGCTTTATTTTCAGGGGTTTGCTCACATACTCATGCCTAGGACATCTTGTAAAGATGCAAATTAGAGTGTACACTGTGTTTTTTATGAATACAGAGAGTTGGAGATCATGAAGAGAGGAAGTTAGAGAATTGTGAGCTGTTTAAGTATTAAGTATTACACATTTTCTCCTAGGTTTTTCTTTGTCCTCCAGCCCAACCCTGTAGATTGTTTGCAGACACACTATTCTGTACACAAATCTGTAATGTCTTTATGCTTCATAGATAATCAAGTAAGAGTTTGGAGACATTAAAATTACTCTCTGGGTGTTAATATTAAGGACTTGAAAAGATGTGAGCATGTTTCATTTCAAAGGGACAGTAGTTGGTTCTTTCCCTTCCTTCAGTGCATGTTTTCTTAAATAGTCCTGTATCTATCTGAATGCCTTTGGAAGGGTATGTGGGTTTGTTTGTTCACAATTCTAAAACTTGTTGAGTTTGTTGAATTTCTTTTTAGTTATCAGTGGGAAAAATACTGATAGTCTTCAAAGTCGCTCAGTAAAAATTGAAATTATAGTTATTCAGGAAAAGTTTATCTTAAAAAGCCCACAAAAACCAACTGAACAAAAACCCACCCTCACAGAAAGCTATTTTAGATTTTTTTAAGTACTACATGCTGTTAAAGAAGTATGTGCCTTGCTCTTTTTTAATAGTTTTTGTGGCTTGATCTCCCCTCCCCTCTTAAACAGGGATCTGAAAAACAATGAAATATCGTGGACTATTGAAGATATGAATGGTGCTTTCTCTGGCCTAGATAAACTTAAGAAGCTGTGAGTATTGATACAAATTTGTATTTCATCATGCCTTTAAAAATAGCTTATTATGTGTCTTTGAAGGAACAAACAAAACACTTAAGGGTATTACATTTTCAGTAGCAGAGATTATTTTTTTCCTCTCTTACCACTTGGTTCTCTATAACATCTTCCTTTTCAATAAAGGAAATTCAGATTCTCCATGTCAAACTAATCTGACATTTTTTAAGTATTACTAATATTTATGGACATTTTTATCAAAGAATGAGGTTTTCCCATACTAAAAAAATAAGTGTATCATATGACAAAGGCATAGTGGCAGGCTTAGTCTTCAGTAATGTAAAAAAATCCAGTGGAAGTGGCTCCATTTCATTGAAATTTTCAAATGCAGATTTATGAAGTTAAAATATGTTTATAGTTATACATTTAGAATAATCCATGTCACTTAACTGCACACCTTAAATGTCTTCTAAAATCATTGTAAAATCATTGTAAAATCTAGTTACTTATTCAAGGGGAATAAATTAGTACCTTTTAGATGTGATGCATTTTGCTGCACTGGAGATGGGTGAGTGGTGAATACTAGTCACAGTTCAAAAATAAATGCCAAAAATGCAATTATTCAGCTCAAAAATACTCCCATGTAATTACATTTCTTTTGCATCATGCGCTTAAATTTTTCAGGATGCTCCAAGGAAACAGGATTAGATCCATTACAAAGAAAGCATTTTCTGGTTTGGATGCACTTGAACACTTGTAAGTAGTAGAAATTCACATTTAACCCAAAACAGGAAAAAAATTAATTTTGATACTAACCGAATTTAAAGTTGGACTAACAAGCTTTATTTAGGACTTGGGATGGAATATACTTACCATGATTGCTAATGTGATCTTCAGAAGATTTTTCAGTTTTGGATTTACACTAAGTGTGAATTTTGGAATTAATGCAGAAATTCTTATGTATTAAGCATGCTATGAAACTCCTTATTTGCACATCCTTTGTATATTACTAAAATATCAAATTGTTGCTTGAGTCAAATCCATTCAGTTTAATAAATTACTATTTTCTTTTAATCCTGTTTTTCTTTTTTCTTCCTAGAGATCTAAGTAACAATGCAATTATGTCAGTTCAAGGAAATGCATTTTCACAAATGAAGAAACTCAAAGAATTGTAAGTTTTTATCAAAAGGCATCTTTTGTATTAAGTATATAGATATTATTTATACATATAAATGCATAAATAAAAGCTTTGTAAGACGTTGCCTGATGCAGTGATAAACCCCTGCTGTAATCTCTCAGAAATAACTTAAAAAGCTTATGCCAGTGTTTTGGGGTTACATTTGGGGTTACATAGGAGGCTACATTAATTTTATGCTACATTTGTTGTCTCTAGAGTCCTTATTTTAAATTGATGATCTCTAACATGTTTTAGATAAGGGAGACTTCAATGCAACATGCTGAAAGACCAGCAGTACTATCACTGAGCTAAAGCCTGCTGGAACAGTGAAATGCAGTGCTGTAATTCTTTTATAAAGACCTGGTTGTCAGTGCTTGCAATTGGGTCCTTCTGTCCTGCAGTAGCAGAGAGACAGGTATCACAAAAGTTGTGAAGCAGTCACTGCGAAAAACGTATTTTAGTGAGGATGAGTTTTTGTCCTCTCATCCTTTTTTTCTGTTGATCAGTGCAGAACAACGCTGGCTCACAGGTTGGGTGCAGAGGCTTCTACTGAAAGGGGTGACATCAAATTGGCAACCTGTCACTGGTGGCATTCAGCAGGGTGCCATCCATGATCTTCATAAATGACTTAGACTCAGGACTGGAAGGGATACTGAACAAGTCACAGATGGTGCAAAACTGGGAGGAGCTGCAGAGAGACCTCAACAAATGAGAGGGCTGGGCAATCAGCAACTGTATGAAGTCCAACAAGATAAAGTGCTGGATTCGGCACCTGGTGTAGGGCAGCTTTGGGTGTACGGACAGACTGGGGAATGAGATGCTGGGAAGCAGAGCTGTGGAAAGTCACCTGGTGTCCTGGTTGATGGCATGTTGGATATGACTCATCAGTGCCCTGACACCCCCATGTCTTGGGGGGCATCAGGCACAGCATCACCAGCTGGGCAAGGGAGGGGATTTGAGCTGAGCAATATTGCAGTCTTTCTCTTGCAATATGTGTGTTTAACCTAAAGCCTTAGTTTTGTTATGAAAGTGTGCTCATACAGATCTGTATTAGAAAAAGAAAAAAACAAACAAATAACGGCTTTGATTTTTATTGCTTTTTCTTAGGCATTTCAACACATCAAGTCTCTTGTGTGACTGCCAGTTGAAATGGCTACCACAGTGGATGTCAGAGAACAACTTCCAGAGCTTTGTAAATGCCAGTTGTGCTCATCCTCAGCTGCTGAAAGGGAGAAGTATTTTTGCTGTCAGCCTGGATGGGTTTGTCTGTGGTGAGGGTAGCCTCTAATTCTCATTCTATAAAACAAATATTGTTGTGTGCTTGAGATTTTTTTGTGGTTCCTTGATATGTTGTGATTTCTGTAACAAAATAGAGAGGATGTGATACTGACTGACATTTTCTTCTTGTCCCAAACTGTGATGTAGATGCTTAATGCTGGTGGCTGTGTACAAGACAGGGAGTGATGGTATTTTGACTTCTATACCAAGTACAGCTTGCTTACATAGAACATAGCGTGGAAGTGAAAGCTCAGTACTTTGTGAGGGTAAATGTATATGCCTCTCGTTTTAAAAGAGGCTGTTTAGATAAGTATCATCTTTAAGTGAGACATGTTTTGGCAAAATTAAAATGTAGTTTTTGGGTTTGGTTATTTGTAAATTTTTTTCATACTCCATTAGTCTTGAGGTTATCTCAGGGCTGATAAAATTTCAAGGTAAAAAAGCCATACTGGCCTCAGCTCTGACGTTTTTTATGCATGCTTGTGTGCTTTAAAAATTATTTGGAGTATGTAAATTACTGCCTTTTAAAATGTGTTTAAAAAATTACCACAGTTACCACAGTTATTATACTAGTAGCTTTTATTTCAGTTTGACAGATACTAAATGCTAGCAAAATATTTTTTACTTTAGGACCTGAGAATTTGAGGTGATAGCATCTGCTTTAAAAACAAAATTTTTCTGTATGTGTTTAGTAGCATTCATGAACACCTGTGTTATGTTCTCTATTTAAAGCAAAGCGAAACTAAGCATTCAGAGTAAGGACATGTTTGATTACTCTGATATATAAAGTGGGAACTTTGAAAATATCAAGAAATTTAAAAGCCAACTAATTGCATTTAATGTATTTTTGTTGAATAAGTTTTATTTTTCTTACTAAAGAAAATTCAAACATTATATTCTTTGGAGACAAAAAGTGTCTTTTCAATAATTTTGTCTGATAGCAAATATAACTGGTTAATTTTTACTGTTGCTACCCTTTTTCAGTGGGAAAGCAAGTCCAGAATATGAAGTAGTGTACCGAAATGTTGGTTTTTCTTTTCCTGTTAGCAGTCAGATATTTAATAAATAATGAGCATATTCTAGCTACTGCTGAGAATAAAAGGTTGACATAATGCAGGGAATTATAGATTACTCGGTGGCTGGAGGAATATATATGAAGTGGACATCCTAATTTATACAAAATGCATTTTGTCAGGAAATTAAGCTGGGGATTTAAATATACATCTTCCATTTGTTAAATTGGGAGAATTGTCATCTTTCTTTTGGCTGCTGAATGCTATTTGTAAGTAATTAATTTTAAACCGTTTAAGATGTATTAGCAAAAAGAAATGTACTGAATCAGTTTTTGTGCTTGATACTTAACACAATGGCCATGCAGAAACAACTAAATAAAGTCATTGAGTGTTTCAGTTACATCTTTCAAGTGTGTTATCACTAGATGTTCAGGTGTACACACCTTGCCTTACAAGTTTACAATGGCTGCTTTTGCTTTTGTAGAATTTTTTAAGTGGAGTGTGTTGACTCCTGTCTGAAATTAAAAGGTGTGTATATATGTGGATGTCTTTGTGATACATTCATTCAAATATGCTCTTGGATTATTCTATTCTGACAAAACATAATGCTACTCTTATCCTGGTGTGTTCTGTATTCTGTACTGTATGCTTATTTGAGTGGCCTTTGTATCACCCCTTCCTGTCATGTAATTAAGATTGAAGTATGTTCTGCTGTCCTTTCACAAGGCTTATTTAAGTACTTAGAGTGTTTTACTTAGTTATTCCTGTGCAAAGTCAGTGAATGTATTAACTCAGTTTGCAAATGGCAAGATACGGTTATGAAGCATGAAAAGCAAATGGCCTGGGAGGTTCTTAAAGCCCATGCTTAGATTCCCAGATCCATGTTGCCCTGTCACTGGAGCACAGCATCATACCTGCAGGAGTTTTGCAGACAGTTCAGGGTTAGGCTCTCTGCACACCTCATTTTTTTGCAGCAGAGTTGAAGTTCTTCAGCAAAATACCACTTTGACCTCATAGTTGTTCTCAGTCATTTGAGTAATAAGAAATAATAAGATAAGATGCTAGGAGACAGCAGAATCTGCAGGGAGGAATTTTGAGGGCACAGGGCTTTCCCTGCTGTTCCTTTGTTCGTAGATTGGACACATCTTGAAAGTTAGAAATATACTAAGCTTTTGGTTTTCGGAGACCAGGCATTTACTTGCCCACTCCTTTTGTGCATGCACTATACACACAATTGAATAAATAATTTAGAAGGCAGCTAATTCTGCAAACTCACAACATAGCACTTCAAAGGTAACATTCCTATAGTAAAGGGACCTCCAGGAATTCTTGAAATTCTTGTGTTCTGCCCTGCTTAAGGGACCTTCCATCGCCTTTGGCCCAAACAGATGCCTATCACTGGTACACTGACTTTTGTACATGATTTTTTTTTGTGGGTTTTGGTGAAACACTCAACTGTAACTTGCAGTTTCTGATAGCAGAAGAACTATGCTTTCAATAAAGAAAAACTCACAGCAGCCTGAGGTGCTGTAAAGATGAGAGGTAGGCTTCATGATTGATGTTCAGAGTAGTTCTTACGGATGTCAGGGGGTAGTTCTTCTATCTTTAGTGCTGCTATTGAAGAAACTATGCACAAAGTCTGCTTTTAAATGAGCTTTTTCTTCAGTAAGAGATGGCTTGGCACAATAAGCTCATTAATACAGCATCTTTAAATGCCCTAAGGCTAACAAAATTTAAACCAAAAATATTTTGAATCCATTTAATAAATACTTACCTGACTCTTCTCTCAAACCTATAAAATAAGGCTTACTAACTCTCTGGAAAGTGTCCTCAGGCATCACAGCTATTTTTTTTTCTTTTCCTCTGTGCAGATGATTTTCCTAAACCACAGATCACTGTCCAGCCAGAAACCCAGTCAGCAATTAAAGGCTCCAATTTGAGTTTTGTGTGTTCAGCAGCCAGCAGCAGTGATTCCCCAATGACTTTTGCATGGAAGAAAGACAACGAATTGCTGCAAGATGCTGAAATGGAGAATTACGCGCACCTCCGGGCCCAGGGTGGAGAAGTGATGGAGTACACCACCATCCTTCGACTGCGCAATGTGGAATTCAGTAATGAAGGGAAATATCAGTGTGTTATTTCAAATCATTTTGGTTCATCCTACTCTGTCAAAGCCAAACTTACAGTAAACAGTAAGTATGTTATGTTTGTGGGCTTAGAATGATTTGAATCAAGATAGGGATTCATAGATTTTCTATTCTCATCATCTGCATCTTCTAGAAGATCCATAATATGAGATTATTTCTTTAAAATGTATCCATTTCCAAGGTCACTATTCAGTTTTACCTCTGGTCCCAGTGTACTGAAACATAAAATGGAAAAAGCAAATAACATACCCAATTCTTAGTAAATCTAGCAAAGTCAGTGTTACAAGATGGAGAAATCTTAACTTTTTCTCAAGATGCTATGGAAAGGTCACATAGGGCAGTGTTAGCAAAAATGAGATTTTGGTCTAGTTGGTCTCACATACTTCACAAAGTTCCCTCCCTTTATGCTGGCTACTGATCAATTTAGATTGTCTGTTTTTCTACTGTTTTTAGGCCCAGTAGGGGTGTTCAAGAAAATGCTGTACAAAACAGGAAAAGTATGTTTCATGTATTGATTTTGGTGTCACCAACTTTTCTTTAGTGCTGCCTTCATTTACAAAAATCCCCATGGACTTAACCATTCGAGCTGGGGCAATGGCACGTTTGGAGTGTGCTGCAGTTGGGCATCCTATCCCACAGATTGCTTGGCAGAAAGATGGTGGAACAGATTTTCCTGCAGCACGCAAGAGGCGCATGCATGTCATGCCTGAAGATGATGTATTCTTTATTGTTGATGTAAAGATTGAGGACACAGGTGTTTACAGCTGTACAGCTCAAAACACTGCTGGAAGCATTTCAGCTAATGCAACATTAACAGTACTAGGTAAGATATTGGCAAACCTTAACAGCACAGTCAATATTATGATTCAGAATAATGAAAGTTAGTTAATGTTGCTTAGTGTATACACATCTGGTATGCATGGGATGGAGGGAAGAAGGGGCTTCTGTTTTCATTTAGAGACAGTAGATTTGTTTAACTTCTGATTTCTTGACCTTTTATTAATCATTTTTATTGTAGTTCTCTGCAATCCTAAGCATGTATGATTTGGCATTTTTACCTTGTAAGGTAATCAAGCATGTAAATCGGATCAATTGGCAAGTAAATTGTAGACTTCAAGTGCAATTTCTTGAGTTTCTTCTTAGAATGAGAGTAAGCTTTATTAGGCCTTAGTGATGCATTTAATTTGGCTTTTCCTCTTGAGCTGTGAAGGAAGGGGACACTTCTTACTCTTGTGAGATCTTTAGAATATAAGGCTTGTGCTTTCTTTTCAGAAACACCATCATTTTTGCGGCCTTTGCTGGATCGAACTGTAACAAAAGGTGAAACTGCAGTCTTGCAGTGCATTGCAGGTGGTAGCCCTCCACCCCGACTGAACTGGACTAAGGATGACAGCCCTCTTATGGTAACAGAAAGACACTTCTTTGCTGCAGGCAATCAGTTACTAATTATTGTGGATACAGATGTGGAAGATGCTGGGAAATACACTTGTGAAATGTCTAATACACTTGGAACAGAACGAGGCAACATCCGTCTTAATGTAATTCCTACTCCCACCTGTGACTCTCCTCAGAACATTGCCCCATCACTTGATGATGATGGGTGGGCCACAGTTGGCATTGTGATCATAGCTGTGGTTTGCTGTGTGGTGGGCACTTCCTTGGTGTGGGTGGTCATCATCTACCACACCAGAAGGAGAAATGAAGATTGCAGCATCACAAATACAGGTGTGTAAACTGAAGGCTTACCTTGAAAAGGAAAACAAATGTTTGTGAGGGCCTTGCTACTTTACTGTAGGAACATTTGTATGCTTTGACTCAGAAGCAGAAAAGTGAATTATTTGTTACTTTCAGTGCTTTGCTGACAAGTTTAAAAATATTTCTACAAACTGAAGTGTGTGATGGCTTTTGTATGTGTTTTGTGCCCCCACAGATGAAACTAATTTGCCTGCTGACATTCCAAGTTACCTGTCATCCCAGGGGACACTGGCTGAAAGACAAGATGGATATGGCTCATCTGAAAATGGCAGTCACCATCAGTTCCTCTCATCTTCTGTAGGAGGGTATTTCCTGCAGCAGAGGGACAGTAATGGTAGGTGGAAAATGCTAAGCAAATTTTTCATGTAACTTGAAGAGCTGCAGTTGGCTATTGTCTTTGTAACTCGTAGAAAGAACTCTAAAGAAGCATGTTTACAGAATTTAATTGAGGACATGAAATTTATTGCTTGGGATTTTTTAAACATGATAATAACTGGAGCTTGGTTTTGTTCATCCAGATGATGTTATGGTGTTTATTTAAATCAGGAAGTTTTTCGCTAGTCTCAAGGGTAAATTTAAACTGATGAGGACATGCACAAAACAAGAATGTCCAAAAGAATTTACCATGGCATATCTTCCTCTCTTACAGCTTGAAAAGGATGCTTTTAGTGGAATGTAGGCATGTGTGGTAATACCAGTGGAACTTTATTATAACTGTTTAAACTTGCTGGTTAAAAAAAAATCATTATGGTCACAGTCAATGAAGGATTCAAGGTGACTGCATGTTAAAAGCTGCAATACTTGATATTTATACCTGTGACCCCTAGAAATCCTGTATGTACCTGCACTAGGGAGGCAAAGGCACCTTTCTGGGAAAGGGCTTGGGATTGAGATACAATCAGGAGCTGGGATAGGTGGGAACCATCACTCAATGGTGAGATAGTTTTGCAGTTATGGGGTAGTAAGAAGAAGAGCCTCTTTGTGGATCAAGAACCAGAGACTGTGTCCAAAGATTTCAGGAACCATTGAACTAAAAATCTTTATAGTTGTTTAGGCAGCCCGTGACTCCCTCCGATTCTTCCAACCAGGACTTTGACATTGACATTCTGCTTTGAAATGTGCCTGTGAGACAGATCCTCTATTTGTCTTCTGTTCTTTGGAAGAAGGAAGTCCCTGGTTCTGATCCCTGTAATTGGTTTTGGTTTTTTTTTGTAATTCAGGGATTGTACAGTGAAGTGACACATTCTCTGTCAAGCTAATTAATTGAACAGTTGTTGGAATTAGAATTCTTATCCAAAGATTAGGTTAAATCTAAGAAAACTCTAAACTACGCTATGAAATGCAGTTGAACACATGGGGTTCTTAAAACTTACTCAAGAAACTCTTAAGTTGAAGATTCAGAAAAGACTGTGTGCTGACACGCAATTTTATTTTTAAGGCATTTGCCATCTAGATAACAGCAGTGAAACAGACTTGGAGGGTGTTGCAGATCCATTCCTATGCCACTATCTGGGGACTTCGGGGACTTTGTATTTAAAAGGCAGCACTTACAGTTCTGACGCATATGAAGCATACAGTACAAGTAAGTTGGTGGGGGGAAGCTTTAGTTCTAACTTAATCTTTATTAAGATGAATCTATATAAAATGGATTTTTCATTTCCTTTAGGTTGCAACCCTGACCAGAGAGCACCAGGTTTGGGCCCTTACGAGTCTGGATATTTAAAGAAAAAGGAATGCTGTCAGTATGCACCTCCACAGGAAGATCCTTTTGACCAGTGTGTTGGTATTATTGGGACACAGGCTACAAACAGCAGATTGATAAACTCTATTTATACTCAAAATGAAGGAACTGGACTGAAAAGCAAACATCTCAACTCAGACACATTCGATTTAAACAGAAGTTTGGAACCCTCATCTATTACGAGTAAAAGCACTTTCATGGGTATGTTCTGGCTATTGTTTTTATTCAAGCTGCTGTTGTCTTTTCTGTCTCATTTCCTACCTACAATACCAAGCGAAACTCATTTCTCAGTATTTTTTTTCCCAAACGTTCGATGCTGAGGAACAGAAAAGTGACTATAGTAAAACTGTATAATGAGGATATTTAAATTACCAGATCATAATAGCTCACACTTACGTAAAAATCTCACCAGTGGTTTTACATAAATTGCATGATTCTTATCTTCTGTCTTAATAAGTTGGCAAATTTCTGTAAATCTTAGCATACATAATTTAAATATACCTTAAGAAATTTAAGGCATACCAGAAGTTTCCCTTGACAGGCAAAGGTGTGTAAGGAGGGCTCAGTGCTGGTGGGGAGACTTGAGCTTGTATGCGTATATATTGTATAATAGTCAGCCAGAACTATTTACCCTTCAAAATAAGGCACTATGTAAAAATGCCCTCCCTTATCCCTTCTTTGTCGTTTCTCATGATGTGCATGATAAAAGAATTCCCAAAATTCAGTTTAGGGTTTACAATTTTAATCCAGATTGCAAGGAGAGGTGGGGGAAGAAGAAAAGCATTGCTTTATCCTTGAAGCTCATTAAATTTTGGATGCTGGTTTGGTTGCTTAGTTTAAAATGAATATAAATCCACACACTGCTTTCATCTTCGTGATATCTTAGCGCCAAAACCAGTCCTGGTACCGTGGATTGTCTCCCAGCTGGTGTGTCAGCACTGGCTGATCAAGACCTGGGTCTGCTGGCTCTGAACGGGACCTGGGGGAATGTGCATCACTGGGCTCTTTGTTCTCAGGGGGTGGGGAGGGGAGGCACAAGCTCTGAAGTTTTCCTTCTTCAAAAGCCAGATGTTTGAACTGTAAAATGTTGCAGATGCCAGGACATCTGGCAGAGACCTTGGGATTGCACACAGCCAGCCTCCTGGCTGCCTGCCACTATTACTGTGGTGGGATTGTGCAGATAGGGCTTTAGAATGTCTCCTGCAGAAAGCAGTCCAAATGTATGTTCATATGTCCAGGATGTAATGTCACCTCAAAGGTGCATAGTCCTCCTTCTGCCCTAAAAAATCTATGCAGTTACTTCTTTCATCAGTTCTCTGAGCATACTACCACACTTAGGTTGCATTGTCATTGCCTTGGATGCTTCATAATCATTAGCACTCTTCCTCAAAGAGCCTATGGCTAGATCTTGGAGATGGTGGTTGTGGAAGAAGTTGTGGCAGATTTCTTGTCTTTAGTTGTGAATTTGCTTCTTCAATCCAGTCATCAAATTCAAGCCCGCTTTTGCCTGTGCAGTCACAGTGAAGTCAACAGCTGGAGTTAGTGTCACAGTTGATGCACGAGCCAGAAAGTTCATAGCTTGGATTTTTGCTTTTAAGACAGTTCATTTGTAGCTTTGGTGCTGTAAGGAACATCCTTGCATTTTGCATTAGGTCAAAACTGCTTTACAAATGGAAATAGGGGTTTTGTCCAATTCCTTTTTTAGTAACTTCTCAGATCACAGTTTTACTTGAAACCCTTGCTTCTAACAAGTAAACAAAAGCAGAAGTGTTGCATTTTTGGTTCAAATTTTATTTTTCAAGGTAGTGTTAAATTATTAATAAAAACTTGAGTTCTTCAAAGTCAGCCTGTGGCACATTGTCCTCTGAAAATAAGTCCTTACAGACACTATGACCTATGATGGCTGTATATTTGTTCAGTGAAAAAAGAACGCCCTTCTTTGTAGAGGTGTTTATACTAACAGCTTCCCAATGGTGAAGAATAACACACACTGATTGTTTACTGACTAGTAAATCCAGTTAATCACTAACAACAGTTTAACTGAAATATGTAATTCTCTTTGGGTTGCTACTGTTCTCTTTGCGCACAACTGACTGGACGATCAGTGGTGAATGGAGCGTGTGGCTATGTGCATCTTCATTATTAATGGGAGATGCTAGCCAGAATTGCACTGTGGGACAATGTTGTAGAACCTGATAGAGATTTTGAGGTTACAATTTTTTAAATTCTTGTTTTATTTTTTTCTGAACTGCATGGCAGATTTCATGTGCCATTTACAAAACAGGGAGTGACTTTTGTATTTGAAAGTGTCTTGTGATGCGTTTGCAGTTTGGTCTATGTTTTCACCTCCCCCCTCACCACCCTCCCCAAAATAAAATGGGTATGGAAGTAGTCATGAAAACAAAAAAAAAATGAAGTTGTAGGTGGCTATACAACTACTTGGAAATGTTTTTAATGCCTCTGGTGGCAGAATCTTGCCTTACGCTTCTGATCACATGGATGTTTTCTTTAAAATGGTGGAACAACATTTAAGTAAAATCTCACTTTGATGAACTTTCTGTCAGTCTTGCATTTCAATATCACTTACATACATTAGGGTAAGACACAAAGCTTTTAGCATCAATATTTCTGTGCTCACTCTTTTACTGTCTTTCAGGAACATTTGGAAAGCCTTTATGGAGGCCTCAGCTGGACTCTCTTTCAAGCTGTAGACAGCCAGCAAATTGCCAACCAAAAACCTCCCATAATAATCATCATGTCTCACTGGACTTTGATGCAGAGGCAGATGAAGAAGAAAAGGAAAGGACAGTTTCTAGAGGAGAAAATAACTTTTATGCTTGCAAACAATCCTTTGAAAACTTTAGGACTTCTACTTTCCAAGCCTGTGATTCAGATACGTAGCTCCTTTTGGACTTAACGATTTCTAGAACCAAAGAAATAATTTGACATAGTACTACCTCAGTATGGAACTTTATTTAAAAAGGGAATAAGGAGAAGAAGGGAAGGAAGAAACCACATGATGCTCTGAAATCAGAAGAATTTTTTTTTTCAGTAAAGCATAATTTCCAAGATGCTCTACATTGGTTATACAGGGAAAAATCCTTATAAAAATACTATATTTGTAATTGTTTTATAGCCTTTTTTAATGCGAATAATATGTTTTGTAAATTAATGGTGGAAATATTACAGTGTATGTATTTCTATGTCAGATTTCATTTTCTTGAAATGAGCAGTAAGCATTCTAATTTTGTACTGTTACTTGTACCTTTTTTACAAATGGAAACTCCATGCTGTTTGCAGGTATCATGCATCTTATTTGCACATTACTTTAATAAAATATGCTGCCGTGTGGTCTCTGACCCACATTAGTGTATGAAGAATGAAAAGTGTGAATTACATTTGTAGACAATGTTGCAAATGTAGGTGTTTTCTTATGCATGTTTGCACCTTCATTTGACTTAAACTTGTACCTTTAGATTTAGTGTGTAAAATATGTTCATCTTCAAAGAGTGGGTGTAGTCCTGCTACACTATTGGTAAGGTGGGTTGCAGCTATTTGAACTAAAGCAAGGCTGTAAATCCTCCAGTTTGTGAATTCCCCCTGTCAGATGTGCACGCACATGCTCTCGGTTTTCATGCCTGTGAAGCTGTTGTACCAGCAGTTTCCCTGTGCTTTTGTTAGTGTGCCTGCATCTCTCAGAGGGGTATACACAGTAGATGCACAAATTCATATCAAGCTATGTAGTAAAAGGGAAAAAGAAAAAGGCACTGGGTTATCTGTCTGATAACCTAGCTTTTCTCTGAGTGGCTTAGTGTCAAGTGTTTGCCAAATAGGCAGTGCGTGCCTGAGTCTTTGCTTTCCCATACCCTTTCTCCCTTCTTTGCTTCGGC
Organism: Chloebia gouldiae; assembly: GCA_003676055.1. Taxonomy (NCBI): domain Eukaryota; kingdom Metazoa; phylum Chordata; class Aves; order Passeriformes; family Passeridae; genus Chloebia; species Chloebia gouldiae. The sequence goes on along the minus strand of QUSF01000009.1, from coordinate 15,168,970 downwards.
AGCCACTCCCTGCTCAACACGACGAGGTAATCCAAGAACAAGATAATGGTTTTTTTGTTTAATTCATGCTTCTCTTCCTTACTTGGCTGCCCTTCTCTGGATACAGATGAGTTCTGTGCTTTATTTAATTGTTCAGTCAAGTTGAGCAATTGTAGACTCTTGCTGGATTATATTTGTAGCAATGAACCCAGTATCTTTACCTATACAAGAGGAGGAGGATTGCTTACTATAAAACAGTAGTTAAAACTGAGTGAAAACAAGTCTTTGTGTTTCCATGATGCCTGTTGTTTTAAAAAGCTGTGAGTCCTGTTGTCATCACTGCACTAAAACAGTGAGACTTCAAAATGGTTAATTCTACGGGACATTGGGCTTTTTAAATCTGCGTGCTTTGAAGGTGCAAACTTACATGGTTGCCATATAGCTTCTTTTAAACTAAATTAAAAGCAGCTGTTAGAATAGGCCATCACAGGCATCATGGCTAAAGCGAGAACAAAGATTTTGTTGCCTGGTGTAGCTGAACTAAGGGCTTTTAGTTGTCTGCAACCAGAAACCTGGTACCCAGATTGCAATGCAATTTCCCTTTAATTTAAGCACCAGTATTAGAGACAGGAAGTTAATCTGTCCTTAGTCACTGGTGGTCTAAGCATACAGAATGGATTTGCGTGCTTTAGTTGATCATATTGCCAGATTTTCTGACTTATTGTTAATTTGTCTTCATTGCTGCCAGATGTGCTGATGTGGTGAAAGACATTGGTACGGGTATTTGATTATAATTAAGTGCATTTGAAAGAGATTAATTTTTCCTCAATTAAGCACAAACCTGTAGGTCAGTAGGGCAAGAAAACTAACATTTGATTCACTCAATATCTCTCCTTCTCCCCCAAACCCCACTCCCCAGTGGCCCTGTTTTTAGGGAGAGGAGTGCTGGGGCCTGTGATAGCTCCTCTTTATAACCAGACATTGCTTTCTAACATATTAAAAAATACCCAAGTTAAAAACAGTAACTCCAGATTTAGTGTTTATCCTTTAGAACTCCATGTTAAAGGTCCATCATGAAAAACAAGCTTTAAATTCTGTCATAGGTGAAGGTTGAGAACAGTGGCAATGTCATTCCTTTTTCATCTCCTTTGCAAAGATACTAATCTTCCAAAGGCTTGAATGTCTGTACCTAAGTAAATGTTCAGGGTCAACGACTGAATTTTAAATGCTTTTTATCAAGTTGCATTTAGCAATCTAGACATAGGAATTACTTAAAATTTTGTTTGATGTTTTACATGCAGAGAAATGGAAATGAAAGCTCCCAAGTCCTCTTCTTCTGCCTTGAGTTTTTATGTTTTATAAGTGGATTGTGTTTGAATATACAGTTGGTATCTGTAAAGTGCGAGATATACTGTAAAGTTTCAAAATCTTTGTAGTTCTTTTTAAACCAGTGATGTAACCAAACACCTGTTTTAAAGGCTTGGAAGTTTACTTGGCTTTTTTTTCCCCTCCCCTCTAAGATGCAGATGTTAGTGACCTGGTAGTTGGGTATTTACTCAGCTGAAAACTAAATTGGAAGTTGATGTGATGGGGAAATAAATTGCAGCCAACCCTGAGTAAAGCTTACACTGCATATCAAGAGTTAGAATGAGAAACAAGTGTTGTGTTGCTGAATGACAGAACAGACATTTCGCAGTTTTATGACCAGCAGCATCTGGAATCTTTCCATGGGCTCACTTAAAACTTAGAGAATGTTCTTTAAGTGCAGTATCCACTTAGTGCTTTACACAACAAAACGCTTTGCCTGTTGAACTCACACAAGCAGTTGCTGAGGTATAGTTTCTGCAAGCCCAAAATAGTTAGATAAATGGAGTTAATCATTTACCACAATTTCTCTGGCACAAACATTTCCTAAATGAGTAACCTAAATGGAGATGACACTAGGGATACCTGTATACTGAACGGTGTTAAAATTTCAAACACATCTTTATGGAGTATTGCTGTATTTCAGCATCAAATGCTTTAATTTAGAATTCATAACTTAAGGGAATCTTGAAAAATGGCTAAGAGTTAGATGCAAAGCTTTCTGCAACTGAGAGCTCATTAGTGTCACAAAACATTTCTTATTTCAGTCTTGGGGATCTCTTGAACACTTAAGCCTTATTCTTTGAGCTTTTTCAAAGAAGCTTAAAACTAAGACTTACCTTTGCACTGCAAACATTTGTGTTCTGCCAGCCTTACAAACCAGGATTGAAATTGAGCACTGTGTTCCTTCTTGAATATAAACATAAGGCGAAATTCTATTAGCTACCTGCAAGATTTCTTGTTTTGGATATGACATGTCTCAGAGAATTATATTTTCTCAATGAAGTCTTCTTTTTTGCTCACTTTGTGTATTGCTTTGTCATAGAGAATGTGTCTTGACTAGTTGGCTGTTACTTTACAAATCTTGTGAAATTATTTCATTAAAAAAATAGGGGAACCTCGGCCTGTTTAGTGAAGGGGGAAAAAACAATGTATAACAAGATGCAGTTTGCATGCATACCATTTTAGTTTGATTCAGAACTTTCCAGATGCCTTCTGTTGTTAGATTTCAGGGGACTGTTAAAGGAAGGAATAAAAGCAACAGTGTCTTGACTCACTGATGTGTGGAAAAAGGTGCTTTTTGTGGTGGTTGTGCTTAAGTATTAAGGGGTCAGTTGTTCCCCTGAAATAAGTATGTGCACACCCAGGCTGTACAGGTGGCCTCTCCTGTTTCCTGTGCTGCTCTTTTTCTCATCGCTCAGTATTGCTCCCATGTCCTTGGGGGACTGTCTCTTGTAACCTGTGCTCCTCAGGTTCCGGTTTCTCTGCTTGCCCTGACACTGGGGTGACAGGCTGGGACAAATGGATTCAGTTTACAGAGCACAGTGCAATTGAAGACAGTAAGAAATGGTTGTGTGCTGGAAGAGAGGAGGGGGAAGTGTTGGAGAGAGGCTAGCCACAGCTTTAGGAAGAACTTGGTATGAGTGTACAGAATATGCATAATTCAGGACACAGGAATTAAATATTAATAGCACAATGTTATAAGCATAATAAAGAGCATTTTTGTACTTTACAAGCTTTACAATGCTTTTGGTATATTCAATTCCACTCACCCTCTATGCTTTCAAATGCCAGAAGCAGCAGTGCACCAAAGAGCACATCATCTGGAGATTTACCTCTTACTGCATCTAAAATCACCTTTTCTGGTAGACAACCAGGATCCATTTGTTTTTCTGTGTTTGGGTTCAAGACTGAATATTGCTGGTGCAGTGCACAGTTTCCCAGAGTGCTGTGGTCTGTGAGGTCCACTGTGTCAGAATGCATGTGATCACTGTGACTCAAGAATGCCATGCGACAGCAGGACCTGAGGGTGAAGTTGGTAGCAGTTCTAAGTTCACTGCTTATAAAACAAATGTTGGCCTTGTTACTTCAGAAGCTTTTTTTCCCACACAGCAGAGAACAGAACCATAAATGACTCTAGATTAGGGGCTACTGAATAGCACTTCTGCATGATCCTGGTCCTCAGCCATCCACAAGGGCAGTGGTGTTACTGCTGTTTGGCTGTTAAATATACTGTGTTCTGAAATTAATGGTGGCCAGTTTTAGGGTATGTGAATTTGAAACGTGTCATTGGAAATGGAGATCTAACTTACCTGACAGAGGTAGTAAGAGCATCTGGATATAAAGCAGGCTTTGGAATTTTGTAGACCTCTACTTTGAAAGGCTGGTATGCAACATTGTCCAAAGACACTCTCATCTGCCATAGCAATATGGGACCTACCTATTTTCAGCACTTCCTTTGTAGATGTGCATGGACAAGCTATGATTTTATAATTTGGGTCTGCTGCTGAATTATCAAAATTCAGGTATTGATTATAGAGACAGGTGAAATAATGTCTTTTTGGACAGTGAGGCTTTGGATTCTTTTCTCAAACTTATGCAAAGCCACATCAGTTCCTATCCAGTTAAAGAAGCGACCTTTGGTACTATTCCTGGTGTTCAGCCTACTTACTTTAGAAATCACTGAAAAGATACTGTCCTGGAGGAATAGACATTGATGTCCTTTATTTGCTTGCAAAATGTTTGCAAAATGCTTGCGTTTTTTTGTGACATGGAGAATTCAGGGCTCCATTCAGCCTCTGTTCATCAGCAAATGGCAGAGTACTCTCATCCTGATTTTCAAGGATGTGCCAGCACAGGTGTATCTAGTTCTGTGTTGGGTTGGCATGCTACATGTTAGGGAAGTAGTCAGTGCTACTGTAAAGCAGAGCTACAGAGATACCATGAAGGGAATTCAGGGGAAGAGGGCTATAGTTCCCCTCTATGGAGGGGTTTTGAATAGTTCCCTTGTTCTAAGGGAGTAACTTGTGCAGGTTTTAACATTTACTCCTCATAATTCTATAAGCTTATCAAGGTGTTAAAGCTGCCACTTTATTAGCCCTTGAATGGGGAAGGTGTGCATTTTCTGCGGGAAAAAGTACAATGGAGTTTTTGGAACTGCTTTTCAATCTCTTTGTGATTCTAGGCTCTTAGAAGTAAGCAGAAAGACTTAGTCCTTCCTTTGGCATAACGAGATCTTTCATGATGTACCTTACTGCATGCAGAAGAATTTTGCAGTCTATTGACTAACCAGAGAGCTCACACAAAAAAAAAAAATACTTGATTCACTGGTACCACATAATAATTTTTAACACATCTTCAAGTGAGTCTTTTGTTCTATGTTTTTTTATAGCTGTAGCTGACTAGCACAGCAATGAAGAAGCTACTGTTTGATTAAGTGGTAGAAGACACGTATAATTAAGACAACTCATAACTGAAACTAGCCACTCTCCTGACTTAAAATAAACTGTATTTGTACTGCTACCTGCTGTGGGTCTGTACACCAGCAGCATTAAGAAAGCATCAGTGCTACAGCAGCCAGCTGCCCATAGCCTGGCCTCTGCCACAGAGTGGTTGGATTCTTTATTAGTGTAAAGTTCTTTCTCTTAACCTTCCCTCAGGAAAGGGGAAACACGGCCTCCATTGTAATTAGCTAACACAGCCTTCCATGTAAGCTAAAGAATGGAAGGTGTCAGAGGTGCTTGCAGCAGCCTCGTAGGTATTTGCTATGAGCAGGGAAAAGTTAATCTTTTCTCAGATTTTGGCTAGGGCACAAAAACCTACGTGTAAAATGTTCTTAGAATGAATTAAATTTCACATAAATGTGACCACACAGTAGGTAAAGTAGTAAAATGGTGGTGATGATGGAAAATATGACTAATCAGAAAGCTGCATTAACTTAATGAATAAAATTATCCTTTAACATAAACTGAGGTTCTTAAGTGCCTCATTTTAAAAATGTGTTTGTTTATTGTTCTGTAGCCTATAACAACTTTGTTATTTCAACTACTAGCACACTTTAGCAGTTTGGTCTGAAACAGCATTTACTTCTCAAAGTATGGGGGTTTTCTTGAAAAGAAAAAAGAAGATGAAATCAAAAAGCAACTCTGACACTGAGCCACTGAACTTGTTTTATTAAGTAGTTTAAATCATAACATGAAAAGAGGTGTGAAAAAACAGACATGTTCTGATTTTTCACTTTGAAATTACTTGTCTCAAAATTAATTTCATTTTTGTTTTTGAATTCTCCCTTTTCCATTCAGAACTGGAATATAAAGTGCAGACCCCCTTGGGTTATCAGGGCAACACAGACCAGGCACACATCTAGAATGTGCAAAGCCATTGTTTGTTCTCTCCCTGCTGCACATCCCTCTTCCCAAATCCTTTTGATCCGAGTTTGACAGGTCCTTGTGGATTGATTCTCCCTCCAACTAGAGCAAATTTCTCTCCTTGATTTTATATTAAAAGTACTGACTCAACAAGTTTCTATAATCATAAAGAGCCAGGCTTGATAGTTTTCTGTGTGATTAGCAATGTTCTGCTCCCTGTGCGCTTTGAGAGCTGTGGAAGGCTGATCCCAGAGTAGATTCTGAGCAAGCCCCAAGTGGCCTCTCAGAATTGCTGTGTGTGCTGCTGGCAGGGAAGCCACAGCAGCAGCCTTGCTCTCCACTGCTCCTACCCTGGGGATGCCTCGATCCAGCAGATCTCAAACAGCACTTCAGATTCAGGAGCTGTGCAAGCAATGCCTGAATCATCTCTTCTGTTGAACTGAAGTGTGTATGAAAGGCTGCATCGATGGTTATCTTCCAGACATGGCAGCTGAGGAAACATCTTTGAGTCTGAAAAGTCTGGTCACTGATCGGGTGCAGAGGCTGAGGAGAGGGGTCTGGGAAAGGCATTCCTGCCTCTTTCCAGCACCCAAAGCTTTGCAGCTGTTCAGAAGTGTTGGGCCTCTTTTCTCCTCACAAAACAGTCTTAAATGGAAAAGTAGGAATTTGCTCTTATATTTCACAGCAATTGCAAAGTAACTATTTTATAAGTTTGGTGGGATTTTTCTTTGTTTTTAATGAGGTCTTTCACAAAGGAGTTTTAAGCTTATGTGGGCTTCCTGCTCAAGCTTCATGTATTTGTCAGGAAAGAAAAAAAAAAAGGTCTGCTTTTTTTAGGGCCAGGTGTTTTCTATGGCTAAGTTAAGACATGCCTGAAAAGGCTGTGGTTATTTTCCTGTCTGAAAAGTACTGCATTTATTTGGGTTTTTTTCCCTTTCCTTTTTGTAACATTGAGCACATAACCTTTCAAACATGCTATTTATTTCTCTGTTTTCTGCTTGTGAATCCCCTATGACCATTAGTTTCTTTGGAACACTGGAATTGAAAGTGGACATTAGTTTCCTCCTCTCCTCAAATATTCTTACAGATGTTGCTGTAAATCATTTGCAGGGCTGACATAGCATTTGGCTGCCTGACAAATGTGCCATAATCAGCTCAGTAAAATGTGGAATTTCTGAGGTAGTTCTTGTAACTTTTTTTGAAGCAGTTGTAAATTCTCATCCATGTCAGCACAGGTGGAAAGATATTCACAAATAATATGTGCACGTGTGTGTGTAGAGGGTGGGGTGTAGAGGTTGCCTGTACTAATTCTTTCTAGAGAGTCCTCTAGGTAGTTCCATTATTTAATGCAGCTCCTTGAGGCAAATTAGAAAAAGAAATACTCTCATTAAACTAAAAATTACCTTGTTAACAAAGTTTTGGAGAGACAATGTGTGCCTACAAATTGAAGCAAGGGGGCAGCTGAAGGTTGGAGGTGGGCCTGGTAAACCATGACAAACTTCACAGCAGCCCCTTAGGTAATGATAAAAGAGGCATTTCAGGTACCCACCTTGAGTTTTTGCTTCTGAGAGGGCTGAGCAAAACTGCTCTTGGTTTTCAAGAGAATCCAGCCGTGAGCTTTGTGTGATCAGTTCCAAGAGGTGAGACGTTTGGATGTTTTTATTTTTTCACAGCTAATCCTACTGAATGGTCCATGCAGACAAGGCAGTCCCCATTCAGCCTTCCTGGCTGTGCCAGTCATTCTGCCTCCCTGGTCAGAACTTGCTTTTCATCTGAACACATGCTGAGCCTGGCTGTCCTTTCCCCAAAAATGAGAATTTTCTGTTTCCTTTGAATACATAAGATTACTCAGGAATTGTTACACAGTAGCTATGGGCAAAACATTTGTAAAGATCTTAGAATTTGATGAGCTGCTTCTGTTGAACTACCTGGGAGGAAAGCTAGGCAGAAATTCTGGGAACACTGATTTTAGAAATATTGCCTCTTCTTACAATGAACGGTAAGAAGTATATTTGCTTAAAAATTAAATAATAATCTCACTTTAGAAATGTCTTTCTTAGCTATTATTTCAGTTCATCACTACAGAAACATGATTTGGAACAGAATTCCAACTTACACTGAATAATAATATTTGTAGAGCATGGAAATGGTAACGAACATCAATCTGCACACAAAACTAGTGTTAAAATAATATTTATTCTCATAGCTAGACACGTTAAAGTCATGTGCTTTTAAAGGTAAAAATGAGTATTTGGCCTTGTCAAAGTCTTCATGAACTGTCTTTAGTTGCTTAGAAACAAGCAATTTTCTAAATCCAGTAATGTAGTAGGTATAAGATGTTCTCACTTCTTATATTTTTAATACAGTCCACTACTAAATGCAACACAATTTTCAACAGAGAAGGAGTATTAGGATTCAGAAGTTGTAGAATAAATGAGATAGCTTACTTGGAAGACTAACCAGTGAATATTCTATTTTTTTTTTCCCGTTTATGGTTATTAGTGTTTATACCAGTGGTTATTAGTGTTCTTCCCAAAAAAGAACATGTTTAAACCCAGGTGCTCTCATTCATCAAAGTGTTTGACTTTATGGAAAATCTATAATTCTATTCTCAACAGACTTCAAAATCAGCCTATTTTTAAAAATTATTATTACCCTGCATGTTGCAAATTAGGATATTTCTAGATCCCATATAATTTAAAACCAGTTGATCTGAAAGGTGACCCAAAATGATGTAATTTCCCTTAAGTGATAAAGTGGTGGCTCCTTGTTACTGCTTCCTGGTCCTTTTGTGTCAGTGATGGGCAGACACACAAGACTGGCTCCCACCTGGTGATGCTCCTGCCTTGGACCTCAAACTTTCACAGAGAAGGCACAGGCTAAAATAAGGATGTGGTGTTTGTTGCATGGTTTTATCAAGAGCTTAGGGTGGAAAGACTCAACAGATGTGGAGGGGAGCAAATGCAGGAAAAGAGAGTGACTAGGGTGAGCTGTGGGGTGGAGGGATATAGGGAGTAGACCATAGAGATATGCACGGTCTGAGGGATCAACTACCTAAAAACTCTGAGGCAGCTCAAACAAATCAGCAGAAATGGTCTGACTGGCTCATCCCTGCAGCCTTGTCTGTAGGCTGGTGGTTGGCTTGGGAGGAAGGAGAAGAGAGAATTGAAGAGTTAACAAAAAGAAGATCTGCTCTTCACAGTATGAGCTATTCTGAACAAATTTAAATGTCTGTCCTGCCAGAGATCATTACAAAAATACTTTCACTGCCTTGTATTAACACCACTCAAACCACACACCTGAAAGATAATTCACATCTTCAGGTGCACCATGAATTGCCCTTTTTGTACAGTCTTCAAACCAAATTTTATCTCATACAAGCAGATACAGGTGGTAATTAAGGCTTGGTTCTTCCCAATTCCTTTTAGCTGGTGGAATGCTGGGCCTGTAGCCTCTGGTAAGTGTCTTGATTTCCTCTGGGCTCAGGGGATATGTGATAAGCATCTCAGAAGATGCTTCTCCCTATGTCTTGGAAACCTATCTGAGATGGAGCTGCACTGCTGTTCAAAGCTGCCCACAATTCTGCTGACAACCTCAGAAAACAGATCAAATTAAAAGTTTAACTTCTGGTCAGATGGAGATAGGTCAGTAAGTCTTGTGCTATAACAATCTTCGATAGTCACTAGAAATGAAAAAAAAAGAGTACAGTTCAGCTGACTTCAGAAAGCCCCAAACAAGTTTATAGAAGCTGCAAACAAAAAAAAAACAAACAGATATTTAATTGTAATTTGTTGCATCTGATGATGAAGCTGAGCTCATTAACAGGAGCTGACTTTAAATGCTTATAATAGGCATGGAATTGGGTCTATTTTGACAATACTATGACAAGCAAATTACTGCAGAAACCATTCCTTTGTAAAAACCATCTGTGTCTCCTTCTTCAATCCACTTAGAAAGGTCTGCTAAAACCTGCTTTCTCACAAATGTAGGAGTGTCTTTCTGATTTTCAGCCCAAATTTACCCAGGGCAGACATTTGCTCTTTGTAATAACAGCTTTCTTTTGCTGAAAGTGGATGGAACGTTATCCACTATGCAAATTCCAATGTTTTCATAAAGACCAAGCATATTCCTTCTCTGCCTTCCTGGTCTAGAAAAGCCAAATTTCTGAACTTTCCTTCTTTTCCTTAACATTTTGGGCATCTCTTTCCTCTAAATTTATAAATCAAATAAAGAATCACTGTAAATCAACAATGTCAATAATTTGAAAAATTAACTTTATTCAGAACTTTGAGTTAAATATTGACAAATGTAGCTCCAGGAAGGAAGAAATTGATTTCTGTTAAGCAGAATCACAAGAAGGTTCTGTCTTGTTCTAAAATAGGATGAGTTACACTGGGTGTAAGTTGGCCTTGTTTGAAGTCAGCGGTATCCTATTTAAATTAGGATTTTCTAGCTGTTAAGAATAGGATGACTGAAGGGGCTGGTTGCAATAATAGGGAACATTGGGTTTGGATCTCTATTAAAATGATCTAATCTCTCAATAATTCAGGAAGCAATCAATTGGCACTTATAACTAATAGAAATAAATCAATTTGATCAAAATGTGCCACTTCTCAGAAACGTGGATTTTAATGAAAAGCAAGAACATATTCTGACACTTTAGCTTGTCTGATCTCCATTCTAATCACACTGAATGTTAGTTGTTTAAAGCACTTTGAATAATTTTAACTACACTGTACCAATTTATCATTCTAGGTTTAAACCTGAAATTAAATATATAGAAGGCGGTGACAGAAAAAAAAACAAAGCCTCAGCTTTCCCGAGCAAATAACTAACAAAGCAAATGAAGGCATATCCAGACTGCTCACATGTTCATCATTGTTGCAGCTTCCTTCAAAACTTAGTGATTTTGGGTTTTTTGCTTATCTCCATTTTGCTTTCAACTGAGATGCACCATGAAAGAAATATGGCCTTTCCTCTGAGTTTATAATTGCTTGATTTATAAGCATCCTGTGGGAATGGTTACCATGCTGCTATGCTTAGGCATTTATGAAATGTCTCTGTTTCTGTCTGTGTCCTGACATGGGGGAAAGGCCAAGCAGGAAAAGCAGGTTATTCTTTAAAAGAGTCATTCCTTTGGGAAGCAGACAGAGCCTCACAGCCACCTGCAGAGCATTCCCCAATTCCAACTTTTTCACCACTCAAGACCAGCTTTGAGCATCAAATGCTTCTTTTTTTTTCCTGTGGTTCTTCACACTCCTCATGATTTCACAAATCAGGCAGGTGACTTTGCTCTGCAGCTTCAGGATGAATCTGCCTTGGCTCAAAATGTGCTTACTTCCAACTTTGGCTTTGGTTTGACTTTTGTGTGTTTGCTAAAGGCTCTAAGTGTACCACGCTCATGGATGCCTTGTAGAGAATGGCTGAGCCCATGGCCTAGACAGCCCTTTGGAAGTGCCTGTGTTTCTCAAACGACAGGAAAATATTTGTGGCAGAGACCAAGGGAAACGTCTTGGTTAGCAAGGATCACTCCTGGGTTTTGCTTTGTGTTGCTTTTCTCACACATGAAGGAGAGACTACTTTCTCACTAAAACCCATTCAGAAATGCATTCGTGTATGAGGTTCTAACAGCTAGGATTTCATTATTTGGCTGGGTGGAACTGTAAAGTCTTTGTTTAAGCACAAAAATGTGAAAACAGGCACAATTTTTATCACACATTCCCCAAAGACCTAATATATCCAGTCTTATTCTGACTCCTGAGAGGCGAGGCTGTAGAACATGAAGTGGTATTGAATTTAATTTACTGTTTTATTATGAAATGATCCACCAGGTAGATATTTATTTTGTAAGTTTGAATGGGAGAATTATATTTTGGTTCCATAAAACTCTTATAATTCTATACTACCAGCAAGATAAATAAATAAAAGATATTGTGTTTCTTAAGATATAGAAATAGAATAGAAAAGAAATTAATAAAGTTTTTCCAACAAAAATATTGTTCCATACTGATACAATCCTGAAAAAAATGTTGACCTTGTGAAATAGCTGTAGACTGACACAATATTATTTTGTTTTGTTTTCCTTTTTCTAAGTTTGAATCTTTCCATTTTAGTTTCTTCTAGTGAAATTTCAAGGGACTTCCAAAGCACTATTCTCAAGTTTTTAGAAATGTCCAAATGTCTGTGTCAGGTTGCTTGATGAACCAGAAATATCTGATACTATTATACATCAAAAGCCCATCTTTCTTACCTTAAATCCTAAAGATTTAAATGAATCTTAGGATCTTAAAGATTTAAGTGAATCTAAAAGATTTAAGTGAAAGACTTAAAAGTGGATCTTAAAGATTCACAGGAAGGAAGGAAGGAAGGAAGGAAGGAAGGAAGGAAGGAAGGAAGGAAGGAAGGAAGGAAGGAAGGAAGGAAGGAAGGAAGGAAGGAAGGAAGGAAGGAAGGAAGGAAGGAAGGAAGGAAGGAAGGATCTCCAGAAAAAATGACTTTGCAGAGGTGCCAAACGGAGCCTGGAGGTGACCCAGGTTATTTGGAAGAGCTTCTGCCAGGGCTTTGTAGCAGAACTTGTCCTGAGCAGTGTGTACATAAGCCACATTGTGTCATTTGATCTAGAGCCAGGTATTGGTCCCTTGAGGGGATGGCTTTGATGACTCTGTGATGCAAAACAAGTACCGGTGTCTTGAAAGTGCATTTTAGGTCTTTGACTGCATGAATTCCCAGCCTGATCTCCTTTAGGAGCTATATCATCAGTACCTATGTGCAGGCAAGGAAGAAAGAGGAATACATTTAAGTGTCTATCAGTTTGGGGTTATTTGGGGTGTTTGTGTGTATTTCCACTTATTCAAGGGGCCTCTGAAGAAAGTATATGATTACACATTATTTTTAATAAAGCTGTTGTTATGAAATTTGTTTCCATAGTGAAGGCATGAAAGAATGAGAGAAGAGACGGAGAGGGTTGTGAAAGATATTTAGAGGAAAAAAAGGGGAGGCTGTCCCAGCTCTGGCTCCTCCCAATGCCTTGTGGACCCCTAGCACTGATGTAGAAAAGGTCAAGGTGATGTGAAAGCACTGCTCAGCAACAGCTAAATCATCAGTGTGTTACCAGCACTATTCCAGTCACAAATCCAAAACATATTGTTCCATTCAAACTACCATAAAGTTAGTTGTGTCCCAGTGAAAACCAGTACTGGAGGAATAGTAAAGATCATAATTGGGGAATATTTTTAATATTTAACTGATAGCATTCTCTTTTTTTGCTTATTTTTAAATGCCTTTTCTCTTTTATTCTATTGCATTTTTAGTTGCTTCAAAGACATGTAATATGGCTTGTCCTTGCTAACTAGCTTTAAATAGATCAGCATTTTACCTAGAAACTTCTAAGGAAAAAAAACCTTATATTAAAATGTAAAAAATATTTTTGCAGGTAAACCCTCTTTGGTGACTTTACATAACCAGTAGAATATGAATTGGGAAAGCAAGCTCTTTTAAAAATTAATAAGAACTTTTCAGAAAAAGAAATTTGCAGAAAAGGTCATAGTTTCAAAATCTGGAAAACAGCCATAAAGCCATCTAATCAGCATTCCTTGGGGAACACTTATTCAGGGCAAAATAAATCAGATTAACTGAAATAATTGCCTTCCAGAAATAATTTGATCAGCTCTCCATTTAACTTGACATTAATTTGACCAAAAAGAGGAAAACAAAGCAATGACTGGGCTGGAATCTTCTGTTTATTGTTCCTTCCTTGTTAAAAAGCTCACAGATAATTTTTATTGGTAGCAATTTGGTGTTAGTAGATAACCAACAATTTATTACTAGATTCATGCCATATTGCTTCTTCAACTTGCAAAAACCCATTTCTTTCATCGATAAAACACTTTTTAATTTATCACCTCTTGAGAGCACTTAAGCAACTGTGATTCAATTAAACCAGTGTTCAATGTCTGTGCCTGTGTTTCACACTTGGCTGATAAAAGAAAAAGATGGGGCACATCATACCTATTGATGGAATACATCTTATTTATAGTTTTAACCTATAAGTCTTTAACAGTCACATGAATTTTGCACATGTGTGTGTGGAGAGTGCTGAGCTGATAAACAAAATCTACAAGTGCAGCCCACACAGAGAAAGGAGAAACATGTTTTAACATTTTATCTGTTTATGTCCTGAATATATAGCTTTTGGTTTTGTCTGTTCCAGAGAGCACTTTTTCCTCCTTACCTGCACAACAGGGATGCCACAAGCACTAGTAGTGCAACCTTTTCTAAACTGGAAGAGCCACCAATGCTGTTTTAAGGAATTTTCACAGGGATTCAGTCTCTCATCCATTCTGTTTGCTTCCTGAATTCCTGTGATAGGGTTTCTGGCAATGATGTAATTTCAGCTTGTAATCTTAATGCATCAGAGAAAGGAAAAGAGTCTTTAAAAAATATGCAGGTGAGGAAACTGAATCAGACAAGTGTAAACTGGTTTGTCCAAGGTCATGGAGAAAGAGCCAACAAAACTATTTCATATATAAATATACACATATATAGAGAGAGAGGGAAATTTATGATATGATATGATTGATATGATATGATATGATATGATATGATAGATATGATAGATATAATAATATAATAAATATAATATAATATAATATAATATAATATAATATAATATAATATAATATAATATAATATAATAATATAACATAACATAACATAATATATAGATATAGGTCCAGACTGTTTGAATCCAGAGGAGAGCACAAAACTTCAAAGACACCTAGTTTAGCTGAGGGAATGAAGAACACAAAAATGGATACACCCCAATCTTTTAAAATGTAAAAGGAAGAAAAAAATAAAAAAACATGATTGCACTGCTTTGAGTCTCTATTTAATCTGCCATATTGCTCTCACAGGGAAGCTTTAAAATAAAGAGAGAATCTCAGAACACAAAATAGAAGGATAGCCACTGAAAGGTAGTTGAAGTTCTTACCCTAATGTCGATTCCACAGGCTCACCTGAACAATGCCTTTTGAAGCTGCTACATTGCAGGGGTTCAGAAGAACAAGCTAAAATGTTGTTTGTGTTTTCATTAATTCACTCATGCAAAATGGAGCTTTCAGGGACATTGTCTCACAAGTATAGCTGCCAAGATATTGCTTCAGAATCAAAACACAAAATCTTACTGATATGAACAAATTTGCATGAGGCTCCTGTACTTAATAAATACTATACAGGCCACAGAAAAGGCTAGGTGAATTTGAACTGCAAAAAACATCTTTGTAAAGAGGTTTAAATCAACATGAAAACAGTAAGTTTGAACTGGTGGAATATATTTTTTTTAAATTTTCTTTGACATAAAATGTCTTTTAACAAACTAATTTTTTTTTTTGTCAGGAGCTCTGACATTTTATATTTTTTCCCTTTTATAAATACCTTTTCTGTAAACATAGAAAGGCATTTGGTAGGATTCATATCAGGTTTGTTGTTAAGGCAGAAATTTCCTTTTTCCCAGCAACTTTATTGTGTCCAGCAGGTAGTGATTGATGATGATGATGATGATGATGATGATGATGATGATGATGATGATGATGATGATGATGATGATGATGACACAGCAGAGATGGCTGGGCTGTCAAGTGAAGGTGGAAACCAGCAAATCCCCAGGGGAGGTGCAGTATTCCCCCAGAGATTTCTGATAGGAGTTTTTCATGAAGCAGATGTGAGAATTAAAGATTAATAATGATTTAATTTTTGTTTTATTATGATTTTCTCAAAGTTTTCATCACTGAAAAGGTATAAAGATGAGGGTTTTCTTTATTTTGTTTTGTTGTTTGCTTCTTGGGTCTGGGTTTTTTCCCCTCCTAACTCAAACTCTTTTCTGTGTTGTTGCTGCTCCTGGTGTTGTTCCCAGTTTATTTAATTCAGCTGTTTGGGTAGGCATTCTGTTTTATTTTGTGTTGAGATGCTGATTTCTGACTGTGGTTTCTACCTCTAATTTTGTACATAATTAACAAAATAGGAGGAAAAAAAAAACAATAGCAAAATATGTAATGATCCTTTTCATATTTTCCATGTTTTTTGTTGATCATATGCACATCATTTGTCATGCTGCCAAGAGCATCTGAGCTTCAGTCAACTACCTTTGGGACTGTAATTCCTTTATGATATATTCTCCTATTTATTTTGTTCTGAATGGTTTAGCAGTACAACTTGGAAAAGATACATGCAAAGGCCTTTGGACTAAGTTTCTGTTGAATTAGCATACCATTGGCTACAAGCATAATGCAGTTTGGGCTGGCAATTGCCCTTGAGAATACAAATCAAATGAATTTATTTTCTTTTTCAACTCCTATCTACTTGGAGCAGCAGACATTCTTATCACAAGTTAATGCTATAGTAGGAACATATTACAACCAGAGAAGGGTAATGGATACAAGAAGTTCATTCATCTGTGTATCTTGCTATTTATCCAACATATGTTAATAGAACATGTCTGCTACGCAGAATTCATTGTATTTGGTCTCTTCTGCTTAGTTCTTGCATAAGGAAATATAACTGCTTTGGTTTTTCTTTTATTTTCTTTTATTTTCTTTTTTTTTTTCCTGAAGTGAGGAAAGAGGAATATGATTTCCATTATTCATAGGGAAAAAAAATATTGCCAAGAGGTAGGTTAGGCAAATTGAAGTAAATCAATCAAATCAAAAAACTAAACTATCTAATGTACATAAGAGCCCAGTATAGCTCTCTCTGGATGTATAGCTGGCCCAATATAGATAGCTCTCTCTGGCCCAGTATAGCTCCCTCTCTTTCAGAAGGTGCCTTTGCAGTCAGTCAACAATGGTAGTTTTCAAAATATCTCTAGTATAGGTATCTGTGTTGAAGAAATCTATATTTAATGGTATTTCAGTCTCCTTTTTCAGACTGCTATGAGAAACAGCAATTCCTAGGAAACAACCCATCTCACCCTGTTTAACAGACTTAAAATATCATAATAAATGTAAGATTTAGTAATGCCATTTACTCTCCAATAAAAACAAAAATCTGAATAACCCAGATGTACCTGCCTTCTGCATCAGTTTGTTGAGATGCATGCCATTTACAAATTTATAGAATTTGAAATCTCGCACTGTTTTTTGATATTAAGATAAATTTGTGTTCCAAAGCATGGCATGCCTTCTGATAGTGGATAGCATCCTTTCATTATGAAAATGGTATATGTTGTATATTCAGGATTCTTAATAATTCTTCAGTGAATTAGAATCAAATATTAATCAGTATGCTTCAATACAGATACGAGATTTAATCATTTGCTTGAGTATGATCATCAAGTATTTATGCATGTGGATCAATAAAGATTAAGAATAAAGTTAGCATGATACACACAATTACTTAAAAGAAAAAAATACAATTTTCTTATGAAGTAAAAATTAATATTTTATATACCTATGTACCTTTGTGGATATATCTTAGATAGAGACTTTTATTTGTGACCCAGCAGGTGGTGAGAACATTACAACTGCTCAAAAATATCAAGGTGTTGAAGCATTAAACTCATTAAATGTAAACTCAGAGTAGGCAGTACATAACTAAGCTATAAGAACCAGTCCTAAATGAGCTAAAATGTGTACTGGAAGACACGAATGAGTGTTTTTTCTCATAGTGTTTGATCCTACTAAAGAAACTCTTCTGAACCAAGTCTCTAGGGTAGCTTATTTAAAGTTAACATGGATATTTCTGCAAAGCTTTCCCCTTGCACACATAGCTTTCAGCAGACTTGTCCGAAATATAGCAGAGGATGTTTTTATACATGTGAAATTATTAAATCAAAATATGTTTCATGAAGAAAGGAGAGGCAAAAAGAAAGAAAAGAATTTAACAAAATATTATGCTCTCTTCACCCTGACTCCTTCTACCAAAATTAAAAAGCTTTAAAAAAAGATTAAAAAGTTATTTTTAAATTTAATTTTCTCCATGTTTCTATGTACATTTAGTATATTTGTGTATATTATTTCAAAATATTATTTCCTTTAAAGAAAGCCATCATTGAAATATTTATAAATATTTTGCTAAAATATGAGAAACTAATTTTTTTTCCAGCCATATATCAGGGACCAAATATTACTTAATTATCAGGTTTTTAATACTAAACATTACAGCCTCAAAACAAAGGTTCCCATATAATGGAAAATATAATTTTGAGAAATGTGTACTTAGTAAATCTGTGCTGTGATATCTTCAAGAAATGCATATTTAAAAGAAATATTATTTAAACAAATCTGCATTATATTTATAATTATATATAAGTATATATTAAGAATCTATATTATATTTATAATATATTTAATCATCAAAAGAAAGGTGATTTTTGGTCAGATTCTGTTCCTTTTATTCTCTTTTTTTCTTTTAATAGTCTTTTCAAAACTACAAGTACCAATACCCTTTGTAGAACAGTGGGGGAGGTGTGAAGAGATGAAGAATCTAGGTGTGCTCATCACTGGCTTAATGTTATTTTAAGAGGGCAAAAGAAAATAGAGAACCTTGGTTACACAAAGGCGGGTTCAAGGGATGACAATTCCATTAACGGTGTAGAGAACAGAACTGAATGAATGAATCACACTCATAAAGGATCAGAGACTGAGGGTGAGAACTCAGCCAGGATCTGGAATGAGAGGTCTACATCAAGCAAATGGAAAACCTCAGCTGCAAGTACTTTATAGCCATCCTCCATTCTTTTATTATTTTCTTTGTTACTTTATTGCGCTGGGAATTGTTCCTTGCTGTAAAAAACACAGCATTTTTCCTTAAAGAAATACAACTGGTTTTGTGATGTGGGTTTTTAATTTCATAGCACATTATAAGACTATAATTTATTTTTAATTTACAAAATAGAGCAAGATTTTCAACCTGGGGAGACAGAATTTCCTGTAGTGGAATCTGGGTATTTCTTAGAGTCAATAAATCAAAAACATTTCTTATCTCTGATGCAAAGAAAAAGGTATTTAAAATCTAAATATATGTAAAATAGTTTCAAGGAGAAAAAAAATCAAAATCAACTTGAACACAATTAAATTAACTACCCCACAAAACTGTTATTAGCTGCTGATGTCCCTTGATGTAATGCAGTTTTTTGACAGCAATGCTTTCCCATGTTGTGTCATTCCATTTGATGCTAGTAGCCTTCTGACTTTGTAGGATAGGATTTCCAGTTGGTAAAATATAATCAGTCTTTTTGACTTTGAATTGTCTCTTTAAAAAAAGATGAGCCAAGCTATTTATTTGTATTCTGAAGGCACTTTCACCTTGTCCTCCACTTTTCAAAGGTGTATTCAACACTGGGCAAACAAAGCAAAATTGATGATGCACTGTTAGAAAGTAACTCTTCCAGTGCTGTGCAGTGGTACAAGTTCTTGGGCAACAATAATTTTAATTTTCTCTATTTTTAAGCAGGGGACATCCTCAAAAAATGAACATTTTTATTGTTGTTGCCCATTAAAACAAATGAAGAGGTAAACAAACAGTTAATGAATCACGAGGAGCAAAATCCAACCTGCTGTAATTCTAGTTTCAGGCCAACATGCACTTTTTTGTCAAACACACCAAAGGTGAGGCTAGAATTCATTGTATAATGTCAGATTCTCCTCTATGTAAAAAAAGCACATAATGTTTTTTGAACATTTCTTAAGGACTCTTGCAACACCAAGAAATGCAGTACACTTCCTATGTATTCATTTTATGTCTCACTTTTTATGTTACATCCTTTTTGCCCAATATTTAATAATATTACTTATTTTTATATCAGTTAATTTTTTTATTATCACAAGTTTGAAATTTATTTTCAGTTTCTCGACTGTCAGTAACAGACCACTTTCAACTCAATAAATGCAGTTATTTGTGTGTGTGTGTGTGTATACACACAGTGGAACAAAGTTGAACCAGTCAGTCTGTATACACTCAATCCACTTGGGCCTTTGAATGAAGCCAGTGAAAGAAGGCAGCTGGGAAGGCCTGGTGGCAGCCAAGTCTTGAAATGTTAACAGAAGCAACTAAAGAAACTCTGGCCAAGTCAGCAATTCCACTATCCCAATTGCATCCATAGCACTGAGTGCTGCCAACAAAGTAGATTATGGGGTTTGGTTTATGAGCTCTTTGTCTGCCAGGCTTTGTGTGTGGCCATGTATGTAACAATTAGTCCTTGGTGAAGGAAGCATGGGTACCAATGCTAGTGTGCAAGGAGGGAATGAGCAGGTGTTCAAATGCGTGTTTCCCTTCCCTCAGACATCACTGCCTGCCATCCACGAGCTGAAAATGACATTACAAGGCTGATCTGCTCAGTGTGGTCAGAGACTCAGTTGTATGCAGCGGTCACTGAGCTCTGTAATTAATGTGGCTAAACTAAAATGTCCAGCTGCTGGGTCCCCATTTTGCCCTCAGATGCGTGTGTGTGGCTTCCGTGCTTCAATGGGAACAGTGTGTGCATAGCTGGGAATGGGATCTGGCTCTGTGTGTATGCCTTGGAGCTTCTGTATATACAACAGTTTCAAGGAGAAAGAGAAATGTAGTTTCCTGAATTATAATATTCATTAGCGTCCCATTTTCTTTCTGTACCAAATGTTACTATTTGCTTTCAGAGTTGTGGACTTTGATGTGTAGCAGTGTTCTTTGGCAAAGCATGTAGGTAATTTGGTGACCCTGTTTCAACCAAAGCAAAGCTTTTCTCCTAATCTCTAGCTGAACCACAGCCTGAGCTGTTTGGAAATGTTAGAAGGGGAGGGAGAGGGAGAGGGAGAGGGAGAGGGAGAGGGAGAGGGAGAGGGGGGGGGAGAGGAGAGGAGAGGAGAGGAGAGGAGAGGAGAGGAGAGGAGAGATAAAAATACAAATATTCTGTTTTTATCTGAAATGTGAAACAGCAATGCTAAAATATCCCAGGAAGTCTATTCTTACTGTACTACTCACCCAGCCAAACCCAAGTGCTTCTGGAAATCCTTCAAAAAATCCTATTTGAATTATTTCCAGTCCTGCTTCCAGACCAGAGAGGCCTGGATAAGATATTCAAAAGTTTGAATGTTTATTAGCAACTTGTTCCTTTTGCCTCTCTTATCTAAACAAGAGCCCAGATTCATCGTCAGCTCTTCATGGATATGTCACTTCCTTCTGCAGACATCTCTGACTGGTTCTCCACCTTTACAGGTCAGAAAGTTGAAACAACTGAATTTAGCTTTTCTAACCATAAAGCAAAAACTCTAAGGTAAGTTATTAAGCAACATCCTGTAACTAAGCAAGACTAGATGGTGATATGGTCCTTCCTCCTGTGTTCCCATTTGTGCACTGAAATATTTTGAACATCAATAGGTATCATCTTTGACTCAATAACTGCACTCCATTCATGGTTAGTAACATATCTAACCATTTCCTTCTTGTTGCAGATATGGTGTTGCATTTCTTTCTGAAGCTGCCTCTGTGTATCTATGTGAAGCTGAGCTTGTAGTTCAGCCAGCAGCTGTGACTGTTATTTTTACTCCATTTTTTCAGAGTAGAGCTAAGACTATGAATTACTTGTTCTCTTTAAACTTAGTGATCATCTGCCATGATTTCATTTTCACATAAGCATCCCCATTTGATTGGAATCTGGGACAGAGGTGGTTTATTTCATATTCTAACTGAACAGTTTTTCTAATTCCTCATTATTCCAAAGAATTAAGTGTTGGAAATAACTGGAAAAAAAACTCGGTTTGACCAAGAATCAGAAAAGAATGCTATCTTTTTCATAGCTACTCTGCTTCCTAAAAAATAATTTGTCCTTTGATAGATATATACTTTTTAATTTTTTAAGTATGCCATCTGTAACTAAGCCTCCTTATTCTTACAGTCTAACAAATCTTTCAGTTGTCATTCCTGCTTGGTAGATCCTCTCTAAGTCAAGACAACCTTTTTAAAGTATGATCTCTTACAAAAGCCTCAAAAGTGTAACCTTACTTTGAATTATTCAAATCCAATTTGTAATTGTTTGGTTTGAAATAAGTAGTATTGCATGACTCAGAGGTTATATGTTCAAAAATGGACCAGTGTGGTCAATTACCTCAACCTGTGACAGAGGACATCAGGCTAGCCTGACTTAGATATTACTGGGCCTAAATAATGACCTTTGGAACAACATTTTATAATTTTTTTTCCTCACATAGGTCTAAGCAGGCCAAGATCACCTCGTAACTTCAAAATATAAAGTGCCTGGATTTTTTTTGCTATGAGTCATGTTTTCTTATAATCTAACTATTCACACAAATCTTCTCTGAACTCTTTCCAAATATTAATTCTTGTACTGCAGGCAAAGGAATTTACTTGAGTATTCTAGTAAGGGTTACTTTAGGAGAAATACATAAATGTTATTTACTCTTTACACATGCTGAGTAACCCCTTTTTACTGAATTCAAGGGTTCCTTGCTAGCCTTTCAAAACACAGACTCTCATATGAAACTCAGATCAGTTTAGAGTAGAACCTTCCCAATGGTTCTTCCCAAAATTACTCTTTCATGTGTTAGCATCTCCTCTTCTGTTGGTATGATTTACATCCTTTCTTCTTTATTCTCCCTCTCTCTCTCTCTGCTTGTTCAAATCAAACACGATAAACTTTGAAAGCTTATAGCCTATCAGGCAATCAAGATTGCTCTTTGTCAATAACATTTCTTCTTTATTATTTGCCAGGCTCTAGTTCTTCCTGGTAACTGCAAACTTTGTTAAAGATATTCTTATGTTATCTTCCAGGTCACTGATAAAACTCATTAAAATATATTATGAAAGCATTTCCTGTGGGACGACACTAAAAGCACACCTGCTTGATGATAATTTCTCTGACGTCTGTCACTTAGTTAATGGATAATATATATAGTGTTCACTGTGTTAAATTTGTAGCCTTTTAGACTTTTAATCAAACTGTCTTTGATATGCAGTCAAAGTTTCCATTGAGCTTTGGTCACTTGAACTGATATTACTTCCTTTGTAAACTCAACTTTTAATCTCATTAAAAAATATCATATTTCCTTGAGAGAACCTGTTTAGCAGAAGACTAGTTTGAATAGCCTCCATAATATTTTATTATTTATTGATGTAATGTATCTGTTCAACTATTTTGTTTAGTGTCAAGGTCAATCTGTTAGAATATCTTCAGGTAGTTCTTCTAGTTTATCCCTAGCTTAAATACTGGTGCAGCATTAAATTTCTTCCAGTTTCTGAAATTATTCCAGTATTTCTAGAGTTTTTGAAAATGGCAATAATAGCTTAAAGAACCTTTCAGTCACCTCTTAGGATTCATAACTTTTGAAGTGCTTAAGTCATAGTTCATGAATATATGAATGCTCTTGAAAACCTTACCCAAATACCTGGGCTGCTGAGGCACAAACTATGATTAGCATGGGTGTTATTAACAAAGAAAAATAGTGTGGTTTTTTTATCTTTTTCACTTTATCTTTTTTGATATTTCTGTTCCATTCTCCTAACCCTATAGGAAAAACCTTCAATATTATGACATATTTGAAAAGAAAAATATCTGTGGTTAACACACTTAGCTTGGATGGCACAAAAGCTAAGCCTCCTAAGGTACTGGTTATAGCATTATTTATAATCTCAGCTAGTGGTTTCTCAGTGTATGCTTGCCTAAATAATTTTGAATGTGTTAGATAACATTGACTGAAACCAGACATCCATTACCAGATCTCCCCTGACAAAATGATGCCTTGCCCATATAGATCCCAGTTTCAAAAATATTTTATTATTGACAAAGAAGGTTCTGGTGAATATTCACTATGAAATCAGGAAGAGGAAGATAGTGAGGACAGTCTGGCCATGCTTCATGCTGCAGCTGGTCACACAAAGCTGGGTCAAACCTTGACTAAATGGTTGTTGTCACCTACTCTTTTTCTCTCTTGTTGAATTTCATCTGTTTGTTCCATGAGATACTTCTGCTTCTCTCCTGGCTTCTGTGGGTGCCAATTCAGCAGAAGAAGGCCAGAGAAAAGTTTAAGATATGGAGAAGCAGAACAAATGAGGGATATTCTACTTGGAAATAAGCTGTTATATGTGGTTTAGATGATAAAAAATATAACATTACTACTGACAAGATAAGAACACATTAGCAGGTTTTGAATACATGCTTTACATTTCTAGTGGAATCTGAACCATCATTTATTAACTATAGACTAGACTTAGACTAAAGATGAATTCCAGGTTGTGACCTAAACATATGTATTTAACTTTTTTTTGGTCATTAACTGTAAGTAGAAGACCAATGCTTTTTTTTATTGCCAGTTACAATGAAACAACAAGAAATATGATTTAATCTGGTAAGAATTCTAAACTGCAATAATTTTACCATCTGAGAACATCCATATGAAATACAGGAGCTATGAAAATATTAATAAATCTCATCTCAAGATGAGAATTTCTTTGTGTTTTACAACTCATTAGCACAATTAAAGCATGGATAAATTATAAAGCTAGATATGCTTCTAATAAAGAAATGTGCAGTTTAACAAAGAATTGAACTCAACCAGAATAAAGTTTCAGAAAAGCCACAAATAAAGTATTTGTTAAAAACAGTTAAAGGAACCAATATATAGTACACTGTTTTCATCTTGCCATGCCAAAACAAATATGACCACATAAATACAAGACTAATTTGGAGAAGCAGTTTCTACACTGTAATTCTGATGGTGAAACCTGTGATTATGGCTGCAATCCTGCAATCCCCAGCAGTTGTACTGGGTTTATTCAAGCCAGAAATTGAGTTGAATATTCCCACATTCTGACTGTTGCTATATTCTTCTGATTCACTGCACATAAAGTGCCTAAGATCAATGTTTTCTACTTTCCTCACAAGTCCCTTGCTACCACTTGTTTAGTTCTGGACTTGATAACAGCCACCAAGTAATTTCTAAAGACTGTGCACACAGTTTTTTATTGTTTGTCATAGTTTTGTCATCTCTAAATGTTTTTTTTTCCTGCTTTGATTCTTTCTCAAGGTTTCCTCTCACCATAAGCAATCTCTAATGCCCTTTACAATCCCACCTTTCTGGTTCCTATAAGTTATGATTCTGGTCTGTATTCTTTCACCATGATCACTAATAGTGGTCATAATACAGCTAATAATAATGTTGTTATCCTTATCTTCCTTGCTTTGTCTTTTCTCTCCTTTCTTCCTCAGTAGAAAAAAAAAATCTACGAAATCTCACTTTTGGCAAGATAATGCTATCAAACCATGGATTAATTTGTATTTTCTGCATATAACATGGTTTGGTTGACTGTTTATTTGGCCCCTAAAAAATTATCTGTAGAATTTTCCTTTTTACAATACTCAATAACCTCTAAAATACTGTAAATTAAAATCTTATACTTGAAATGAAAACTTATGCCATCAGGGCCTTGCATTTGTAGATATTTAGAAACAACGCCATAACAAAATTTTCAAATACAAGTCATAAAGGGGGGACAGATGATGTAAACTCTGTACAAGGTCACTGCTGTGAGAGAAAACTCAACAGGAGAAAATAGTTGAAAATGTTACTGGCTACAGAGAAAGAAAAGACCAACCTGTCCACCTGTCTCTTAACTATAATGATTTGCCCTATAGTGATTCTGGATGCAAGGGGAAAACATTGATGGGTTGCTCAGATCAACCAGGTAGAGTCCATGTCTTCAACACATACAGAGGAAGAAATAGAAAGAAAAAAATACCTTTGTATAAAGAGTAAAAAAATAATTGTTAGTGAAGTCTGCCCCTTTGACAGGACTTGCGAAGCTGTCAGTGACAAGCAAGGATTTTTTAAAATGATTGAAAGAGACATCAAAAAGTTATTAACTATTTGGGCTTGCTGATTCAATTTCTTTAGAGCTTGAGGGGAAAGAAAAATGTATATTATTTTCCTAATATTTGTGAGGCAAATTCCTGAGAGATGGAATTTCCATCAGAATATCGAGAAAGTGAAATTTAAAAAAAAAGAAGTACACAAATCCATCCACTTATTTTCTTTCATTGACTACACAGGTTTACATTTAGGGAGGATTCAATTTAAGTAACTTGGAAAGCTAGAAATGAACTTGATCAGCTTTAAAATTAAGACAATATAGCAAAGAAAATCAATGGCCAATGCCCTGGTTACAGATGTTATGGAAATTACACATACCTGCCACCATAACAGGCTTCAGCTCTAAGTTGTTTCTGCTGAATTAATAAGCCAAAAAGAGATTCTTGTATAGCATCCTTTTTGTTAATAACACTTCAGCTTTGTTCAGAGGAAGCTCTGGGCAATTCTACCCTTATGACCCGAATTCCCCACCTGCCGTGTGACACTTCAGCCATTGGTGACATTGTGGTTTAGGACCTTCCAGTCCCTGGGTCCTTCCATGGTCTCTAGATGAGCCATTTCCTTTCTGCTCCCCACAGCTGTGCTTCTGTTAATGAATGCAGCTCTCTTATTTTCTGGCTTGAGCCACCTCTGGCTGCTTCTTTTCCTTGCCTAGGTAAAAGTTACACCCAGTGGTCCAAAGCTTCAGCAAATTTAGCTACTACTGCTAAGGAAGTGGTGCCAAACAAGTTCCAAGGGAGTAGAATACCAAACACAACAAAGAAGATGAGTAGGAAAATTTAAAACAGTCTCAAACATAAATAATAATTATTTAAATATCATTAAAAATATTATTTAATATGGGAAATAGCCTTTTATTACAAAATTCAAATATATGTTTGCAGCCCAAATTTTGGCTTGGGTAAATGTTGTTGTTGGCTTGGGAAAAAGTTGTTTTTTGGGAATATTTTTTACTGTGGCCTGTATTTTCTGTGTACTTTTTTCCTTAAGGCTTATAAAAGAGCATAGAATACACTTCTTGAGAAAGTTGTGATTTTTGTGACAAACTAACATGCTTTGTATCAATAATAATTAAGTGAGCCAGCATGTAGCTTAAAACATTGCCTGATCATTTTTTTTCTCTCTACATCTTTACATCTCTCATCCCCACAGCACAGGTGGGTTGCTACAAACCCACAGTGAAACTTACTGAATTTACTGAAAGCAGGTAGATGTGATGGATTTTATTTAAAAAAGAAAGACTAATACACAAACATATAGCAGAGAAAAAGCTTGGGTGCTTGTGATGTAAGGTAATTTATCTGTGTAATGTAATTTCCAAGTGAGGGCTTACAGTCAGTTTATTCAAGGACTGGTAAATTACTTTAAGATATTGAAGTCTCTAGAATACTTTTCCTCACATTTTTCACTCCCTGCTGAATACATTTTTAAGTCCACTTCCTCATCCTGATGTTAAGTGCAAAGTATAGTGAGTGGCACCAAAAATAACTATCCAGAAAGAAGTTTTAAAATATGAGCAATTAGTTTTTCAAATAGCATATGAAACAGAGGGTGGGTAGGAAAAAGGTTATGGATTTAGCTTAACAAAGTCCTGTGATTTTGCTTCAGAGGGTTAGGGGAAAAACTAACGAGGTATTTTTATGACTGATAATATAAATCTTTCTAGGTAGACTTAGAATTAAATCTATTTTCACACCTTCAGATAAACAAGGATTTAGTAGATCCATGTTGTACTCAGGCAACAAGAATATGTTTCAAATAAGGAATGATTTTGCATCACTGAATTTCAAGTAACCAACATTCAACTGCATTTCATAAGTTTACAGTAAAAAAAAAAGGGACTTTCAGCCCACTCTTAAATGTGTAGTAAAGGTAGATGTAGTTTTGTTTTGCGTCTCTAAAACTCTACCTCTACTAATGCAAACTTAATGCATTAATAATATGTGCAAATTTTTTTTGATACTTACATGAATATTTGAAGCTTGAAATAAGTCTGAAAATAAAAAATTATAATGTAGAAAAAACAGTTCAACAAATACTAGTGGAAGAAATATACATGCAAAGGAAAATTTTCTGTACAGTACAACATAGCACAGTGCTGTATGTACCTCATGCATGTTATACACTAATTTTAATTTGGAGACACTTTCAAAAGAAGAAGGAATAAGACAAAGAAACAACAAATTCTTTCCTTTCAGCTCTTAAAAATGACTTAGTTCAGAATATCCATCACTCTAAAGTATGACACAGGAACCAGCTCCTTGGTTCTTTTTATTCTACTATAACTCATCTTTGTCAGGAATTGTCACCCCGTAACAACTTAGAGTTTTCCCTTGGCTTCATTCTCACAAACAGTAGCTGAATATGATTTACTGCATCTGCAGAGGCAGCATCAGAGGAAGAGATCGCTGTCGGGGCAGTGCTCTGATGAGTGTGACATGCTGATTTCCCAGCACACCTGCCAGCATGAAGGACCGACTCTCCTTCCATTTGTTCAGCAAAACCTGGTTTTCTTCAGTCACTGCAACACTGCAAAAGTTGTTTACAAGTCCTGAGATAGCACTGCTGTTGTGGGAGCCATCTATATGGGCTGAGTATGCCTTTATGGATCCTCACCTTGGCTTTTGAGAGGTGTAGAAGTGTGTCTGTTTCTGGTGCATTACTGGTCAGCTCATTTACAAGACATGACATTTTGTGCACAACCAGCCCTGATCCCTTTACTTTACCCACCCCATGGCCCAGGACCTGCTCTGCCCATGCCCGGACTGGCCTCCACACATCTCCAGGGCTTGGTCTGCCATGGCTCTTGCCAGCACATAAAAGCAAAATAGCGGAAGATGCTGTGCTGTAGAGAAGTAAAGTTAGAAGCTCTTTGGCAGAATATTTGATTTGGATAGTGCTCGAGTGAGAAGATGCTTAGTAGAAAATATGATTGAAAATAGTCACCAAACCAGTGGGCTTTAGCTTCTTCCCTAAAAATGGGAGAAATGTGCTCATAGTTTTTTGCATTTTCTCTCCCCTTGCTCATGCATACTGAAGTCTGGGTGTCATTCTTATTGCCTGTCTGTAATATGGCTCTAATGTCAAACCAATGGCCAACAGCAACTCTGTCAGCATTTGTGTGTAAATTCTATCAGAGCCCATGAACGTATGTGTCTAGTGTGCCTAAATATTTGCCAACCTCATCCTCTTCCACCAAGGGAACTCCTTGCTCAAGATTATTCTTCTGGTCTCTGGAACCTGAGATTCCTGAAGGACAGTCTTGCTAGTAAAGACTGAAGCAAAGAAGGCTTTCAGTACTTCAGCCATATTCTGTATAATTGGATCCTCTGATTCAGCAATGTGCCCCCATTTTCCATGTCACCTTTGTCACCCACATACTTACAGAAGGCAGGTTCAATTCCAATCAGGTTTCAGCATTCTTAGCTTTAATATTAGATGACTGAACAATGTCTCTGTGTTCCTCCCAGGTTACCCAACATTGATTTTCCCCTCTGTGTCCTTCCTTTGTGTGTTTGAGTTTGGTTAGATGTTTGTGCCTGAGTTTGACCATTTCAACTGATAATCTTATTGAAGGACTCAGCCAGTATGAAAGGGAACTGTCCTGTCAAAACAGAAAAAATTTTCAGTTAAGGAAATTGTATAGCATCTGTATTGGGACCGCAAGTCGTTAGAGAAATTTAGCTATTAATTTATTTATTTATTCCAAATAAATATATAGTTAGTTACAAGGAATAGAATTTTTAAAAAGTTATAAAATTTTCAGAACAAAAAACTAAACAGGACAAAGTTAAAACTTCACATTGTCTTCTCAATGAGAACACCTGTCTGAATCACAAAAAACATGGAAGAGAGGAAGTATGTAAGTTTTAGTCAAATTGAGAATTTCATCTAGAGGAACATGTTTATCATCCTCTTTAGGATGAAGCTCACTTTTCAATTGATGCCCAAGGCTTTTCTCATACTGATTGCAGAATTTACCTTGTTACCTTTCCAGTCTGACATGGGCTCCAGTTTTTCTCCTTTACTCTTTGTCTTGTGCTTTATTTTTGGATGAAATTTTTCTGCTCAGTTGTTAGAGCGGAGTAACAGTGTCTAGGACTTATGCAGCCTGGAGACAATTTCCTTCTGGTGTAATTTGATATCTCACAATTTTTTCATCTAGAATATCTGTGAAAATGACCTAACCTATTTCAAAAGACTGAAGTAGGGAAAATTATTTATTAAAATTCTTTCAATAATAAACTTAAGGCATTATGCAGACATCAATTTAGGATTTTCTTCACCAACAAGATACTGCCTTTTCCAAGTAAAGTATCCTGATTTATCATTTTTCTTATATTATCTCACATTAGTATTATCTATTTTCCTGATCTTGATTTATTGTCTGGACAAAAAAGAAAATTTTTAAAGATTTTCAGTGTCTTACAGCAATGTCACAATTACACAAATGACAATGGAACATCTTGTTTATTTGCATGACATCATAATCTTTACTAACTAGTAGAAAATTTGAAGTGATAGACGTATAGTTAATTCTTGATTTCATTAGCCATGAATCTTGGACTTTGCCCACATTACAGGAAGTAAAACTGTAGGCCCATTGTTTCTCATTCCACATGTAAAATGACTGTTTACATCATTCCAAGAGCTGAGCTCTACAAAGTGCTTGAATTATTGCTCATTATAAACTTCAGGAAAATTGAAAGATGCCTTAGAAGAGTTCAACATTTACTCATTCTTAGTTATCTTAACAAAATCTTTCTTTAAAAGTCTGCACCATAAATCCAAACCAAGAAAAAAGTTGTTGGGATTTCTTTTTTATAGTTGTTGGTGGTGGTGGTGTTTTTTTTTTTTTTTTGGCTTTTTCTTTTAATTATAAGTATGGGAAATCAAAGCAAATAAAAGAAGGCAGGAGCATTCTGACCTTGGAATACCAGCCTATTCCTGGCAAGAAATGGTATCATCTTCCAAGTGAGGAAGCAGCAGGATTTACCCCAAATTCTCTTGAGGGATGTGGTTCTGCATTAATCAGCTTAATCAGTTTGTGGAATGAGGAGCTGCTACTATAATAAAGGATGGATTCTTGGGTTCCCAGGTTAGGAAGCAGCAGAAATGGAACAAGGCATACTGGCAATGGGTATTAGCAGCTCAGTTTGCTGCATGAACTGACTATAGCACAACTCAGGAATGCTGAGCATACAAAATGCACAAACAAGTTCTTTAAGAAAAAAAGAATTATTCAACAACAAGCAATTGGATCAGTCATGCAAGGACACTTATTCTGGGTAGGGTTTTTCTAATAATCAAAACCAGTGAGTTCAGCAGATTTATGTTTAATTTCCCCCTCAAAAGTGAATAATGATTGGACTTCTAAATTATCGCCTGCCTAACTAGCTTATAACTGTCAATTGTCAAGAATACAGTAATAGACATGAGAAGATCATGCAAAGGCCTTTAAAAATATTTTTGACAAGTCATTCTTGTCTGTTTTATAAAAGTGGAATTATAATTGTGAAGTATATTTATTGCAAGTTTCATAAACTATATTCACTTTGGAAGTGATTTTGCCCCTCAGGTCCCACATAGTTCTATAGCATATGTATTCATCTGGTTAGATTTCTAAACAATATTAGTCATTGTAAAGTATTCACTGATGTTGGTACCTTACCCTGAGGTTTTGTTCTCTGTGAAAAAAGGTTGCAGAACTTTAAATGCAGGGGGCCTGCCTAGGCAATTAAAATAGTTTCAGTACTTTGATAACTTGCATACCTGATAGGAGGAAATCAGACACTTCAAAGAACCAGAAAGCCTCCACCCAAAAGAAGGCTTGTTTGGACTTAGCCAGTAAGAACTGACAGGCACAGGTCTGTGTCTTCACTCAGAATTGAACACAAAGAGTATTTTCTTACTTTTTATCAGATGGAAGGTCTGTCCTAAAATACAAGGAGCCACATGCTTTTAACACTGAAGGCTACTGTTACTCCATGCTGGACATCTGAATTCAGCTCTCTTTCAGATAAATTTCCCCCCTTTATTCCCAGGCAATGCCCTTGTTACCAAGCCATAAGCTATTCCAGACAGAGAAACACTTCACTGCTCTCAGCAAAGTGTGTTGTGAAGACAATGACTATAGTTCTGGGCCAGCATGGATAAAGCAATGGGACACAGTGGAATATGACTCTGCTTCTCCCAGCATGCTGCTTAAGGGTACTGAGCTGGCAGGTGACAAATCTGGCTTCAGATCTATGGAATCAGTATTATTACTGGTTTTATCCTGTTCTGGCTAAGAACCAATATCCTTCCTTTTGGAAAGCTCAGGGTAGTCTGCTGCTCATTTCTTCTTCTTAACTCAATAGCTCTCAAGTTCCTATGTTCCCAGCAGCAGGTGTTTAACCGGTGGAAGAATACAACTTAACAGAATACTAAATAGCATCTCTGGCGCAGTGGAAAGTTTAAGTCAGAATCTCCCCAAGGTAGTGAATGTGCTCAAAAAATCATTACCAATACCCCATGTAAATGTTCATTAAGCTATTACATAAAATAATTAGAAAGAGAATAATTTTTTCTGCCTAATTTTCTGGGACAAAGCCCCTAAGGACTTACCTCAAGAGGGGATGCTGCACTGTGAGTCCCAAGGTGCATCCTGTGTAGCTAAGATCTAGGGTAAGGCTGACACACGTATACTGATGCATATCTACACACAGTTTTCCTTATTGTTTTCTTCTTGGTGGATGCTTTCTTTGGTCTTGTTGCTGTCCAAACCACTCTGACATGCTTCCTTCTCTCCTGCACAAAACCATCTGGATGAATGATGCCCTGCTATGGTTATTCTGTGTGGTATAAACATAGCCCTCTAGGAACTACAGGTATGTGGTCATGGGAAACTGCTGAAATCAGTTGAAAACATCACACTTTTGTGTGTCTTTCACATGAAAGCAGATATTTGTAAGAATTAATCTCTCTTCTCCATTAATTGTAAAATGCTACCTGTTCATCCAACTTTTCTATTTGGTGTGTTTGAGTTTTCTTAAAATCTGGAAGGACTGAGAAGAAACTGTTTAAGAAAATCTATGGGTTTTTCACTTTTGTGACTTCCATAGGGCATATCCTGAGTTAAGAATAGCAATAAGCTAAGGTTATGGGCTATATTTAGCCCTGAGGGGAAAATTCTTATGGTAAGCCAAAACTCGAAGTGTTTATTAGGCAAAGAGATACTCTATATCATTGGATAAGTGCTGATTTTCAGGCACTAGCAAGATTCTGTGAGGGTTCTTAAAATATTTAAGATGCTTAAATGAATATGCCTTGTCAATAGTATGATCTATCATATAATTGCCAGGATCATTAGAACTTTACTGAAGAAATGTGATCCGTAGAGTCACAGCAGTGGATCTAAATGTGGTAGAAGATGTGATCATGAGCTAGACCTAGTCAAGTATCTTACTGAGAAAACAACAAGCTAAGTCAGTAAAGAAGAAGTGTAGGCAGTGGGCATGAAGGGGAAATTTAGGGCTTTCAAGGTCAAGGCAATCAATCCATAGTATAGTGAGCTGAGTTCTTTACTCAATTGTCTTTTGTTTCAATCTCAAATATGGAAGCAGAGTGAAGCCAAAGTTAAGTAACAAGACCATTCTGAGACACAAACATTTGATGGCTTGACAATAATTAAATATAAAAATACTTAAAGAAATCCTAAAAAAGAATCCTTTTAAAGAGAAACGTCAGAAAAATGTGCAATGGAGTATGCTTGCATAGCATAGAATTTACCAGGTGGAACTTCCACTAAACTGGAGAACAAAAAGAAAGAGCTGTTAAATATTTTGACATAATGGGCTAGTTTGGGTTAAATAGCCCATATATCCATTATGTTTGTGTATAATGTGTCTGCAGGATACACTGTCTATAATAATGTAAAGACTTTGTTACAAAAACTTATTTCTTATGTTCTTAGAGAAGCAAGAAAATAAGTTACATTTATTTCTAAATTTGTGAACAGAAAATCTAACTGCATTTTGGAGGCAGAATAAGTAAAACATTATTTTAAAATTAATAATAATATTTTTAATGTTGGCATTTTTGCCCTAATAAAATAAGCATTTCAAATTTCAGTTCATGATTAAAAATTGGCAGACTGCACAAAGCAGACTGAGTGGCTCCACTTCAAACACTATAATGAAAAAAATATTTAAATAATATCATATTTAAGAACTATATTTGGCATAAACTCTGGCATTGTAGAGATTGGCTATGTACCCTGTGGCCTTCCCCAAAGTTCTTGAACTTGATTCTGGTAATCAGACTAAAAGTCATGAGATGTTATAGGAATGGAGAATATAACAAAAGTCAAAACTGGTGCCATTCCTGCAACTTGGAGGATGATCTGAGTACTCATATGGGCTATTTCTTCCTTCCTGGATGTTAGCATGTCTAATACAGGAAAGATTATTTCAAAACAGCAATTTGATCCTGCCATACTCAGTGAATAATTGCACTGTAGTCACAACATATGTTCTTTCCTGTCCAAGAGTGTGTGGGAAGAGGCAAATACAGGAAATGACACCCACCTCCACATAATTCATACACACCTCTCAGCTTGACCTGATCTTTCCAATGTTCCAAGAGGGCAGCTGGAATACAAAATTCTTAGGCACATGTCACAAGTAAGTAGTACAGCTCAGAAGCTCAGGTCGCAGTCTGTGGATTCATGGATTGAAAACAAATATGAATATTTTTACTGTGGTTTGGTTGAAGGACCTACCTCTTGCATACCCCTGAAGCAAGGATGATATTTGCAAATTTGTTCCTGCTACTCTGAGAGGATGTGGAAAGGAGTGTCAGAAGCCAGGGGGTAGTTTTGTCATGGCTACACTCCTAGAATCACAGAATGATTTGGGTTGTAGGCACATTTAATGGTGATCTAAGACCTCTACCATGGGCAGGGACACCTGCTGCAAGACCAGGTTGCTCAAAGCTCCATCCAGCCTGGTCTTCAACATTTCCAGGAGTGAGGCCTCCACAGACTTTTTTAGCAACCTCTTCCAGTATCTCACCACCCTCATGGAGAAGAATTTCCCCCCAGTGTCTAATCTAAATCTGCACACATTTAAATCCATTATTCCTTGTCATTTCAGGCCTTGGTAAAAACAAATATCTCACTGTCTTTCTTGTAGGCACTCTTTAGGTACTGTAAGGCTGCTCTGAGGTCTCCCTGGAGCCTTTTCTTCTCTAAGCTGAACAACCCCAAATCTGTCAGCTTTTCTTCACAGGACAGGTGTCCCAGCCTTCTGACCATCTTTGTGACCTTCTTCGGGACTCTCTCCAGGTACCTGGAGAGCTGGACACAACACTCCAGGTGGGATGTCACCAGAGCAGAGCAGAGGTAGATAATCAATTTCCTCTACCAGCTGGTCACACTTCTTTTGATGTATCAGGACATAGTTTGCTTTCTGGACTGTGAATGCACATTATTGTGTCATGGCCATTTTGCCATCCACCATGTCCAAGTCCTTCTTCACAGGGCTCTGAATCAGTTCATCTACCAGTCTATTGGTATTGAGGCTTGCCCTGACCCAGGTGCAGAATCTTCTGCTTGGCTTTGTTGTTCTCCAGGAGGTTCAAATGGACCCATTATCCAAAGTCATCCAGATCCCTCTGGAAGTCATCCCTTCCTCCTAATGAATCAACTGTACCATACAGTTTGGTGTCATTTGCATATTCAGAAGTATTCTACTGTTGGTTTATAGATACAAGGCATGAATCATTCTTAAAGCAGCAAACCATTTGCAAAAATAGAAATATATTATTAAAGTCCACATGAATTGCAATAGTAATCACAATATTTTGAATTAGCTTTTCTTGTCGCAAGCTGAAGCTATGCTACCAAGGAAAGAATTCAAAAAAATTCAAACTACCATCAATAAAGAGCACACAACCAACATTTTACAGGTGTTAAAGGAGAGTACACATCCAGTACAATACTGAGATTGTTAGGAGGCAAGTTAAAGGGATCGATTTAGGATACCTTATCCAGTTTACAGCTGGTGATTACCTTCATTTTCATCCCACCTTCATCGCTCATATACTAAAATTCTGTAACCTGGGAATGTAGCAAACTGATAGACTGAAACAAAGCCTTACCCTGCTCTTTCTTTTCCAGTCTGTAAGAGAGGGTGTTTACTGCACAAGAAGTTGTCTAATGCTTTTGTTCTTAATCAGAACCTGTGCGCTGAAATAATTCATGCTCTATGACATGTTTGTATGCAATTATATACCACACTGTAAGACATATACCTGAAAAAAATAAATTAGAGTTGTATGTATTTTGGTATTTTGTAACATCTATTCTTGGATGCAATAATATATTCTTTTAATGCTCTTCAGGCAGTTTGTGTTTAATAATCATATGCCCAAATGTCTCTTCTGTTACTCTGAGTTTCTACTGACTTAAAGGTTTGGCTTGGAAGCCATATTACTGATACTGAGTCAGGTCCATGCAACACAGTGCCCTAGATCTGTTCATACATGTTGAAATACCCAGTCAGCATCTATATCTGGGTCATGAAATTTCAAGGATTTGGAAGGAAAGTACCATACTTGTGCAACTGTGCTCAAAATTGCCACGTCCAGATGAAGTATTTCAGTGCTGGCTGTCCATTTTGGTACACAAGCTTCACCGCAGAGGATTGGAAGATGCAGAAGGGCTCAACTGTTTCAAGGAGCTTCACATATGCAGCTTGTGTGAGGCATGGTGAAATTCATTGTTTACTGAGTTCATTTCTATAAACAAGCCAGTGCTTGACCCATAGCTGGACTTCTTTACATTCCTGGACTCCTTTACAAAATTGAGACTAGAGTCCTACAGCTAGAAATAGTCCGTATTCAAAAAATTGGACAAGTCACATATACGGGGAGATTTTTACTATTCAGAAAGCACTCAGTTTCTCAGAGTGACTGAAACTTCAGGAAATAGGCAAGGGGTAGGCAAGTCTCTAGAGCAGAAACAGAGAGAAATTGTTGAACCTACAGAGACATTTAAATTTACTTACTGGCCACTGGGGATTTTCTCAGTGTGGTTAGGATTCATTTGCCAATCCATAGGAGTGTAACATCATTTCAGGTGCACCATGGTATCTTGTCCATCTCCTCTCTGATTTTGTAGAAGAAGACTCCTGTATAGATACTATAGGACACATCCTAGCCACAGACAACTGTCACATCTTTATACCTTTTAAATTACACCGGATCACCGTGTTTAAGTGAATCCCACCCAGTGTAATATTTTACTTGTTTCCTTGTATTCAATCAAAATTTTGGCAACCCTGGTTTTTAATTTTAAGGGACTAACTCAGGATGCTTGAACCTCTGGTATTAATTTTTAATTCGTTGTGGAAATCTTTGAAACTGTTTTCATTGTACAGAGAGATTTTCTGCTTACTAACCTGGTTGGATACAGATACAAAAAAAAAAATCAGCATCTCCTTTTGTTGCAGAAGGCTAAATATTCTTTCCCACTGAGTAGTCCTATCATTGTCTTTACAGCTACCAGGGTTCACTCAAAAATGCATTTAAAGGAAACAGCACACACAGAGAAAAAGCATCTGACCTGCTGTTTGATAATGCTTTCACAAATGAATGGTGAGTGTCTCTGTAAAAGGGAAAAAATGCTGATGGCAATACTGTTAAAAAACAAAGGAGAATGAAAAAAACCTTGAGTGTCCCTTGGACTGAACTCACTGACATTTTTCTGTGATATGTGAACTTGCATAGAAAAATCTGCTAATTTGCAGCTTTCTTAAAAAAAAAAAAAAAGCACCATGTGAGTACTTTGATTTACTATCCTAATTTGTGGCCACAGCAACTGCTACTATCAGCTGTATTTATGGTAACTCTAATACATCACCCAGAAACTTATAAATGTCAGCACTGCAGCTCCCTGTAATAGAAGTTTTTACTGATGGAAGACCACAGACTAATTACACAACCCAGTTTTTGCTGTTATTCATCTAAGATAAAGTTTCAAGCCTCCCAGTTACTGAGACCAGTGAATTATCATAGCTAATAAATGTACTTGGAAATTTATGTGTGGAAATCTCATGTTTTTCCCAGAACTTTTGAAATTTCTCACCAGTATTTTTCTTCATCTAAGAGGCATTAGTGACAAGGTTTAAAAAGTGCTTTAATAGTGTTTACAGTTCAGCTGATCTGTTGTAATATCCCCTTTTGAAGCTATTCAAATAAACATTATAAATATGTTTGCTATTAACATATGGTGCTGATACAAGAAGAAGACTTAATTCACTGTGTTATTTATGCAGCAAAACGTCCTAATGGTTCCCAGACTAAGATGAAAAGCTGTTGTGGCACCATCCATGTATTAGATAATGTCTTGGCACTTTCCCTATTATATTGTTAGAAATAAATGTAGCAATTAAACCAGGGTGCTGCCTGCTGCTTTAAGATGAATTTCTGTTTTTTCCCTTTTCCAGACCAGATCCACCCCCTGCTGGCAGGAGGCTTCTTTACACAGGTCCGATGGAGAAATAAAGTCAATAAAAAGCACAGGGATTAATTTAAAGCTTTTGAAGCTAATTGATGACTTCTAATCAAGCTGGCAGGTCCTTGTAGCATTGCACTGGTGACATATAAAGGAACACTATCAAGGGACCTACCCTGACATTAGATAAATAAATAAGCATGCCTTAGATAGGTCTTATTTCTGAGAAAAAGAAAAAAAAATCATTCTTTTCTCTCATATTGTTTTTATCTGCAGAATATTTCCATTATTCTGCAGACTCTAACTGTTTTCCCTCCTCTTTTACCTCTCTGTGTGAGATATTTCATCTGTCTCTATTCTTGCCTTTCAGAAAAGCAGAAATATACCGGTTGAAACCAGCTGTGAAAATGAATTTTCATTATATCTTGCAGCTATCCAACATAAATATTAAACATGTGAAACAAGAAAAATTTCTATCATGGCGTTATGCTAAAGACATGGCAAATGAACAGGTAACCATGTGTGATAAGTTCAGATATCAAATGGCCCTGCAACCGCCTGTGTGAGTACTTGGGCCCCGTGGTAAGTCTGAGGTAAACAGCAATGAAAGACATCCCTGAAATGAGCCAATATGCAGAGACATTTATCCCAAACCATAAAAGCAGCTTCATATACTTTATTCCATTCAGATTGGTGCTACCATTTCCTGATTTACATGAGCACCTACTTACAGGAATATTTCACGGTCTGCTTCCTGAGACCCATGCATCAGCTGGTGTTCAGCAAGTGCATGATCCCATCCTGGCCATCACGCTGATGGGGAGAACTGGACCCACTGGAGGCATGGGATGCATCTGGCAGAGTGAAGATCCCAGCCAGGAGAGTTTTAGGCCCACAGCTGAAGCACTGGGAACCAGGTGCTGATGATCAGATGGTCCTCCTGGGCAGAAAGGATGTGTGTTGCCAAGAGGAGGGTAGTAAGCATTAGGGCAATAAGGCAAAGGAAGGCAGATATTATCAGTCTGATCAAAACCACGCCCTGTGCTTCTGCATTAGCACTGAAGCCAAAAGGGACAGAGAGGAAGGGCAGGTATTATCTATTATGTCTCCCAGCTTATGGATTCCAGACCTTTCCCTTATCATAGTCTTGCTGAAAGCCCCCGATCCACTGCTGTCAGCACTTTCAGGCTCACTGCACCATACCACAGACACAGGCTCTCAGATGAACAGATAGGAAATATTTCCCCAAGGCTGAAGATGTGGAACATATTTACCATGAAGGTGTGTTGCTATTTAGTGAAAGTTTTATTTAATTAGGTCACAGAGCAAGAGGAGTTGACCTGAGACAATACAGTTTTATAATGAGCTCATAATTAGAGAACACAGTCTTCAGAGCTAGGACAGGTATTTAGAATTTTTCATGTGCAGAAGCTTGTGCTTTGCTACTGCATACAGTTTTAGTCTGTCTAAACTAATGACAGGATGTTCACACAAGACAGCATCCCACCTTCCTGTTTGACAGGCATTTCCAAAAGTACCTAAATCACCAGAGAACTTTTAAATCATAATTTTGAATTTTGCTATTTCATAGATACCAACTGAATGCTGTTATAGATCTGATCTAGGGACTCATCTAAAGGTACACAAGCCTCTTTCTTTTGGCAATTTAATTAAAATCATCCATACCTTTAGTTGCTGCCTTCAGCCACAACCCCCTCTTTTCCTTTTCAAACTCCATTTGGATAAAGCACATTTCCTGCCCACTTGTTTATAGATAGTTCTGGTTGAAATTGAAAAATGTGCCCTTGATGAACGATATCTGTTTTAGCAAAGCACACACATTTTGGGAGGATGTATGACCCTCAATAAAACTCATCACTGATTTTTTTTTTTGTAGGGCAGAACAATCTATCCATTTTTCACCAGATATTTCGTAAACAATGTGAAGAAATACCTACTTTTAAAAAGAAAATAATAGCATTTTTGGCAGTCACATTTTATTAAAATGCCTGACATTTATTGATTCTGTTCTAAAGTAAAACATAATGTAACAAGACATCCTGAAAGATACCAGAAAAAAAATTCTTCTCTTATGTCACTTCTAAATAATATTACTTGAAAAATTAAAACACTGAATTCTATGTTCTCTGTAGAGCATTTAGGAGGATTTAAAAATGAAGAGGAAAAAGAAAGCTGCAAAGTCATGAAAATGAATATGACAATTATATGGTAATGTGTTTGTCATTATTTATTGATGATATTTCTAAGACTGTCTACAGTTTGTCTACAGTTGGCTAGAGAAAAGCACAGACCCAGAAACACAATACACACCTCTTAGCTGCCTATGAGTTAAATATCTATTTTGAATTAGTTATTTCCAGTCAAAAGAGTGAACACTAGTCAACAGAGAGGGACAGAGCGTGAGAATGGATGAGTAAGATAACTGAAATGGAGCAATGGGAGAGACTAAACAAGTAGCTTAAATTGGACATCCATCTTATAAGTGTCTAAACACAGGCAGATGAATTCACCTGTCCTAATGTAAGTCTCACCACCATGATCACTGCATATACTTAATGTAATTAAAATGTTTTTGCTTGGCTGAAAATTTT
Organism: Chloebia gouldiae; assembly: GCA_003676055.1. Lineage (NCBI taxonomy): Eukaryota > Metazoa > Chordata > Aves > Passeriformes > Passeridae > Chloebia > Chloebia gouldiae. The sequence goes on along the minus strand of QUSF01000009.1, from coordinate 15,128,298 downwards.
TATTATTATTGTAGAAAATGCACTGCTGCAAACAAATAACTGATTCCAAGAAGTACTTCTCAATTACAAGTAAAAGCGTCTTCATATGGAAAATGTTCTGTGCTAATGCCTGTAAATTTTTCCACAGGAGCTTAAAAAAATTAGTTTGGGTAACTTTTACATTGAAAAGCAGATATTCTGGTATTTAGAGAATTATTACTTCATATAATTATTTCATATTATTATCTGTACCTGTCTTTGGAACCAGAGTAAGATCATGCACTGCTATTATCTCCTTTTGACATTTCATTCTTACTTATTTTTAGACATGCAACCATTCTAACAACCTTACAAGCAGCAGCAAGGACTCAAAGATCTCCCCTTCTTTCACCACTGATTTAAATGAAAATAATGTTGATTGACAGTATTCAGCTTGTCTTCTCCTCAGCCCTTCCTTGTTTTGCCCTCTAAGGAGATAAGAAGGACAAAAATTATTTGCTTCTGTCTTACATGGGTGCTAAGGTATGTAGCCTTTTCTTATGATGCAGATTTAGGCCACTATTTGCATAAGCTATATTAGATGACTGAAACTATTTATGTCAACTAAAAAACAGTGTCCAGAAGGCCCAAGAGAACAGCTGGGTCTTTCTTCTTCTGCTGTGCCATGTGCATTTTCATTTTCCTAAAATAAGCTGCACTTCATTGCCATGCCTTTAACATCTTTAAGCAGCAGAAATCCTACACATTTTAAACCTACTTATTACCAAAAATCACAGGTATATATCAATATACAGAGATGCTTATTTTTCTCTCTCCTTTTCTCTTAGACTTTTGTGCCAGCACCCCAAAACACAGCCCTTCATTTGTATCCACCCTACTACCTAAATCTATTTTTTTTCTATACAAGTTGTAACAACTCAAGCACCATTTCTTAGAGACAACTGGCAAAGGTTTTTCTGGATTCAAGTGGAATCCAGGTATGGAGCAATCTGTCTCTGAAATAAGATCCAGATTAAAATTTTTACCTTGAAAATGTCAAAGCTGTTTTATTATAGTGTATCTTTTCATATTATCCCAACATATAAATATGCTTAATTCATACTTGGGGGTTCAAATCAACCAAACTTGATAATCACAAAGGCAATACCTAACCTAGGACAGCTGTGTCAAGTTTATTCTGCAGTGAATAGAAGACTGGCACCTTCATAACAAGATTCCTGTTGTCCCAAAAGAGGTATCTGGTATAGGTGGGATGAAGTGTCCTACAGCCATGCCTCTTTTCAGTGACTATAAAGAGAACTCCAACAAAAGTGAGATAGACAGTGAGATTTCACATAGATCAAGTAAAACAAATCATGACAGGGAAGTGTTGTAAACCAGTAGGTTGATATAAGTAGACATGTTTGAAATGAAAGATTACATTAATCTATCCTTCACCCATTTCAAGAATACAGACATACTGAGGGAACTTCAGAAATCTTGTGCAGCATGACACAAAGAAAGTGAGTCCGCTCACATAAGTACTTGCTGCATTTGCTAGAAGGGCACTACATAAAATTGCAATTGCACTTGCTTTTAATACAAAATCCTTTCAAATGCAAAGTTTAATTAGATTTTAGTTCTACTTTCAGATAGATCTGTGTCTTAATTAAGGGCCTGGAGCAAAGCTATGTTTAAATGTCTCATAAATCTCCCTGTAGTGGTGGGGGATGCTTTGCTCATCGTGCAGGTGTTCTGGCCCCCACATTTAATGCAGAAACAATTTTCCATCACATCATTTCTGTGCCCACTTCTGCTCCCTTCTCCTCTTCTCCCCTTTCCCAGCATGCAACTTTTCATTGAAGAGGTAGGTGGGCAAGTAGGCAAATACATGGTTGATGTTTTATTGAAGAGGAGATGATCACAATAGCCTTTGATTAATTCCCTCCTACCTGTTCCTGTAAACAGGGCATACTGAAATTTATGTGCTATTATTCATATTATTTCACATTTTAAAATGCATTATTTGCTGAGGGCTTTTCTCCCTGCAGCTTGCCTGTAGATTTGAGATTTGGCTTTCTACCAAAATCATATTGCCTTTGTCCTTAGGCAAGAGCATAAAAATTGAAGTTAAACTAATATCAATTCTCTTTTGACCTTTTGGGCTCTGTGCTACTAGTTAAGTGCTATATTGTGTCTCAGAGTTACAGTTCTGGGGTGGTAGAATGATTTGGCATCCAGAAATGGAATCCAATGGGAAAACCTGTGCTGGAGATTAGAGAAAGAGGGAGCACTAGCAAGCACAGTGAAGCCTTGATTATAGAGACATAAATCTGCCTTTCTGGCTTGTGAAGTTTGTGCCTCTCCTGAGTATTGATTCTGGCTTCTCCACTTGGCTCTTCCAGCTCTGCTCTTGGTTTTTTGCCAGAGAACTCTCCAAAGATACTAGGAACAGATTTGTACATAACTGAAATAAAACTGGAAAGGAAGTTTCCCAGCCTGACTTATTTTAGATGAATGGTAAGAGTATGTGTACTGCATCATGACTTCATGAATTAGAAAGTAAACCATCCCAATGCTACATGTGTGCCTGGGTACATGGCCACATCAGTCTGGACAAGGTTCAGTAAGTGACTAGGTCTTTGTGGAAGTAGGTAGTGAATCCATGCTCCTTTGACAACTGGTCTCATGCACAAGTCCTCAGTGGGGGATTTGGGACAATTCTGTTTATACTCCTTGTAAGAGCAAGTTTCAAATAGCAGATACTCTTTTTGGCTTGTCCCTGCAGGTGAGGCAGACAGGTGACCCCAAGGCACAGGGAGACCACTTGAAATTAGTGCAACCACTTGAAATCAGTTTTGCCTCTAAACTCCAAAAGCATTTCTGTTGCCTTTCACATTTATGCAGGCAGATCTCTGCTTGTCTTGATGTTTACAAAATGTGCTGTACAAAAAAAAAAAAAAAAAAAGGGACTCCAACAGAGGTATAAATGATTTCTTGAAAATTTCCCCTGTTACTTATCCAGTCCTAACAGCTGCTAGCTAATTTATGTCAGATATAGCACTTTAGTATGTCAGAAAAAAGGCTCTCTGTAATTGCTGAGTGTAAATACCAATGGTGAACAAGAAATATTTAATATCATTAACAGAGTTGTAACTGTACGAGGTAAGATTAAAGCATTGAAGGTATAATTTTCATCTGAGTAGGATCTGTAAGAATTAAGCACTTCCTAGAGGAGGTATTTAGTGCATTTTAAATTACGTTGGTCACAATAATTTTCTTAACTGTTTAGTAATGAGTAATCCTAAAATGTCACAGACATGAACTACATGGTTATAGACTGCATAAAAACAAAGAAGAAATTAGACTGTCACTCAGAAGTGAAAGACTTTTTTTCCTCCTGGAACCTCTGTGCAATGTCAAATGAAACATTGAACCAAGATCCCAAATTTTCAGGTTGTCTCTGAACTTAAAAAGTATGATAACTTGACATTGTTTTTGAACCAATTCCAGCACTCCCGCAAAGAGCAGAAGCAGGGCTGCAATATACTGAGCAAACATGAGGGTTTCAGTTACTGCATGGGTTGGATTTCTATTGCTGCACCTGTGAAAGGGAGTATGCAGACACGCCTTTCTGTGGATGAGATCACTCCAACACTTTCACTCTCAGCTTGGCACAAAGAGAGGGTAAGGAACACCATTCCAGCCACATTAAAAATAAATCTTGGGATCTGCTAACCTTCTGTGCTCACCTGCGTGTGAATTCATTCATTACCACCAGACTTAAAAGAAAGTGGGGGCAGGAGGTAACTTGAAGGGGAAGAGAGCACAGCATTGAAATTGCAGTTTTTCTTTTCAAAGAAACTTGTTAATAAAATACAACTGACTTCAAAACAAAAATTGAAACTAAGTTCAGTATAACAACATAAAATAGTAAAACTGGAAAGTATTTCTTTAGCACATTTGCTCTAACACTTATTAAAGATATAAACTAAATCCAAGATAAACAAATCCCAGGTGTGGAAATGTGGCTAGTGTATGACTCAGTTTAAATTAAAATGTAAAATAAAACAGTCAATGTTCACCACTTTGCCTTAATTCTAGACAGGTATTTTAAAAAAGAAGATAGATCCTTACAATTCTCCTTCAGGAAAACCCAGTGCATGGCTGGGGAGTTGCAAACAACCTGGTAAGAAGCTTAATGAAACAAAACCATACCAGAGAGACTTAAACGTTCATAGCTTTTTGTATCTGCAAATATGCATGAGCCACAGTATGCTCAGAATTGTGCCCCATGCAGAGAGCTGTAAGGAGATTAGGGTAACATTTTCTTCTTCTATATGGACTTTTCAAATCAGCAGAGAGGAAAATATTGTCAGGAAACTGCTATTACATCTCCTGCCTAAAAGATTGTGCATGTGTAACAAGTAGCTACTGTCTTAAGGTGAGAAAAAGATGACAAACATATGCTAACAATTCCTTAGGAGGATGGGTAATACTTTCTCTTACTGTGGAGGGTACGGGAAAGTTCATCTGAAGCTTTCCGGAAACCAAGTCTCCACTGAGCCATTTTGAGAGGGCTAGATCCAAAAAAAATAATGTGATCTAAAAATAAGGATTTTCACATCCAAGCTGAGATATGGGTGGGTCCATTTTTAGCCTTCCTTACTTAGGCATTTTGTGTCTGAGACACCAAATTTAGAAACATTAATCTGTAGCAAGAAATATTTCAATCTAGAGAACAATATGTCTTGTGATGGCCCTGTCTCTTTTGACTGGGAGAGTGGAGGAAGGTACAGGAGCCTGGAAGACAAGGCTCACAGATTGCATGCCTCTATTAAATGAGAATTAAGAAGATTAAACTTTTTTTTTTTAAATAATAATCTAGTCATTAGACCATTGACCTAGAAAAAGGTATCTAGGATAAGTGACTTACTCATAAGTTTCAGTCCACCACATTCTATTCCACTGCAACCCTGAGCAGAGGGAAATTTAATACTCATAGACATGGTAAAATGCATTTTGAAGAAAAAAAGTCTAAATCTGTCATTCAGTATTTTGGTGCTTTCATATAGAAAGGAAGAAACCAGCGCTCTTGCATTTGCTCCTAGCAAATTCTGTCATTGTACATGCAACACTCCTTTATTAAAAAAATGAAATAATTATGGTGAGAGCAAGCCCCTATATATTCCATAGATACCAGTAATGCCTCTTATTCTTCCATTCATGTTATAAAGTAATTAAATGGGTCTTAATAAGATGAAAATAATCAGACACCTTTTCTGAGAAGAAGACTAAAAGTGTGGATTCAAAACAGATAAAGAAACCTTCTTGGATCCAGAGCTGTGTCTATGGGCTCTTTTGAAAATGTGGTCTTTTGCTACATTCCCTGGTTCAGCATTTTTTATCTTGTTCAAATGTAGTTTTTTTTCAACCTGTTCAAATTCTTCCCATTCTATGTGGGATGAAAGAAAACATAATTGCCTTGAGCTATTAGATTTTAATTACGTTAGTTTGTTTTTTTTTTTCTATTCAAATCTAAGAAATAGGAATGTACAAGGCAAGCATTATGGCACCTAGCCATAAAAATGTATCTTCTCTATGTCTGCCAGCTCTGAGTTTTTGAGGTCATGAACTGCTAGGATTTTTTGTCTTGCATTGTGCACTGTGTGTATTTTAAAATGCCCATAATTCCATTGGCAGTCATCTTTCTCTAGAAGTTTTCTTAGTGCTTTCACTCATTTCCTTATCTGCTCATTATATGATTTCCTTCTGCTTTTTTTCCCCTTAATATCAAACTGAATTCAGAAACTACTTTGGTGTATGCTTAAGGAAAGCTGAAGTCAACACCTGGAGGTAGTGAGTAGGATTGATGTGCCCAGAGGCAGACACCTGCATCTCACAGGATCCATGCTATTTCAAAGTGGACATCTGACATACATGTCAGATAACTCATCTGCTGTAAGAGTCTATTTTTTCTTCTTTTATTAAAAAAGACTCATAAATTACTTAATAGGGTAGTTTCATCTGTATTGCAGCTTTCTAAACAAAATCACAAAACAACAAGAAAAAAAAAAGAACATGGGGAAAGTAAGTAATAAAGTTGGAAACCATATAGAACTGAGGAATTATTTTTGAGATAAACTACTTGTAAATAAAGGAGGTATGCAGAACACATGTTCCATATTCCCAGACAATGTCTTCAAAGACTTCCATTGCTGATACTTTATTCCTGATATATCTAATTCTTTATGTTGTTCTGACTCCCACAAAAGGTCTTTCCTTTCATATAAAACATTCACTAATCTGCTTTTCTATTACTCTAACCAGTTGAAAATGATGCAATTAGAACCCATCTGTTTCAAACTCCTTGTGAAAACTAATCAGGGAGCATAACGTTTATTTCCCCATGGACAAAGCACTCACACACATAAGTTTTAAACAGTAAAATCAGGAGCACTGCCATTTCTGTCTCTACATTTGCACTAGTAAGAAGAGCACATATCTATAAATATGATGTTTTTCCAAATGACATATTTTCCTAATCTGAAGGCCTGCCTCCTCTCAGACCTGCCATAAATAACCTTGACTCATTTTATAAATAATCCTTTGTATAGTGCAACCAAAGCAAAAATTTTGTTTCCAAGTAATTTACTTCAGAATCATGATGGTTTTATTTTCATTTGACAATATTAAAATATCCTTATGCTGTGCCTTTTGGTGAATAGGACATTTATAATATTGCAAAGAGGCTGAATTAAGTTTTAAGCAGAAAAGGAGTAGAAGAGGGATCTTTGTGTCCAACCATTAACCTAAGCACTAGAGGTGTGCTTTCCCTCTCAGTGTTTACTTAACAGGGCAGTGGCAGCCAGGGGAGCAGTAACAAACTGCTGGGCAGCAAAGATGTCTTAGCTCGTTGTGCAGCAAACACAAGCTAAATTTTTACCCCTAAAGTAAGTATGTTTTTAGAGCAAGGTAGCTAACAAGAATTTGAGAAGAGGATGAAAAAATAATGGAGATGAGATGAAAAGGTGTTCTATTCTAGAAGAATTTCAGGCTGAGTATTAACTAAATGCTTGCTTTCTGGCAACAATTTTTATATTACTTCCCACACCTACTACTTGCTCCCAGCCACACCATACTCTCTATACTGCTTTTTGAGATAACATGAGGCTGTCTTCATTTATAGACCTGACATAGCCATGAAATGTTTTAACCCTTGTTTTATGGAATGGAGGAGCCCTTGAACAGGTGCTTTCTTTTTCTTAATCTTGTGCTAAGCATAGTAAAAGTACATGCCAAGCATTCACTAAATACAGTTTCTTGAAACTTTTCATTGTTCAGTCATAAAACTATGAACAACCACTGAATGTGATTGCTTGTGCTCTAGTATGTTTTAATTGATTTTATTTCCATAACCTTGGATCGTTACTTTGTAACAGTCATCTATTTTTAACTCATTAAAAATACTCCACTTTTCCTCATAAACATGAATAATACTAACTGATACTTTGACTATCTGAACTCTCTCTCTATGCTCCAAAACCAGTGGTGTGTTATGACTTGTTCTCTGTTGTATTTAGGGAGCTCTGCAGATGCTGTCATTTAGAAAGACTATATGGAGAATGGTAAGTATATGACATTTTTACAATTCTAGATCTCTGCACATTATTGCATCCTTTTTACTCTGATTATTTGAGTTCACACTAAAAATTCACAGATTTTCTGCAAAGTAATATTGCTAATGAAAGAGTTTCAAGATTTCAAGTTTCAAGTACATAAACTACTAAAAGTCAATTTTTCCTTCTTATCCACACAAGTGGATACCTTCTCTCTACTCTTTCTCTTTCTTTCGTCATAACAGTTTCATTAAAAATCCTTTTGGCCAAGTGTCTTCTGTAGATACATCAGAGTCCTTGAGAGAAATGCCTGGAAAATTAGTTCCATGTACATTTTAGGAAATCTTGCTAACAGCTGCATTTTTCCATTAGAAATAGTTTCAAAGGCTACATAAAAACCCAAAGCCAAATGAGGCAAAGTTTAAGTAAGAAAACATGTGTGCAATATTAAGCCAAGAAAACGGAACAGTTACTTTGAGAAATCCAGGCTTTCCTTTGCAGTACTTTTCAGAGAAAATGTTAGGAAGTATAGGTCAAATCTTCATTTGGTGTGAATCTGTGCAGCTCTGCTGAAATCAATGAAACTTCCTTTAAATAGCTGAACTCAGGACCTAGCCAACTTTCAGATTTCCAAGTGTACCTCAAAGAGCTGCAAATACCTTAAAAATGAAATTACTATATTAATTTCCAATTTTGCACTACTGGAAATGAAATACTTAACTGTGTACTGAGAATTAGATCCTTTGAAAGTATTTAGATAGCACATACCAGAAAAAAATTAATAAAAACATTTACAAGATATTCAAAAAGAAAAAAAATAGCTTATACTTCCATCTGCTGACCCTCCCATCTTACTCTACCTTGATTTCTGATGAATGAAGTTCTAACTTTCTTTTCTCTGCTTGTTTTGAATTTTCTTCTTTCTGCCTGGAACTCTGCATCTGAAGAACTGGGATTGTGTTGACATCATCAGGGACAGCAATTTGAATTTTTCAAAGAGATTAAAAAGACTTGCACAAATTAGAAGTAATTTCCCAAGACAAGGTTGAGAGAGAATCTAAATCAGTTTGTAATTTGGCCCCAAGATTGCACAAAGATAGACTTTTAAAGCATTGCCTCATTCTTCACACCTTCATATTCAAGCACAAATAAAGTCTCTGTTTAAAAGAGACTTTCTCTTCCCTTGATTCATTTATATGAGCAAAGCCAAAATTATCAGTAGTCAGGATTTTCTCCTCAGTTCCAATCCAGGAGGCAGGATATAAACTCAACATGCTACAACATACTTTAGTATCTCTCCCAGCAGCAGACAAAATACAACAACCAAGTCCATTATCTTTGAGTAGAAGCTCTACTTCTAAATTTTAAAATTTTATTATTCAAACTTTATTGTCTCAATCAGACTCACCCTGGGACGTTAATTAGAACAGATACAATATAGAATTTTAAAAACCTATCTTAGAGATATCTACTTTAATTCTCTACCAGAAAAAAAAAACCAAACCCAAAGATATCATGATATGGTTAAAAAAAAATCCACCTTGAATTTTTCCTCTGTATTCTAACACCTCATACTTCTGTCTCTAGTTCTCTCTGTTTTTCTTGGCTGTTTTTCTAGTCTTTCTACAGCATTACTTTGCCCTGGAAAATGCTGGGGATTTCACATCATTCCATCTGCCAAAATAATCAGCAGCTAACCAATGTGCACCTTGAAGGGCCATCCTAAAACTAAGCTTTTAAATTAATCTTTGCAAAAACCTACAATCTCCAAGTCCTTGGAAATTTGCCTTCCCAACTATATTTTAATTGAAATTCAATTAAGAAGATTGAGGGCAGAAGGAAAAAAATTCCAAATGTGCAAACTGTAATCATAGTATCATAGAACCATTAAGGTTGGAAAAGACCTCTAAGATTACCAATTCCAACCATATTTAGTAATTTCATCTCCCTGGCAGCCCACCAACAGGGCTGTGAATCCCTTGTGCCACTAGGAGCTTTCCTGGTGGGCGGTGCAGGAGCCTTAATGTCTGGGGAATTGGAGAGCAGGAGAATCTGGAAGCCAGAGTCAAAGGCACTTTGGCTGTGTGCCTGGAAGGCTTCCCAGAAGATGGAAGTTTCTGGCAGGGTTGCCTTGGGTGGTTACGCTGACAAAAAGCTGAGCAAATCTCCATCTGAAATCCACCTGGTGGCAATCAGAATTGATTTGCTGCAGTTCAACATCTTGAATATTTTCTGAGGGAAATAATTGAGATGCATCCCTGGCTTCTCCCCGGGATGTTGGCTCTGCCCTGCAGCATTTTGGCAGCTCTGTGGGGAGGTGTGTGTGCAAGTGCAGGTCTCAGAGGCCAGCAGAGCTCCTGCCATGGCTGGCCCCAGTGCCATGGAGCCACAGGCATGGGAAAGTTGACTCCTTTCATCTCCTACTTCTTCCCCACTGATTGACTTGGCATGAGAGAGTCAGAAGGGAAGACAGATTCATCAGAAGTTTTTTCAGGGTGCCCCATGGTAATCAGGTCAGGAAGAAGAAGGAAACAGAAGACAAAACTAAAAAGGTTAACTGTAGGGTAGCTCTGGAGGGTTCAGTTCAACATGACAGGATTCAGAGAAGGAAGTAGAAAATTGATACTGTAATATGAAGTGAGGGTAGTCTTACACTTTTCTTGAGAAATTCTCACCATTGCCTGACCACAATAAAGTAGCTTGTATCTTTTATTTTTACAGGATGTGTCACTTGAGGAAGTTCTCAGCATCTGGCAGCTATAGAAATCAGGGTGACTTCTATAGGCCTCCTGCTTGCCTGGGGACATTCCCTGGTGATTTTGCTTTTACTGCACCCTCAAGGTGGTTCTCAGATAAATAAACAAATAAATGCATTGAATAACAAGCTGGAATCCTCCATGAAACCTGCAACAAAGAAAATCTAAGTCCCTACCTTGATTTCCTTGAAGACAAGAGTAGCTCAAAAAACATATTATCAAAGCTGTGCAACATGTATATTCATCAGGTCATGTACTATGCTGAAGTAGGTTTTCCAAAGCAATTCTTTCTTCACACAGTTTAGGCTTCAGTTCCTTCCTGTTTTCCAGTTAATAAACATCTACATAAAAAACTGCAATCTGCTCTTGCAATCTCGAGAGTAGTTTGAAGTACTCCTAGGTCTGTTAAAATGATTTGTGTTTTTTTTTAATGGCACAGAATTACTGGACAAGGGTTTGAGGTCTGGCTCAAAGGATTCTTGCCAGGAAAGAATTTGGCCCATTGTATTAGGATTAATACATTTAGATCTTTACAGAGTTCTCCTGAAAACACCCTGGTCTGCTGTATTTTGTATATCTCTACAAATACAGTAAAAGAGAATTATTGAATAATTTCATTATTTTCTATTAACTATATCACTGAAGTTCATGTTTATTCATGCACCTCGAGGATTTTGAAGCCAGGAAGAACCATAATTCCTAATCACATTTTTTAGACAGTATTACATTCTTCCCAGAGCAAGCCATTAAGTATTGTAGTGAGAAGACTCGGAGGCTTTAATCAGATTACTTAGTAAATTGATGTAAAACCCATCGAATCTAATTTAAGTCTCATCTCCTGTGACAGAAGGAACACAAAAACATACTCCAAACTATTTATTTCTAGAAGCTTGTATCTGATAAATTTCAGTGTAGTAAGAAAGCAGAGGCTTGTATTCTTGGTGAGTGAAAATTTGCTTGCATAATCAGGAAATGTGCTTGTAAAAGCTAGAAATCAGCAGGTGATGCATTTCAGTACTTTTCCAATATCTCAGCCATTCTGGAACATATCAGCCAGAACCACAGTAGTTAATGAGGGACACATATTTTTTTGCAGAGTTCAGTGTTCATCATGGCATGCATTAAGATGTTGCTGGGAATGGCAGGGTTTAGCAGCCTGTCCTATGTGCTGACATAATTCAGTTATTGATTTCTGCCACGCTGCACTATCAAGAGCTAATTTCCCATTGCATTCCAAGGACAACACAGTGGGCAGGGACACTGTAGCATAGAAAGGACACAAATGGAGAGAACATATTTAATTTATTGCACATTATGATACCTTGTGTGCCACTGCACCCTTTGAGGGGTCACTTCTCTGATGACATCCCAAAACTGAAAACAGCTGAATGAGCCAAATAATCAGGAGCAGGTAGGGGAGCCTTATGTGCTGTTAGGTGAAAAAAAACATTGCTACTTGTAGCTCCGCTCAAAAATCTAACCTTCAGCTACGTCAACATTCAAGTTGCAATTGTTTTTCTGTTTGAAAAGAAAAGGGGGTAGTGACCCCCTCAGGTGGATGCTGGCCAGGGCTTTAAAATTTTTATCCATTCCCAAAACAGTGATTTGCATACACTACGTTCACAATGCTGCAATTTAGGACAATGATGAATTCATAGCATTAGGGAAGAAGGCAGCATCTCCAGGAAAGTGACTGCTTGAATTCTGGCTCAGGCAAAACTACTTTCAAAAACTTTCAAAACTACTGCAATTTGAAAACTGCACTGGAGATATGATAGAGCTTGTATCTGTTTATTTCTTCTTGCACATGGTAGCCAAATTGATGTAGGAAGTGGTGCTATGATGAAGATATCCTGTCTAGTATCTCTCAGGGAAATGAAACACACTGGTTTGAAGCAGCTGCAGTTGGGGTTGGTAGTTGTCAAACAGCACAGAGGTCCCTCTCCCTGCTTCTGTCCCCTTCATTTTTGTTTTGCTATCTTCCATTTAAAGAAAAATACCTCAGAGTTTTAATGTCAAGCCAGAGCTTCCCAGCTCTTTAACCACTTCACAAGAACACCTGGTAGCCAGAACAAAACTCTTCTACAAAACTGGAAGATGCTGAAAATAGAATTCTTCTCTTTATGAAAATGAATCCTGCCAGGGGATTTTTAGTTCAATTTTTCTGATGTAGAGACTCTAGACTTCTTTAATATTAAAGCATACTAAGTAGCTATCTAGGGTGGCACTAAATGGCATAATATCCAAAGTACACTTACACAGGGAACTTTTGAAAGTTTTTTCTTTGTGTGAATTTATGTGAATTTTAGAAGCAACTCTGAGTAAATTTATAACATATTTCAGTCTGTAAAGTCAAATATACAATCCATAGAGTCTTGTGGAATCTACATCAGGTATAATGAGGATCAGAAACAGAAAGAAATCTTACAAACTCATGAAATAAAATTACAAAAAACCTCAGTAACTATGAGAGTTTGCCAGAATATGGAGCAGAATCAGAACAGATTGTGTGATACAACCGTGTTGCCTAAGGCAAAAATCATAGGAAAGGTGAACAAAAGAAAGGACATGACTACAAAGTGAGGCAACTTGTATGAAACCAGAAGGTGTGAAAGAAAATACAAACTACGCATCTTCAGACTTTGGACACGGCTGAAAAAAACAAACAAAAAAACAAACCAACAAACTTGCAAAAGAAATGAAACTACTTGGAAACATATCTGACAGATATATTTTTAGCTGGGATACAAACCAGAAAATAACTGGAATTTTGATTACTTGTTATAAGGCTAGTGCAAATGTAACTACTGTTATAAGAATGGCTGGTCATATATTTAAAGGTATGCATCCTTCTCTCTGTTAACTATAAATCAATTCTAGAGGACCACTTCAGGTGAAAATGTCTAAATTGGAGATATAAGGAGGTAAGAAATCCCTAAAACAGGTGATATGTATTAATGACATGTGTCCATGAAAACAAAAAGAAAAATAGAATTAAAAACAAAAGAAATTAAGACATAGTAAGGAGAAGAAAAAGCTCCCTAGAAAATTTAATATTCCCTGCAAAGAACTGTAAGTTAAAAACATTAAGTGTTGCCAAAGAAAGTGAATGAAATGAAAAAATTACCGGTCCATTATTCTGTGGGTAGGTCAGTTTAATAAGACTATTAAACAGGAGAATAAGTTATTCTCCTGTCTGGGATTAGGCACATTTGCTTGCATACACTAGTGAAAAAATTTCATGCCATTTTTGCCTTCTCACTATAAGAAATGTTATCACAGGGAATTACATATAATCTCACAAGACTTGTATTTATCAGATATGACATCCATGCTGTCATAATGACAGGTAAAGGGTTACAATTAGATTTACACTGGTTTAACTGTTCCAAAAAATGTGTGATTTATGCATATTATATTAACATAAGACACTGAAAGTCTTTCAGTATTATGTAAAAAAGGTGTTGGAATCTTCAAAAGGATACTTAGAAATGCAGAATAACCTAAGGAATAGCAGTCCTCATCTGAACAGAACAATGTGATTTCAAAACACAGCCTAGACATAATACTGAATTAACAATATCCCACTACAAAAATGGGGATGTCTTGTTAGCACTTCCCAGCTCCCATCCTTCCTAATCCTTCCATCCGCTGTTCTTCACTGATCTCTGATCTGCACTCCTTCCACCATTGTAGTACCTGACCTGGCCTTTATCCAGTTGGAAAAACTAAACTAACAAAGAAAAATAACAAGTTAATAAATTGATTTTGTTCAAAAAAATGCCTGAAGAAAATTAATCGACATCCTGAGCTTCTTCCAGAAGCAGATAGGAAGAAGTGGCTGTGGAAGAACCATAGACCCAGACAATATCACAGGAAAGTGCTGACTAGGGTGTTAGACTGACCAAAGACTGAAGCCATTTCTCTTCAGACATCTACAAGCCAAGGAACAGATAGAGCACTGACATGTACTATAAAGGATGGCATTATTTTTTACCCTCTGGAAAGGGAAGATGTAAGGCTAGCCACAGATGCAATGAGAGAATAGATTTTATTGATCTAAACTGGTGGTGCTAACAGCCAGACTAAGTGATGTGTACAAATCTTTTCTTCCTCACAAGTAGCCTCATCTTTTATATGTTTATTTTCACTTTAATGCTGTGACACCTTGTTTTTAAAATTTGTCTCAGCATTTTCCCACGTGGCCTCAAAGTCATATCTGCTCTAATCTAAATAAACCTGGGTCCAGGGCTGAGTAATGGCCCCAGACTGTCCCTATAGCAACTTGGTTAGAATAAACCTTGGCACAGTTTTAGAGTAGGACATTTTTGAGCACATCTTCAGGCTTAAGAACAGTGGGGGCCACTTAGATGTCTACAGCTTTTCAGATGAAAGGTAAGAAATTGAGGCTGTATGGCAACAGCTTTGCTAAAGGGTTGTGATTAGGTCAGGATAGTTCTCATCAGCTTGTTTGATCTACTAGCACAGACATAGGTGACAATTTCTTCACACACTGTTTAGAGGTCTGGGTTTGTGCCTGTGTACCTGAAGTTGTCACATAAATGAAATACCAAGGCTTAACAGTGTCATTATTCCTTGCAGAAAAGAGTGGTACACGAATTTCTTTGTAAAGTTGCCATACCTTTTGGAACAAGAAATCTAGGGTGATGCACTGTGTGTGGTTGGCAGTTAATGACTTTGAGATGCAAGCTGAAGTGCAAAGAATTTGTGCATATGTGTGTGGAAAGTGAGAGGAAATAGCAGAGGATTATAACTGTGTTTTGCAGAGCACACATAAAATCGTCCTAAGTATGTCCTAACAGCTTTCTGTCTCTGGAGCAGCATGTCCTGAAAAAAATATAAATCCCCTCTTGATTTCTATCCCACTCTCGGCCTTAAGGCTCCAGTAGTACTTACTGTTGTTCCTCACAGGATATAATTCCTCCTCTCTTTTCTCCACATGAGTTTCTGTATGTTATCTGTCATTCTCTATGTCCCTGTTAATTTTTTTCTTCTGGTAAGTTTTGACCATTAATTAAATAAATTAATTTAAATATTTTCTAAAAAACAGACTGCTGTGAAAATCCTGCTGTTTCCCAATGGTGGAAGAGACTGTTCTCTGTTTAGGCGCTCCACCAGTTTTACTGTTCTGCACTTTTTATGTCTCCTGGAAAGAACAGCTTCTTAAATTGAGACAGTTTAATTTTTCAGATTCTACTTATGTGTCTAGTTACATTTAATATTGTACCAATATGTCCATATTAACTATAAATGCTTCAAGACAGATTTTTTACGAACATATGAGTTATTGCAAAATCACATCTTAATATTTTCAGCTTGTGAATAAGATAATTTGGAGTGAGTGGGTAATGATGCAAATCTGTTACTTTTCTTTTTTATTTCACTTTTTTTCAGTACCCTGCATTGTATTTGGTTTGGGGTTGTTTTTGTTTATGTTTTATTGACTTTACTAATGTCAGTATCCACAAGTGGCTGAAAGTCATTGTGTCCTGCTCTGTCAGTCTCTCTTACATGTCATGAAGGGGTACAAGTATAAAGGGAACCTATACATTTAAAAGCACAACACAGCCATTTTAACTAAGCCAATATTTAGCAAAAAGCAATGCTGAAGTCACTCCTACCTTTAAGAGAAGCAGCTCTCCAAGGCTTTTCTTCCCCATCTCTTCAGCAGTGTATGTTGCACAGACGTTTCACACTGCAGATATGTATTCTGATCAGTTTGGGAGTTGCTGGTAGTACACTGTATTTATTTACAAAATTTTAATTAGAATTCAAACAAACTGCATACCTTTTCCATTTGACAAACACATGAACTATCTAAGCTTGCAGCTGGTTTGCAGCACAAAAGTTTGCCAGCAAACTCTTATTCCAGCATAAGCAAACATATACCCTTTCCAAATGCTAGATGGATGTGTACATCCCCAGAAACCAAAAGCATTCAGTGTTTCTCATTAGTATTCTCATAAACTTGATGAACACTTTATAGAATCAAATTGAACAAATATTATGACTCCTTATGTTTCTATTATAATTTTATTTTAAATATATGTTTATGAGATCATGGGTTCAGTTACAAGACAACTGCTTTGAAATATCAAACCATAGTATGAAATTTTCATTAGCACAACACAGCCTCCAATTGAGTACTAACACAAAAAAAAAAAAAAAAAGAGAAAAATCCCCAAATTAACACACAAAAATTGGAGAATACCCTACCATCATTTCTCAGCAATTCCAAAACATTTTGGTACTCATTTGTCAGCTGACTCTTAATGTACTACATTTTTCTATGCCCCTGTAAATGAGGGTTTTGTAGACTTTTCAAGGAAGAGCTGAGATTAGTATTTCTTGGTGATTTTCTTTTTGTCAGAGGCATCCCTTCTTCGATTTCAAACCTTCCTTTTCTCTTTAGAAGTAAAAGAAATAACAAAATGAAAGCTCTGCTCAGCCAGAATATTTTTCTAAGAAGAGCTGTCTTCTTCTGCCATTATTCTCAAATATTGAACTGTAGAAAAATTTAGGATGTAAACCCAAACAGGCTGTGAATGTGGTTTCTTCAGTATTTGGTGGTTCCTATTGCATTCTGATTTTTTCTATAAAGAAATAGAAACCGTGACCTCTAAAATCCATCCCAAGGGGAAAAGTGACTGCATATATTTGCCTACAAATGTTTCTCAAGGCATTCAGTGTTATTAAAATGAAGAATGGCCTCTGATATCCAAAATAAAGAGCAGCATAATGACTCATGTAAAGCAGCATAATGACTCATGTACTTATGGGACGCCCAAAGCTGGATCAGCTATTTGAGTATCCATGAATTAGTGTCTTCTGTTAAAAACTAATATCCATCACACACTTCTGATGAGACACCTATTCAGAACATAAACTGAGGTTTGCTAAAGTACTGAGTCCATGTCTCATTTCAGTGCAATTCTCATATTTCTTTAGTGTCAGGTAGGAGTTCCTCTCCTGAATTGTAAGAAAATGTGGTATATTTCCAAGTCAAGATCTTTTTGTGGAGCCACCACACATTTTCTGTTCTGTCAACAATTACAAAATAAATGCAATAAATTACAAATTAAATGTGACAAGTTCAATTATTTTCTCTGTCTCTTCAACAAAGTATTGCTTCTCCTTTATTGTATACTGGTTTAACTCCAGAGAACATACAAAGAGTCACATCAAGCAAAAATAAGGCCCAAAGAGCCAAGTTCTGAGAGCAATAATTCCTGCATTCTAATCCAAAATAGAACTTCTGTTAGACATTTTTCTTCCACCAGTATCTTTTTTCCTCACATGAAATGAACTATTACATTTTTTGGAATGAGGAAATAGACTCAAAACTAGCATTAAAAGGCTTGCACAAACATATATTAACCTGGACATGCTACCCTGAGGATCATATCCAATCCCTCTCTGTAAGGATGCTTTTACAATTCAAAGCATGCTATGTTTGTTTTTCTTTTTTTTAATGTAATTTGATGTAATATTGTCATGCTGTAAAACATTTGCAATGTAAAATGATGTAAGAGGCCAGCTGGCTGCTAATGGTAACAGCATACTTTACCAGAACTATCATCAGAAGGACTGTTGAAGGCAGATGGCCCTTTTTTTTCTCCGTTAGAGATCCTACCAAGGACAGGCATCCTACAAACCTCACAGTAATGAGAAGAACATTGCTTTATTGACTATAAAGCTTTCCTGCAAATAAGCTTGAAAGCAATATGTGCTGGAGAGCACCAGTGGCACGTATGCTCATAACCAAAATAGAGGATTCTGGATTGAAGCTCTGTTAAATGACTCTAATGTCCTGGAAAACTTTTTTGAAAAATACTGGATTGGTATTCAAAACTGCTGTAATATGGAGAGCTACTTTTCTGTCTTTAATTAGAGAAAGGCACAGTACCAATTATGGTCGTTAATTATTGTGCATCCTCTCATTTCATGCCCCTACTGCAAGGAGTTAAAATACAAACATAAGGGGAAAAATGTTTCAGACTCAGCTGATCATACAGAGATTAATTTTGATAAAAGGGTTGTTGTACAGTTTGCTAGTACAGATGCATATTTCACTGGGTAGCACAGGTTCATTTATGCTTCTTTTACTTTCAGGACTATCAAAAATAATATTGTCATGGTCTCAATTTCTTTTTGTCTTACTACAGCAAAAAAGTATAGAAAGAGCGTGCCATGTTTTGTATGACTGACAAATACTATTTAGCTTTCTGGTGATAGCAGTTTTGTTCTTTCATTTTTGGTGTTTTTTTTTTTCAAATGTTTGCTAGTGATTTGTCTGTCAAAGCCACAGTCAAAGCTCCTGCTTAAGCCATTATCTTCATAGCAAGTGGATTTTGTCTTTTCATACTTCAGTTACCTCCTTTTTAATGCCAGAGAAGAGAAAACAGTTTTCTAAATCCTATCCACCAACAACTTTCTTTTAGCAAAGATAGTCAGATGTACAGATCTTTATATTACGATTCTATATGTACATAAGAACTAAAAGAATTCATTCATTTTTCTTGGAGTTATTCTGAGGTTCTTCTGTTTGTTTTGCCTAACTCATGTGAATAGACAGAATTTAGGGTTTTATGGGCTATTTCCTCTAGGAAGAAAAATTGTTAGTTATTTCTTGGGGCATAATCCTTATTTACTAACACCGATCAATTATGTTCCCTAGATCTCAAGAGTAAATTACAGCAGAGGATAGCATATTTTATCATAATTCCTACTCTTTTTCTCTTGGTACTTAAACTCTAAGGTTTTTTGTCTTGTATTATCACAATCTTGTATTTTTGCAGTACCTTTGCCACTGCTGGAATTCTTGGTCTTCATTGTTTAAGAAGTGGATGCTTTGTCATTCTTTTCTTCAGACTGTCCTCTGCTTATTCAGTTTAAAACACTGAGCAACTTCACAGATGTCTTCTTATAAATCAGTTGTTTTATTTTGAGTTTTGACTGAAGATCCATAGTATTTCTTTAGCTGCTTTCACAGAGAAACTTAATGATTCTTGCAAGGGAGGATATTGGCTTTGTATTCTTGTTTTCAGTAAGGATTATCGCAGTGCAGAATATTTTCTGGGCATCAGTAATGCATTCTCTTTCCAGCTATGGAGCATACATAGTTAAGAGGAAGGATGTGCAGCCTGCAGTGCAGCACTCCATGGATCAGGGGAATTTGCAGAAAGTTGTGAACACATCTCTGGAAATATTTTCCCCAAATAAGATTGCTGATTCAACATTTTCCTGTGGCCTTCCTTTTGTTCTACCAGCTTTCATAAAAAAAAAAGTCTGAATCTGAAGTTTTTTATTCTCAAGACCATTAAAATACACAATTTACTTCAGGAATTTGATTTTTTTTTTTTAATACACTTAGTTCACTGAGCTGTGGACTTTAACAACTTGACCACACAGTGAAGCTTTCAGATTTTCTAAGACACTGAGGAATCAAAGGCAGTCAATCACATAGTGTTTGAGGAATGTAACAGTCAGAAGATTCTGTCTGCATTGATTTCATTGCTTGGCTCTCATGGACAGGTTCATGTTCTATTTGATTGCAGGAACACTTGGGACAAACTAAGTTCTTCATCCAATGTCCATGTTGTAATCAGCATTGCAGTGTTGTCCCTTTCCACACAGAAAATGTCTTGAGAGAGGATGAAAAATCAAAAAAACACCTAAAGCAATTGCTGGTGTTTCCACACCTAACTTATTAAAATTATGCTGTTCTACTGAGTTCAGTAGTAGCTTATATGAAAGGTTATTTCACTACATTGTGGTGTCTGTCTTGTAGAAGGGATATGTGCAAGAAGCTTGTGACTGAAATATTGGTAATTTTGATCCCAAATGAGTTGAAATTTATCTGAGTAATTTCAGAGCAGCAATTAATTGTGATGCCTAATGGTATTTAAAATTATTTCTCATGTCTCATCTTTGTATAGGAAAAAAAGGACGCTTTGTAGAGGAAAAAAAAGAAGCTTTCAATATGCAAAAATAGGAACTAAGAACTATTATTATTATTATTATTATTATTATTATTATTATTATTATTATTA
>QUSF01000009.1:15043539-15107882 GCA_003676055.1 Chloebia gouldiae | reverse complement strand
TATTATTATTATTATTATTATTATTATTATTATTATTATTATTATTATTTTCACTGTAGTGGCTGACAGTATTAGAAAATAAATTTCAATTATTTGAATTATCAAAAGTAGCAAGATATTAAGCAAGAAAGCTAGAAATCTGCTTCTGATGTAGCTTGTGTCCTACAAGTCAGTAGCTTTGAACTGTAAGTAAAGGTTTAAGTGTACCTACTGCTCTGTTATTAATCATTGTTCAAGAAAAAACAGATCATCTGCCAGGAATTATATTGTTTCCTAGAGGACTGATTTTTATTAACTTTTTAGTCCTATTAATTAACTGCATTATCCAGTGCTCAGAGAGAAGCTGTTACACTTTTTGTCAGGGCACTCCATGTTCTCCTGTCCAACTATGTGCCTTCTGTGCAGAATTTAACTCTGAGACCACAAGCTGTAGCAGTGTGATGTGCAGCCCCGTGCACAAAAATAATTCCATTTGGGACTGCTAATGAGGGATTTCACAGTTCAGAGGATGCTGAGAAATTTTGGGAGGAGACATTTTATTTCCAAAACTGAGTTATTTTGATTAGCTTTCTTATCTCAGCCCAGCTGAATTTTTCACAGGAATTGATGCCTTCAGTAGGGTTTGATATCAGGGGTGCCATAAGGAGCCTGTGCTTGCCAATGCATCACAGCCCCCAGCCACATGCCCCTCAGCCTGGCTCACAGCCTTGGTGGAGAAAAAATAGAAATCTACAATGGGCAGATCAGATTTGTCAAGGGAATAAGGGAAATTATTACAAGGCTGGCATTTAAAGTGATGTAAGAAGTCATGTCTGTGACATAAAGTGATAGATGACTTAAAGAGGGGCAATGGAGTCCAGAGGTAGAATCCATCAATTAGCAGCGGAAAACTTCTCTCCCTTCTAATATGTCAGGTCTACAACAACTAGCCAAATCTTTCAGTTGTTTTATAGCCACAGGAAGCCAGCATCCTGAACATATGAAGCCTGAAGTGCATTTTTCCACTTCTTATCTTTAATCAATACCACCACACACACATAACATGACAACCTGGAGCCTTCCACCACCTAGAACTGTGCATTACTGAGTGAAACCACACACATATGTCATCATATCAGCACACCAGACTTTTTCCTTGTTGTTGTTTCATTTGGCTCCCCAAAGTTAGTCCTTCAGCTTTTCCTTGGAAATAGAAAAAAAAGAAAACATAGACATTTCATCATACCACTCACTGAAAAAGAGCAGCTCCATTAACTGAGCATGTATTCACTATTGTATTTAAAAACCTCAGACAATGGGACACGTACAGGGTCCCTTGGGCTACTTAGTCTAATCTCCACCACAGACAATGACATCATATAATCCTTTCAAAAACATATTATCTTTAACTGCCTAGGTTTTTTTTTGCTGCTCTCCTGGAAGACTACCTTAAAATTTAACTACTTTGATTGATAGAAGCTATCTCATTTCTAGCTAAAATTGGTTTCTATCTAGTTTACATCAATTTCTTGTGACAACATTGTTGTCTAGTTTAAATAGCTTTTTTCTCCCCAACCTCTGTAAACATCTCAGATAATTTTATGCGACAAAAATAGGGAGTGCTTTACCTAAAAAATTATTTTTATAATAAATCATTAATGTGAGCCTTAAATTGAACTTTTCAAAAGATTTGATTTAACAGAACATTACCTTCAATTAAACCTTACAATGCTCTAGCATCATAGGAAATTTTTCTTGGATTCTGTCTTTGTTCCCCAGATTTTTTTTTTCATTTAAGAAATTAAGAAATCCTTTTTTCTTTGCACCAGTTTAATATGCCTCCTGTTTCTACACAAGAAAAAATAATAGAAGAAAATGTTGCTTCCTTCTCACCCATAGCCTGGTGTTTCTCATTGCATGTGAGACACTAGGTTCCCTTGCCTGCAGTTAAAAAACCTCTGTGACCCATTTTGTTTCCACAGCTGCTTCCTTATTCTCATAGTACAGAGCCATAAGCACCAAAGAATAAGAAAAGTCTGAATGAGGAACATGTTGAGCTCAATCAGCCTTCAGTTTTCACCTCAACCATCTATCAAGTCACAACCAAAAATATTTTCAATAAAAGTTATGCCTTACACAATCAGTAAGCAAATATTTTTCTAAGTTTGTGCAACTGAAATATATAACATTTGAAGAGCATACAGGCTTGCAAAATTATCTATACTATATGTACAAATAACCTTTACTTGTATTTTTCTCTCATCAACTTTTCAAACCATGATTTTGTTCTGAATAATGCTATTATTATTAGTTTCTTGGGTTTACTTTTCAAAGTGATATAGAATTTCTTGCAAATAAGTACAAAAATATCTTTGTTATAAGAAACAATATAGAAGAGAGAAACAGAAGATGAAAAAATGGGAAAAGAGCAAAGATTACTATTTCTTTTAAATTATTCTTCTTATTTCTTCTTTAATTCAGAGACTTTAATTAACTTGAATGTGTTCTTAATTCCTTCATTTGTTCAATGCCCACTTCTGTACTCTGATGATGCTGTATTCTGACTAAACAAAACAGAAGCTACAGCTCAAATCTGAAAGAAATTATCTAGGTCAAAATGCACTCTTTGGTGGAACTCAGATGAAATTTCCACAGTTATTTGCTGTGACTCATTACTGGGATTTTTAACACCCTTGGCCCAGGAGCCTCTTGCCTAAGTTAAATGTCAGGAAGATAGATGTCTAAGCTGGAGCTAGTCATGCTAGAATCCCTTTATATTCAGTGAAAAAAATAGACCCTGCCAGGGAATGACTGATCTGGCCATTTAAACATCTAACTTACAGTGGAGGTACCCTGTCTCCATTTGTGGTGTCTTTACATGCAGTCTGTCTGAGGTGGAGTAAGTATCACTTTTTACAGGTGAGGATATGAAACAGAATGACTGCTCCTAGAGTACAGCCTAAAGAAAAATATCGCCCAGCTTCCAAAGGAGCTGTGAATTCCCCAGGTCCCTGGCAAGGCACAGCACGAGCTATATGTAGAACTTTTACAAGCAGGCTGAGCTCAGTTGCCCACAGAGCCCATATATCCTCACTCCATAAGTCACAACACTGATGCTTATGCAAACCAGGTCCTCTGGGCATCCTGTCTGCTTGTCATTCACAAGGGCAATGGGAATAGCTGTAGCTGAAAGGATGCTTACTCTTCAAATAAATACATTTTGGGATGCCATAAGCACCAATCATATCCATGGTTTCTTACTGACAATACATGCAGGATCAATTTAGAGAAGGCACCAGATAACTGCCTCTGGCAGAAAATATACATTTTTGATACTCATATGGGAGCAGCAATATAAATCAATATTTTTACACAGTGATTTGTAGGGATTTGCAGTAGACATGAGCTTGCTATGAATTAAATGTGTAAACATTGGAAAAAAATGTAGACTAAAGGATTCAAAAAAGGTCTGCATGTGTAACAAAGAACATTCTTCCCAATAAACTGTTCTATTACACTGTTCCTAGCAGTAGAATGGACTACATGCCTTTGGACAAATCTTTGGAAATCAGTAATATGAAGATTAGTTCACTGTTGCCAAACAAAAGGTATCCAAGATCGAGTACTTGACAGAAGCTGTCTCTTTTTCTCTTGTGTTGGACACACTAGTGAGCCTGCCCAAGCTGTTGAACATGTATCTTGATGTTTGTGAGCATGTGAGAGTGCATCTGTAAAATCAACACACTTAAGGATGCTGTTCAATAAAATCACTTTCCCTTCCCACAGGGACTCCCACTTAGTTTTGTTAGAGCAATTTTCCTACAGCAGAGGTTACTTTGCTTTACCCTAGCCATGTAGCCCTGCTGCCATTATAGTTAAATTCAACCTGAAAGCTTCATAACAGATACTCCAGATGTCAGCTGCTGATAGCTTTTATTTTATGGGTCATGGCTCTCACAACAGCCTAGATTAACCCCATCTAAATTGTGGAACACAGTGAAACTGCTTTTCTGGCTCATAATCGGCTGTGATTCCCCATGCACAGGCAGGCATAGTCTTAAAGACTGCTACTCAGTTGCCTGAAGTGACATCTAGAAATACCTCTTCATTTATGGCATCTGTTGGTTTACTGCATTCCAAAATTTGGGTGCTCAGACAGATGCTGAGCTCCATGCCAAAGTGTCTAAATTTTACATCAACAGAGATAAGAAGGAATGTTGCATTAACAGAGGGTTTAGGGCTTCTTTTTGTTGAGCTGAGACATGCCTCTGAGCCTTCTGCATACATTCTGAAGGTCACATGCAGTCCAGCCAGGCAGGAGTGGGTACCTGCTCACCACTCAGACCCAGGAAAGAGAATAAGGCTATATAGTTTACATGATTTTGCACTTTAAATACATATATTTTCAAATATATATCATATACATAACTAGCATGGTATTGACATACAAAGGCCAATAGCTTGATCAAGGCTGAATAGAACCTGTCAGTCTTCTTGTTAGCATGTGTGGAAAAGTAAAGTCTGTAGTAAAAAGAAAAAAGTGGGAATTAGGACTTAGACCAAAACAGCTCCAGCTTCCTAGGCTTTCCCTGGGGAGTTTCCAATTTTTCCCACATGGCTTGCACAGTTCTGATAGGCTAGAAAAGTTGGTCAAAGTTATTTATGCTGTTCTGAGTACAATTTTATCTCTGCATGTTTTCCGCTTAAGCTTTGGGTTTGAGCAGTTATATTTGGCCATTATTTCAAGGCCAAAACTGATCTCATCCAGACTAAGTTCAGTTTTGTAAAACCTGCACCAGTTTTCTTCCCAGAAAGGCACTGCAGGATTAGCTGCTCTAAATTTATATGAGTTAGGCAGTTAAGTAGCTATAGTATGGACAGATTAACTATTGCCACAATAGCTCAGGACCATAACCAATGATTAATGCCTTTTCCTCCACAAAGGTCATTCAGAGAACACATTAAACTCCCCAAATCTGAGCTTTAATCAATAGTATGAAGTTGACAGGCTCCAGGAGTGGGCTTCTGAAAATTTCATGAAGTTCAGCAAGGCAAAGTCCCAGGTCATGCACCTGGGTTGGGGCAGTCCTCAACATCAACTGGGGGATCCTCATGGGACAAAATGATTGAGAGCAAAGAAGATTTTAGAAGTACTGGAAGTTGGATGCAGCTTTCATCAGCCTGATCTAGAGAAAGTTGTCCCTGTTTGTCGCTCCTCCCTTTCAGCCCCACAAATTACCAGGCCAGCCCAGAGATACGAGGCCTTGAGGGAGGGCACATCAGGAGATGGGCAGAGATACAGAAGAGGCTCTAATCCCCGTTGCATTTGTCCAGCTTCTTTATTCCATGAGATGAGGGGGAAAAAAAGAGCAAACAGGAAGGAACATGGCCTTATCTAGACTCTGGACAGGGAGGGATTTCTGGCTCTCCACCAGCCCCATCAGAGCAGGAAGGAAGGGAGCAGGCTTATCTGATCAGAGTCACAGGGGTCCCTGGAAATGGGAAAAAACATATCCTGAGCACACTGTAACACCTGTTCGTGTTACGTGCAATGACCTAGATGACCTTTAAAGGTCCTTTCTAACTCAAACCACTCTGTGAACCTAAGACATTAGAGGAAATTCTGATTTAATAATAACTAAAGTCAGATGATTATTTAGAATTTTTATTTTTGAATGCTTGTCCACTACAAATGTACTGAGGAAAATATACTTAAACACCAGGTTTGGGGTTTTTTAAAGATCACCCTTAACTGATTGTGGCTGTCACATAGGATTTAGGAAATTCTATGAATTTATGAAGTTACGAAGCAGTACACCAACCAATGAGGCAAAAAATAAAGAAATTAACATTTTACAGGGAGACTGAACACTAGAAATAATACCACTTATCTGAGAAGCAGTCCATGAGATTAACATTTAGGCTCTTAAGATAAGGCTTTTAGAAAAATAAGTAACACTATGTGAGCCAGATTTATTTTCTATATATGAGTTCTAAAATCTGTTTTATTGGAAAAAAAAAGCTTAAATTATTTTAACATGCCTTTTTAACTTCAAACAAATGCTTTATCATGTATTCAGTTTTTATAGTTCTCTCAGTTTCTGGATGTTAGTATCACAGAACAATAAAATCATAGAACAGTTTGCATAGAAAAAAGACCTTGAAGATCATGTAATGGTCTGTGTCTGTGGGCAGAGACAGCACCAACAAGATTAGATTGCTCAGAGCCCCATCCAGCTTGGTCTTGAACACCACCAGGGATGTAACATCCATGACCTCTCTGTACATCCTGTTCCAGTACTTCACAATAAGGAATTTCTTCCTGACATCTAACCTAAGCCCACTCTCTTTCAACTTAAATCTATTCCCCCTTGTCCTATCACTTCATGCACTTGTAAATAGCCTTGCCTCATCTTTTCTTTAAGTTCCTTTCAGGTTTTGGAAAGCTGCAATTTGGTCACCCCAAAACCTTATTTTTTTTCCAGGCTATAATCCCAATGCTGAAAAAACCCAATTCTGAACAATCCCAATTCTGTCAGCCTTTCCTCACAGAAAGATGCTCCACCCCTCTGGTCACCTTGGTGGCTCTCCTCTGGACTCGCTCCAGCAGGTCCATGTCCTTCACGTGCTGGGGACCCTAGAGCTGGATGCAGCACTGCAGGTGGGGTCTCACTGGAGCAGAGCAGACGGGCAGAATCACCTCCCCTGACTGGCTCTCTGTGCTACAAGCACACATGGCTTGCTGTCATGTCCAGCCTCTCCTCCCCCAGCACCCCGGAGTCCTTCTCAGCAGGGCTGCCCTCCATCTGCTCATCCCCAGCCTGTGCTGACACCAGGGACTGCCCCAGCCCAGGTGCAGCACCTTGCACTTGGTCTTGTCAAACCCCACGAGATTCCCATGGGCCCACTGCTCAGGCCTGTCCAGGTCCCTCTGGATGGCATCCTGTGCTTCAGGTGTGTCAAGTGCACCACTCAGCTCAGTGTCACCTGCAAACGTGCTGAGGGAGCGCTCGATCCTTCATCCCTGTCACTAATGAAAATATTAAATAACACTGGTCCCAGTAGAGACCCATGAGGGACACCACTCGTCACTGATGCCCTTTGAATGTGACCATCCAACCAATTCCCAATCCACCTAACAGTTCACCAGTCAAATTCATCACTCTCCAATTTGAAGAGAAAGATGTTGTGGGAAAGTACTGCTTTCAGGCTCTTCTGTTGCTGTTCAGCTCTTTGTCTGGAGGCTTTTCTAATGCTTTCGTTTCCTTGAGTTTGTTTTTGCACAGAGTCCACATAAGTGTTTCAGTGCCCTGTGAACAGAGAGCAAAACAGCAGAAAGAATGCTGAGTGGAATCACTTATCTGGGCCAGGTCTTTCCTATTTAATTTACTGAAGCATTTAAAGATAGTATTTTAAGAGGCAATGATTGTAAAGAAAGTGTACTTCTGGAGGATCAGTCTCCTGCATAGGCTGATCCTTATCTAGAGATATTTGGAAAATTTTCAGTAGAAAATTTCACACTGGATAAAAGAACTGCATTAAAATATGTTGTATGCTGATTTTGCTAAACTTTGGGTATAGAAGAAAATTTAAAAAAACACACCATAGTGACCTGTCTTAACAGTTTTTGTGTTAAATGCTTCACAATTTAGAATGACTTTACAATTCAATATTTTGGATTTTTTTTATACTAACTTTGTCATATAATGGAGGGTACTAAAAAGCTAAAGTCAAAACAACATTTCACACTGCCAAAACTGACACAATAAAACCAGACTGGCCACCTAAAATAGATGGATTTGAGATTAACCTGTTAAGAGGATAACCATTCTCCTACCCTAGTCCTCCATCACAGTCAAAAAGGTGTCAAGTTAAGTGTTACTATACTCCAGCTGCTATTTGCCCTTGTGCTACAGGCTACAGAAAAAAAATACAAAAACTTTTCACAGTGTTCTTTATCTTATGCCATTATCCTTATTCTGCCTTAGGTCATTAAAATAAATGTTTTGTGCTTGGGTCCATTTATTCTATTGTCAGTGATGAATGTACCTGCTTGATTTAATTTTGTATGCATTTTATATTGCCCATTGTATGTTTTCAGGTTTATTAAATAAGTGCTCCATCTTATTTCAAAAAGATCTAAACATGATATATTTTTTTATTTTTTTAAATTATCTTATTTTAAAAGCCTTTTTTTTTTTTTTGCTTAGCGCATGGTAAATCCTAAGTTAAACTTGACTGTATTGTTTTGTTCGTACTTGTGGATAGTTTCATATGCTCTCCATATAGAGAGGGAGGCGAAATTGTCCTATATGTCAAGAAACAAGGGCTTGGACTTATTCTTGCTCATTTTCTCACTTCTTTTTCATCCTTACACAATACAAATTTAAGGAGACTTCTACTCCCCTTCCTCATTTCTCTTCATGTGGCTTCAGCCAACTTTTTGCCAAAAACACCTTATTTTTTTCACTGAAAACAATGTCTTCACCACCTTGTCCAAAGAGATAAGTCACTAATAAAGGGAGAGTTATGCTGACCCTTAAAACTCTGCTGGGAAAGGGCAGGGCAGCGCTATGCTGAAACCCCATGAAACTGCCTCTTTGGTCTTTCTTCATAGGAACAGAAGTGAACCATGCAGGTCTTTCTTCTTCAGGCAGCTCTAATTGGCACCTCAGCTGGAAGATAGATGCACACACGTGGCCCTATCTATTCTCTTCCTCTACTTACCTACCTATCCCTACTTATGGCCCTCAATACAGCATCTCTTTTCTCTGGTGTATGATATAAGGAAGATCTCCTTTGGTTTTCCAGCTTGGAGCACAACCTTTGCATCAAACAGCAGCACTGACAGTATTTAACCTCACCTCCAGGTCACTAATCTTCACCATCAAGTCAATATCGTAAGATTTCCTTTGGGATTGTAGGGAGTCTTCCTTCCATAATGGAATGCAAAACCAGGAGACAGCTGAGACACCTGAAGTGAATATCAGGATGAATTTTCTGCATGCTGAGTTAGAAAAGTGGTCTGGCAAAATCTTTGATTTTCTGTACAATCTACATAGTATGTACATCCACCTGTACATATACTTAGAATCTCTAAGTTATTCATGTTCTTGGTGCATAGGTCTGTTGTAGCACATGACCTCTGTAGTTCACCCATCTGCTGAACCCACTAATTTGATCAGAGAACTATTTTAATAAGCTGAGAAAACAGGATTAAAATAATCTTTATTCCTTTGTTCTCTACTCATCTCCATAAAAAATTTCTGATGAGGCTATAATTCTTCAAACTTCTTGCTTAAGATAGCAGATGTTTAATAATATTTTGAAAACTAAGATTCCCATTGACTCTACTTCAGATTTATTTTATTATACACAGAAATATCTTAAACTCATTCACCATGCTGAGTTGCACAGGATAACTATACAACAACTTTAAGGGTATATTTTCTTACTATCTTGAGTTTATCTGGGAAAGTGAGAACATGGCTGATATTTCTGATTGATGAGAGCATTAAACTTTGACAGGCACTTGCACTTTGTCTAAGGTTTCAAACATTTTGGGACAACTACAAACCTGATCTCAGTTATTATCAGGAAAAAAAAGCATAATCAGCAAATAGTATCCTGATATTTGCTGTAGATGATAATGAGGTATCATTTCAATAACGCCTACCTTACCAATAATGAAATTTCATGCAACTGGAAAGGTGCTGGCAGTACTGAAAAATGTTTCAGTAACCCAAACTACTCTAAAACTGAAAAAAAGAGTTTTCGTACCAAGCACAGGAGTGCTGACTTTAAAAAATAAGTTAACATTAAGAAGGCTTTAAGTTGTTTGGAGAGATCTACAGGCTTACACGTCTGAGGGATACTTAGCAAGTATCTGAAAGCTAACCCAAGCTATTTTTAAGCTGTACAGAATTGCAGAGTGTTGTGAGTATTTTATTGCAACTTCAGTCAGCAACTTGGATTAGACATCCATCCTATATAGTGTTGTTTGTGTCTGGATTACTCTTTGGATGAGGTGCTCAGACAGACTTGCATATTTGACAGCTCTGCAGAGACAACTCAAGAAGAAGGAAAAAAAAGTACTAGTTATGTGGTCAAAGTCTGTAAAAAACTTGTTTTTTGGACATTTCTGACAGTGTGTCATAACATGTTGTCTCTCTTGAGGGGATATAACTCTTGGAAGCCCTCATAAGATGTCAAGGCCCCAACAGTAACTCATTTTTTCTTTATCAGTAGAAATACCAAGTTATAACATGTACCTGTGTTGTAGGCCAAAGGAAAGGAACTCTTTTTCAACAAGGCAAGAGTTTCTCACTTTTACACATCAGAACTCTGACCTAACACAAAATATTTGTACAATTAACACCATTCAGAGGTCTGTTCTTTGCAGATGACCATTTCTGAAAATACTGACCTAAAGAGAGGAGGAGTCAGAGGTTTGTGTTTAACACTTCTGAGTCATCTGCAGCCAATGGAGCTGGTGTAATCAGACTACTAGCCATAATTTGGGGGATTACTTTGCACTATCATCTTCAAAATTTTCCTTGAGAACCCTTCCAAAAGTCTGACTCAGTGTTGTCCTACAGATCCAAGTCGACTTCATGTGCAGACCAGCAGGAGGCTTCTGAATTCACCTTGGGAATCAGGTGGCTCATACAAAAGATCAGAGTGGTTTGGGAAGTAGCACTGCTACCAGCAAAGCCTGTGTACCAGTGTGTGATTGTCTATAAACACCACTCACACTTTCAGGTGTAAGCAGACTGTATTTGTCTTTTCCCACACCTGATTCTTCATTTCAGATAAACAAAATGAAAACAAAGTGAAACAAAACAATATGTACAAAAAGACAGAAAAATTCAATGTTCATGGAGACTTCTCTTCTACAATACATCCTGTAAATCCCTATAAAACAGATATAATTTTAATCAGTCATCCATTTTTTTGAGACTTGATTATTAAGCAATAATATAAGGGCTGAGAAAAGGTCTGTGCACATATCTTTATTGCTTCATTTAGTTTGGATTATATTTTTCCTTAAGTTTAAGTGAAGTACTTAAATATTATTTTAATATAGTCCCTTCCTTGTATTTAATTATTAAAAATTTAAGAACAGCAGACTGCATCCAGTCACACTAAAAGGAGAACCTTCTTCATGTTCATACTTAGATTTACACACTTTGCAATAACACAATTCATTTCATAGGAAATGAATTACAACAATAATGTAAGAGAGAAAAATGTTACAGAAGCCTTTTCTTCCAGTAATTCAAAATATGATGTCTGTAGATGAAATTATACTGTCACAAACAACTGATATTTCTGTCTCTTATCAGTGACAGGAAGTAGTTATAAGAAAAGGAAACCAAGCAAATCACTTCAGATTCCATTCTTTCACTCATATAAAGGCGTGAGTGTGAAATGTTTTCATAACTTTTTCATCATCTGGCCTTTGGGGTTTGCTCTGCTGACAAGGGTTGAGTGATATTTTTTTATTATTATTTTGTCCTACATATTTTCAAGCAATATTGCTGTCAGAAAAAATCATTGTTTTTAATGGAATTTTTGAAAAAGAAATATTTCAGACATATTATATTATTGAATACCAAAGAAAAGAAAACATTAATATCACCAATTCTTAATTTTTGTTCACTTTCTTTTCTTTTTTTCCTCTCAGTTCTCCTTCTTATTCATATGAAATAGGGTAGGAAAAGCTAAAATAATGTTCAGAAAAAAACTTTGATGCAATTAATTATTTATTCTTTCAGTGGCACAGAGCATCATGAAATTTTCCTTTTACACTGTATTTATAGATGTCCCTGAATTCAGAAGTCCAACCTAATGAACATATAGCTAGTGGCTTGTATGGGGCTGTTTATTTGACCGTGACACTCAAAAGATTTCCTTGGGGTGGATTCCTATGCCTCTAAATAAATAATTATTACAGAGTTTCAGCTATTATTTACAGGTATGCATGAAATTCACAA
Source organism: Chloebia gouldiae (assembly GCA_003676055.1). Classification (NCBI taxonomy): domain Eukaryota; kingdom Metazoa; phylum Chordata; class Aves; order Passeriformes; family Passeridae; genus Chloebia; species Chloebia gouldiae. Next base: position 15,095,907 of record QUSF01000009.1, on the reverse strand, counting down.
CAAACCCAGTATTAGTACCTGTTGATGTAGATGGGAAGAGAATTTGCAAGTGCTCTTTCTTGACTGGCTTCTGCTTTGGTTTAGAGATATTTTTCAGGGACTCAGATGGTAAAAAGAAGAAAATACCACCATCTTAGATTTCTGTCTTTTCTGATGTACAATAAGTATTCATATTGCATGTAGGATATGTCTACAGTGGATTCTTTCTCCCAGTCTGGAAGGTTTCTGGATTGAGACACGGCACTATTGGCCAAATGGCTCCTGGGTCAAATCTGGCACATCTCTGACCATTTAAATACTGAAACAATGAGACAGGCATCTGACAGCTCCCATCCAGGCACATATATCCCAGACCCTGCACAGCCTGCTAATTATTTCATTTAAAAACAATCAAATTAATCTTAAGTGAAGAAAAAAAAATCGGTCTGGATCAGAGTCCTTACCTGACCCAGTCCCTGGTTAAGGATATTTAGAGGCACCTCATACTGGTTTATGACAAAAGTTTTGTTTTCTTTCATATCCACAGTGCTAGAAAATATTAATCTTCATGTTAGGAACAGAAATTCACATCTTGATTTAGTTTCCTGTTCATGAGCACCTTATGCCTTTTGAGACTTCCCAGGTGTTTAAAACAGTCTCATGGAAGTAACGAATATTACAATCCAATGAGACTTTCCAGGATCTACTGGGCATTTTATGGGTGGACATTTGCAAAGAGGTTCATACAAAGTTCATGAGTACATAAAAGGATCTTATTTATTGGTTAACGCACCCAACAAACAGCTGGACTGTAGCCAGAGGCTTATTGTTGATATTCTTAACACTTGTAAAGCAGACTCCTGATGAATCTCTGATGGCCAGGCATCAGGCACTCCTTAGTCAGGTGAGGAAGTGTTTGTCTCCATACCATTTGTTCTGATGTTTTACCTTGCTGAATTGACATCTCCCAGCTCTGTTTGGTTTTTGCTCTCAGGTTTTCATAATTCTGTGCTATGTGCATGTGTTTCTCTCTGGAGACTTTCATCTAGCAACTATTTCTTAAGCTAATTATTTTATCTCTGTGATTTTTACTTAACATAGAATCATAAAATCATAGAATGGAATAGGTTGGAAGGGTTCTTTAAAGATTATCTAGTCCAAATTTCCTTTCATAAGCAGGGACATCTTCAACTAGATCAAGTGCTCAGTGCCCTATCCAGCCTGACCTTGAATGTTTCCAGGGATTGGGCATCTTCCATTTCTTTGGGCTATCTGTTCCAGTCCCTCACCACCCTCATTGTAAGAAAAATTTTCCTCATATTTAATGTAAATTAACCCTCTTTTACTTTGAAGCCGTTACCCCTTGTCCTTTTGCCAGGATGAACCATCCCAGCTCTCAGTCTATCTTCATGGGAGAGCTCTCCAGCCTTCGGTCACCTTTGTGTCCCTCCTCTGGGCTTGCTCCAGCCAGTGCACGTCCTTTAGGGCTGCAGGGCTGGATGCAGCACTCCAGGTGAGGTCTCACCAGTGCAGGGCAGAGCAGAGGGGCAGAATCTCCTCCCTGGACCTGCTGGCCACGCTGCTTTGGATACAGCCCAGGACACAACTGGCTCTCTGGGTTGTGAATGCATATTGTCAGGTCATGTCCAGCCTCCCCTCCACCCCAAGTCCTTCTCAGCAGAGCTGCTCTTATCCTGAAGACTGTGTTGATATTGAGGGTTTTTCTGACTTAGGTGCAGCACATTGCTCTTGGCCCTGTTAAACTTCAAGTTCATGAGGTTCAAGTGGACCCACTCCTCAAACTTGTCTGCCAAACAGCCACTTAGGCTGTCAGCAGATTCAGAAAAGGCCTTTGACAATTTTAGAGCATGACACTTTGATTTCAGACAAGTAGTAGCAAGCTAACAAAGCCATTTTTTGTTGTTGACATAGCCAGATAGTTCTGTACTTAATGCTGAGTGCAGGGAATACAACAGGACCATGTCACTGCCACTTTGCCCAAACTGAGAGCAATATAGAGAATACTTTGCCATTTCATAAATTGTTTGAGATAGCCTATTTTTTAAGAATTACATATTTTTGTTGTTGTCTGACATTATGTAATGTCTGGCCTTTTATTTTATAGGCCCCGTGGGTAGGGATTCAGATAAACCCCTTTGGCAATCATGACTAAAGTGTATCTCTGACTGCTGTTTTGCTTGCTGGAGTTATTTAGGGACACAACTGTAACATTAAGGTAAATGGGAGCCTTACTTCCCGTTTCAAGAGGGGTTTGATCAAGCTGCATTATGCTGCTGGACACAGACATGTCCAGGAAGACATACATAAACTTAAAAGGGACCTCTTGTTATCAGTCAGATTTCTCTCAAAATAATGCCTGTTCTCAGCACTATTTGGGACAACATGTTGGCCACTCGACATTCTAATTCAGTCCTTGAACACAACTTCCCACTGACTTGAACAGAAAAATCTCTTAAAAATCACGGGCTTTGAGGAATATTGCAAGTTAGTAAATGTTTTGTGAAGGAATCATGTGGTTTTTGGAAATATCAATGATTTCCCCAAACAGACGCTATTAAGTAGACATTATGAACAGAGTGAAATTTTATTATGACCCTAAATTATGATTAGTTTTAAGGTTCCTCCTTGAATTTGAAACTTCAGGCATTAAGAACTGTAATTAAATCCATTTTAATAGGTTTTGACATATCTGTTTGACTCCTTACTATGGTCCATTTTCCAGAGAAGATTAGGGTAATAACATTTTTTAAAATATTAAGCTTTCAGATTACCAACTGTTCAGTCTAATAGTAGCATATAATTGAAATTCTCAAGGATGACCTCCTTTAATCACAGAGCACATTTGATTTTTATATTGTCTGAGTGTGTGGGCAGTTGGTGTGCCAGCATCCAAATAACAATCTCCTTTGCAATGACAGAGAAGTTGCCTTATCTTGGCACAGTAGTGGACACAGTGACTAAGCACAAATGATGCAGTATATTTGACAGTGAGTCCTATTCAAGAGGACACAGTTCCTTAGAAGTGTTTGAAAAGTTTTTCTCATTATCTCTGCTCTGGAATTTAATGGGGCACTCTTTTCAAATACATTCCCACCTAAGCACTGGCTGTCACTTAACAAAATGAAAGAAAGAGGAGAAAAAAAGAGGAAAAAAAGAAGGCATATCAAAGGATTAAAGTGTACTGTAAGAAACACAACAAATATAGTCCACAGTTTCCTAGTACTTGTCTCTGCCTTGAGTGAAGCACAGAGATGTAAGATTAAGTTTCTTAATATCTGTTACTGTACTGAGTTTACGTGGCAAGGTTTTTGGGGAGGGGCTACAGGAGTGGCTTCTGTGAGAAGCTGCCAGAAGCTTCCCCCACGTCTGACAGACAATGCCAGGAGGCTCCTAGAACAAGCCACCACTGGCCAAGTCCAAGCCAGTCAGCAACAGTTGGTAACATCTCTTGGACAACATGCTTAAAAGGGGGAAAAAAAAAACCCAATTCCAAATTATTGTGCAGATATAATTGTAACCAGAAAAGAGTGACGTGAGAACATATCAAAGGAACAACTCTGCAGACACCGAAGTCCGTGGAGTCAGTGGAGAAGAAGGGGAAAGAGGTGAGATTGCCCTGCAACCTGTGTCTGGTGCAGACCATGGTGAGGTGACTGTGCCCTGAAGCCCATGGAAGTACATGGAGGTGCACAGATCCACCTGCAGAACATAAAGAAGACCCACACTGGAGCAGGTGGATGGACAAAAGAAGTCTGTGACCTCATGGGAAGCCTGCACCGAATCAGGCTCCTGGAAGGGAGATGTGGACCCTTGGAGGGAGGAGGCCACGCTACAGCAAGTTTGATGATAGGACTTGTGATCCTGTGGAGGACCCACACTGGAGCAGACTGTTCCTGAAGGACTGTACCCCATGGAAGGGAACCCACACTGGAGAAGCTAATGGAGGGCTGTTTCCTGTGGGAGGGACCCCATGCAGGAGCAGGGGAAGAACTCCTCTACCTGAGGAAGAAGTAGTGGCAGAAACAAAACATGATGAACTGAGTGTAGTCCTCATTCCCTGTCTTCTTGTGCCTCTGTCAGAGAGGGGGTTGAGCTGGGGAGGAAGGAGGTGTGGAGGAAAGATTGTTTAAGATTTTTTTTTACTTCTCATTTTGCATGTGTGGTTTTGATTGGTAATAAGTTCCCTAAGTTGTGACTGTTTTGCTCATGATGACAATTGGTGAGTGATCTCTCCCTGCTCTTATGAGACTTTCATTCTATTTTTTTTCTCCCCTGTTCAGTTGAGGAGGGGAGTGATTGAGTGGCTTTCATAGGTACCTGGCCTCCAGGCAGCGTCACACCACCACAGTCTCATAAAAACATCATCATACAGATCATCCAAAAGTAGACAAAAATAAAGCAGACAAAGATCCTGCAGATTTACTACAATTAGGTGAATCTGGCTCACATCCTAATTGTACTGCTGTGAAAATCTTCCTTTGCCTTGAAGAAGGAAAATATATCTATTCCCAGTGAAGTTAGGGAAAGCAGCCATGGAGTGAGTTACTTGGATAAATATTTCAGACTGTATTTTTGGAAGCTGGATGCTTGTAAATACCCTCAGTTCAAGAGAGGTCTGCCAGCTACAACTCATACACACAGGACAAAAATCCGATCCCACACTAAGATCATCCTTTTCAATCATAGGGTGAGTGAGTGCAAGTGAAGCATGAACAGCAGTGCATCATCCACCGAAGCATGACTGCACTACAGGACATGGGAGAAAACTAATCATGTCAATGAGCAATGACTTCATCACAGGATTCCCTGCTCCACCCTCCAGAGGACAAAAGTTAAAGTCCTGATCAGATGCTTATTTCTCTTGGTAAAGAGAAATTTATTTAGGCACAAGAAATGTAATGTTTTTCAATGGAATAAAGAGAATGTCTGGTGTTACATCATAAAAAAAGAGTAAGTTGGAAGTTACTAGAAGGTCCTGCTCAAGGCTTCTAAAAAGCATATGCAAAGTTTAATTTTGCATAGGCAAAACTCAGGAAGGCCATTAGTATATCTGGACATGAGGAAGGTCAGATTTATAATCTGCACCGTCTAATGGGATTTTGTGGATCAAAGACATTAGCAGGCTCCTTAGAAAAACAATACATGGGTGTGGTCTATTCCCAGTTTGAGTCTGCACTTCTGCCCGTGCTGAACTTGCTACCAGCTCTCTCTGATATGTGATATTTGTGGATAAAGAGGAGGGTCCCAGACTCTTCCCTGGGGTGGGCTCACTTATCTGAGACAAGCTTTTTATGAGAGTCTAAATCTTGTTAATTTTCATGAAAACTGTAACAGCTTTTCAGATCAGTCACTACCCCTGATCCCTACAATATCTAGCAGCTTTCTGTTTCCTTCTTCCCTGAAAGAGTCATGATAGCATCAGTGACCACAACAACTGAAGAGGAACTCAGAGCTCTCAGTGAGGAGACAGAAAGCAAAATCTGAGTATATGTTCATCCTCAACATCAGAAGTTCAACCTAAATTCAGTCTCTGTTGAAGCATTGCACTAGTGTGTATCTCAGATTAGATATCCACCCTTTTTGTTCTTAGCAAGACTGCAAAGATTTGTCAGCAGCAGCTTTGGAAACCAAGGGCAGATGCCAAGAATATTAGGCAGCAACTGAATGGTTTGAGAAACTAATGCAAAGAAAGAAGGAGGACTACATGTATAGGTAAAGATGAAACTGATGAGCTTAGAACTAAATGGGAGAACTATTGTTTTCCAGATGTTATTTTTCTGGGTGGCCTCCAGAGCTTTGAAGGACATTTTTCTTATAGACAAGCTATTTTCTGCTACAGATGGTGCTTTTAACTCTCCTAAGTCAAAAAATGACAACAATTTTTAGAGGGGCAGCTGAGTCCTTATTTTTACAGATTTCCATTCACCACTTTGAAATTTCAGGTAAAGCAACCTCCCACAGAACTTAATTTTGGTAGCTAGTTGATATAAAAAACTTTAAACCTATTTAATTTATTTAGGATATTAATTTATTCCTAGGGTGATGATTTTTAGCTAGTAACAAGTTTATGCCTCTAACATTGCATAGACATATATATATATATAAATTTTTCCTTACAATTTGTCTGCTCTTTTTTTTTGCTGTGACCCACCTCTCCCTCCCAAACTTTTGTCCAAACCATTTCTAATTGTCTCTGTGTAGAATCTAATACTTTGAGCCAAGAAAACAAGAAACAAATATTATGAAAGACATGCTCAGGCAAAATCTTTTACACTGTGAAAGAATGAATGTAAGAAATTACTTAGAATGTGGTGCCTGGAGAATTAAATTAGGAAGGCACTGAAAATATATTTTCCATACAAAAAAACATTTTGAGAAGAAATAAAGTGGTTAATCTGAGGAGATCTTAATGATGAGAAGAAGAATTTATTATTTAGACAAAGCAAAGAAAATCCAAGTAAAATATATGGGGTCCTTTAGCATGAGCAATTTATTCATAAATAGATGAATAGATTATTCATAATATGTTCAGAGACTGTTTGTCCACACTGGATTTGTTTAACTCTATTCTATTTGGCAAGATTTAGAGTTTAAATGAAGAACACATATGGCAGTTTCATCTCCAGGTCTGTGCAAGCATAGCCCAGAACACAGATAGCTCAGCTTTATTTGTGAGTTGTGCTTGTGCATCAGTTTGGGCCTAGACTACAATGCCTCAGATGAGAGCAGCATATTTCTGCTGGTTCTGAAATTACATCACTTTGTAGTATCTGTATCCAGGCATAAAGTCTGAGACTAGGTAATATTATTTGACATAGATTTAAATATATCCTTGTGGTCTATTAATGTCCGGCAAATATTTTAAGTGCAGTTTGTAGGTACTAAATTTAATTTTATTAAGGGTGTATGGTGTGTTAATAGAGTGTTTTCTTCAATTTGGTTACATGAAAATTGATATTTCCATCAAGAATACAACTCGGCTGTCCCCTGTGATGCTGAGATTATTCATGACACAAATGGAGCAAAATAAAAAAGCAGATGGCCATACATTAGCTGTTAAGTGAAGAGAAGCCCTCAGGATTTCCAAGAGGACATAATGCTGTGAGCCCTAGGGAGGACTTAGAAAGATCACCTTTTAACTTCTTGTTTGAGATTTCTGAGAGTACTCTAACCTGTAGTTAGTGCTCTGCAGCTGTCAGACACTGCAAAAGTATGATAATGTGTGTAAATATGAAAAATAATATCTCTGAATTGTGATCTTTTAATCCCTTCTCTGCTGTCAGGACCGTGCTTATCACATCTCAGTGTCATGAGGTTTTTAGATTTCTGGGGCAAAAAGCAGGGCAGGAAGAGAGTGTGTGAGCCCTGCAAATATCTTTATGAGGCCCCTTATTTGCTAGTGGAGAACAAGGATGGTAAAAATTAAATGGTTCTCTAATGTAATCATCTTTATGTAGAATCAGGAAAGAAATGTTAATTTTAGTAATTTAAATCTCCATTAACATTCTGTGGGGATCGTGATCTATCAGGGGTAGCAATTTTTAAGTCAAGACCTGACTGGGAAAGGAAATGCCAGCATCAATAAGCAATTTGCCTGAGGGAGAATACATCCTTTCCTCTGGATGTGAAGGGAGTTGAGCACTGATGAGGGAGGCCAGAGCTATGCAAAAGAAAGAAAACTTAGTCCATTCAAAATGTTCTCTAAGTCCTTTTTATACCCATTTCTATATATGCAAAAGAACTTCACTTTTCAGGAGCTGAACTCCATGCTTTAGCCTGCAAGACTTGGTGACAGAACACTCTTAAAGTGTGTTTGTGGAGTAAGTTAATATCTTCTCTGGAGTGTTTTACCTGCCCTTTATCTGGTTTGTAGGTAGAATTTTATTGCAACCACTCTTGACACATTTTTGATCTTTCCTGCCACCCCAACTTTCTCTTTCATGATACAAAATCCACTCTCAATTCATCTTTCATTTTTTCATGCTACTACTACCTTAAGCCTTGTTCTGTAAAAGTCATTACTGTTCTGAAAACTAAGGTAATACAGTTAAATGGATCTGAATTCAGACTTCCTGTGGAGCAAATCTAGCTCTTCAAATCAACAAAATCTTATCATTTTTAAAAGACTTTTTTAAAGGAATGTCTTAGGGAATCTGGCTTTTAATCTATGGCATGGAAGCTCTAGTTTTCTATCTGCAGTTTAAGGTACATCCATAAATTTGTTGCTTTTGAATGAAGTAGCAGAAGCAGTCTGTAAACAAAGGTGTTAATGGAGCAATTTTCACAGAATATCTCATTTTACAACATTGTCATTTCCAATAGCATATTTTTAATCACGTTTATTCTGGATTAGAAACATAATTAAAAGGATAATCTCCCTTCCAGCTGGAAGATTATAACAACTATTCAATACACATATAGAAAGATGTGTTAAAGGCAGAATAAAATCACCTTTCATTTTGTTATTCTTTGATTAACATATTCCCCTTAGCTCTAATGTGGTTTTTTGTGCATCTGTGTGATAGGTTTTTATAATTTTAACACTGATTTCTGGTTTTCAGCTTGAAGAAGCCTTATACAATTTCTGATCAGTACACAACAATTTTTCAGGAATATTATAATTATGCTTACAACAGGCCAAGCTTGTGAAAAAGTAATTGATTACCTGATTTTTGTCATACCGAGAGGCTATGGAAATTTACTGTCGTGTTGATTAAGGACTTTGGCTTCCTGTAAAACACAAGTTCCTTTTATTTTCTGCCTCCAGCCAACACAAGGTGCAAGAAAACAGAGATAGTACCATTTGTCAGTAGTATCCAACAAATTTATTTTAAAAATCAAGTTATATATTAATTTTGATTCTTATTAAATTAAATGAGAAGAGGAAGGGAATCTCATGTATTTTGTCTCCCTCAAGGAAACACAATTCAAATTTGTACAGTCTGCGACCTGTAAATGTTTTGGTAACATATTGCTACTGAGGAATGCCAGCACCCACCCAAGTCACAAGAACAGGAAAGCACATACAGAATGGTACATGGGAAATTTGAGGCAGAGAAAAGACAAAACTAACTTCTGAGTAACTTTGGGAGCACTGTTAGCTAAGAGGTGGCTGATTCCTCTCTGAAGTGCATTCTGCTGCTGAGAGTGCAGCTCTCAATTTAAGAAGTCCCAGTAATGGTTTCAGATTATTTTGAGCTGTTCTCTTCCCCACCACAGAAACTGTTTTCACACTGTTGTAATTCAAGGAAGCCTCTTTTGCTTTGCTTCCACAGTTTTAGACAGAAGAGAGATTCAGGAAAAAATTAACCCAAGTTGAGCATGGGAACATTTCCTCTACTTTGTTTAAGATCTGATCTCCCCTTACCTCATACTTCTCAGTTCTCCATTTTCTCAGAGAAGACAAAATAGGGATGTGTTCATAGAACATTTCAGTCTGCCCCTACTTTAGTGAACATATATTATCCAGTTATAACTAACAGAAAAAATTTGGACTTTCAACGAGAATAGTAAAAATTACAGAGGTTTATTTTTTAATTTTTTAACAAAACTGTTATTGTAGAATTGGATGGGAAATAATGACTAAGAAGTTTGCAAAATATTTAAAATACTTCTTAAATTTATCTGCGAGGAACTGGAATTTCAATAAATTCACATCACATACACACAGATAGAAATTAAAACTTCTTTCTTTCTTGGGAAATAATTGCAAGGTCCAACCATTTGTAGACATGGCTCTTCTGCTTCGTGAGAAAAACAACAACATGATAATTTTGATGTACTGGACTCTACACTTTGGAACTGAATACATGTAAGAGAGACAGAGATGCATCAAGAATTCTTCTCATTCCTTCAAAGGGCTGATGTGTTAATCTTGCTTGCATAAATAAAATTCTCTGATTAAAGTAAAACCCCAGGGGTACCATGATGTATTCAATGGGAAAATGAAAGCTCTGCCTTCTAGTTGGAGTAATATAGCTATTTATTAGCCAAAATTATATTTTCTTTTCCTTTTTCCTTTGCCAAAATAATGATTGTAGCCTTCTAGCAAGATGAATGATCAAATCATGACATAGCCATTTATTACACAATATGGTGAATATTCTATCCAAGAATACTCTGAAATGTAGTTAGAACGCTTCTTCTTTCTTCTTTTCTTTTGCTAAACTGAAGTGAAAATGTCTGAGAAATAGTATTGGTGTGTGTCTCTACAGATAATTGTATATCCTGATTGTTCTGACACAGAAGATGGATAAAACAGAATTTCCCCCCACAGAATTTTTATGTTTATAAATGCATAATTAAAAGAAATCTAAGAAATATATCTATAGTTCTATGGATCACATTTAATGGAGAATTGATTCTGCTTTTAAGAAAGTCCTAAAACTAGAGTTTTTCCAATAAAAGCAAAATCTGTTGTCATTCCTTAAATGGTAAACAATAGAGGCTGTAATACTTCATCCTTTCTTCAGCTTCATTATTGCCTCCAGCTTCCAACCTAAAATCTCTTAGCAACATAATTACCTCTTTGGCTTTTGCAAAATGTCATGGCTCCTGTTTAGCCAATGGATCACATCACACGAGTCTACATCTTCACTTTTAAACACAGTATTAATAGCAGAAATGTCGGACAGGTTGACTTATAAGCTTGGGAACAAATTGGTCTCCATTTCCACCTTTCCTGGACTTGCTGTTATTTTGGGAAACAAGAAAGAGGTCTGAAGCCACATATATTTGGATCCAAAGACATGTCTACTGAGAGTAACCTTAGAATCTGAGACATCCACACCCTTTTCCAGACACCTAAACACTATCCTTGTCACTTTGTTGTGTTATAATTAGTCTTAATCATTCAAAGCTTTTGTATGCATGGTGACATCACATATAGAAGTACAATTTGAAGGCAGAGGTTAAATGGCATTAAATAAACTGCTGTATCTGAATAAGAAAGAAAAAAATTCCAATTACAGACCTCACATGGGGATCCCAAAGAAGAATGTCTATCTTTTCCAGCTGTGTCAAGTACAATAAAAAGCAAATTTTTACCAACAATATTGTTATTCTCCCTATATTCAACATTTCATTCTGCTGGGTTGCTAGGGCATCTATCTGACTTTCACTCTTCCTCTTTCCCCTAATATTATGCAATCCTTTTTGAGTCCCTTAGAAAGTCGAATTACCTCTGTGCAATTAGCAGCCATGCCAGCCTTTCAGTATGGTGAGTCTGATGATATTCTGCTCTAACATCTGCTGCTCAGCCTTTCATTGTGTGTGTATATGTATCTTAAAATTCTTCATCAGTTCACAGGCAAATTTTTTTTGGCTACCTTGAATGAAAAAAGAGCTGTCCTACTAGGACAGGTAAGCTGTGTGAACTGTCACTTTCTCTTAGCAAATTGCTCTTTTCCAAGACCAGAACACTTTCTATGTGCAGAATCTGTATTTTATCCCTGAAAAAAGCCTTCCAACATGAATAAAATTATGAAAGTTTTGTTTCCCTATCCTCTTTACGGAAGAGGATAACATGTTGATGAGGTACTTCAAACCCTTTGTGGGACTGGCAGCATGACAGAATGTGGTTATTTAGTGAGAACACACTGGGCAAAGAGAGAACAAAAATTACTCATCAGTGTACTGATTTGATCCTCAATATGGACAACACTGTGATCACACAAAATTCTAAGATTAGAAGTAAAATGAAAATTTTAACTAAGGTTTAAAAATCCTCAGTGCTTTGTGATCTGTAAAAGTGAGCTAAAAAATACATTTTTATGCTAATATTTGAGAAAATGTAAGATTAATAAGGTTAAATCATCCAAAGAAAAGCACATTTATTAATGGAATAAAAATGAAATCACATGCATACTCTACTAGATGACTGTAGAGTAAAAAAAAACCCACATTCTTTATTAGATATTTGCGGACAATAACACCCTGATAAGGAATGTGACTGAAACTGGGAGTTTATCAACATATTTGTAAAAGCATCAGGTGATTTATCTGGAGTTCTGCATCCCATTCTGGGGTCCACAGCACAGGAAGGATGTGGACCTCTTGGATAGAGCAGGGCCACACAGATAATTAGAGGGACGGAATCCCTCTCCAATGAGGGAAGGCTGAGAGAGATGGGATTGTTGAGTCTGGAGAAGGGAAGGCTGGATGGTGACCTCGTTGCATCTTTCCAGTACTTGAAGGGAGCCTTCAGCAGAGATGGAGAGGGACTTTATTACAAGAGTGATATGACAAAGGGCTATGACTCCAAGATGAAAGAGAATGGGTTTACATTATATGTTAGGAAGAAATTCTTTCCTGTGAGAATGGGTAGGTACAGGAACAGGCTGCCCAGAGTTCTGGCTTCCCCTTTCCTATAAGTATTCAAGGCCAGGCTGAATGGGATCTTGAGCAACCTGGTCTAGTGGAAGGTGTCCTGCCCATCGCAGGGGGGTTGCAATGAGATGATCTTTAAGGTCCTTTCCAACCCAAACCATTCTTTGTTTCTATGATTTATCAATGAGGTTCATTGTTTAGTGGGGTGACTTCATCTAGGATCTGAAACAGACAACTTAAAAGAGAAAAAATCGGGGTTTCTAGGATCTGATCCATCTGAAAACATGAGAGAACATTAAAAGCCTCCACAGTGATAAATGCTTTTTTCCCTTTAGTTTTATTCTTGTGGAGGGTAGAAGGATGTGTGTTTTGATTGGTTTTCCTTGTTTGAGTTTCTGAGTCACGCTTGGAGTTTGATCATCTGAATACTGATCAGGTTCAGAAATTATGAAATCTAGGATATTGAGGAGCTCGATGGTGTAGGAAGGAACATGGTTTATAATGCAAAGAAATTTTATACGCACTCCCATTTCTCAGTGATATCCTTTAAAATTTGAAATTTTCTCAGTTATAAAAGGGTCTTGATAGTTCAGATTCAGAAGTCAAATTTTATAACAGCTTTAGTTCTGAGATCCAGTCTAAAAAAATTGTTTTGAGCATTACTGTTAAAAGAACTCTAAAAAGATCTTCAGTTTTGTAACTACTACAGTTTAAAAAAGTGTTAAAAATCTTAAGATAAAAGTGAAAACTTTCTATGCAGATTTACTAAATGAATTTTATTAATTCATGAAAGTAGCTTTGTTGCCTAAAGAGTTTAAAAATTAATTAAAATAATATTAAAAATGTATTAATTAATTCTTTTTTGTGTGTGTTTAGATGAACAAAGTACTTGTAGTGTTATTTAAGTACAAAAAAAAAATTAACTCACCAACACACACATTAGTATTGATCCTTAACAACAAAACTGCTTTTAAAATTTTTCCCAGGCTGCTTTTCCCTAGAGGTGCTAATTGTCTTCAATTTTGCAAAGTTTTTGCAAAGTTTTTGCAAAAGGAAAAGGAAAAACATTATATTGTCGTGGTGGGCATTTAGTAGGAATCTGCTTATTTGTGAAAATATTGACTCTGATATGATATTTTTTGGCTCAAGGAGTTGATGGAAACCAAGCTTGTTGGTTTGATATTTTTCCTGAAGTTCCAGTAAGAAAACAGTAATTTGACTTGACAAGTTCCATGTTTTAATATTTAACAGTGTCTATTCAGACAGGTAAGCCTTTTGGGCTCAGCAAGGTATTTTCTCATATGGCTGTACATTCATTCTCTAGTTCTTATTTCCTGATACACTTTAGTTATCTTTAAAACTGGGACCATCCTCTTCTTTGTATTTTGTATTTGGAATTTTTAACATCAGGGACATAACATATTGTCAGTCCATTCTAAGACTGCCACTGGCTGTTATCAGAGGAAAATGTACTGACTCAGATCCAGCTTTAAGGTCTTGGTCAGCACGTGGTACAGGCCAATTGGGCAAGATGGTGATATTGATGATCCTCTGCGTGTTTCCAGGCAATTTAATGTTATACACCTGTTCTCTTGTGCAGGTTGCCTCCCTGGATGAGGGAGCCAGGCTTGAGTCACTGAAGCATACCTCACTTTAACTACATGTCTTTCCTTGGCATTGCCATAACTCTGAAGAATTATTTTCTGGCTTTTGTACCCCGCTATGACATGACAACCTGTTCCTCACGGTATCCAGAGCCTGAGTCCTGTCCACCAGACATTTACCTGCCTAATGGGGACAAATTGCCCCCTTAGCAGTCCAGCAACCAAATTCTTCTGTGAATTGAGCCTTTGGGCAATATAGAAAAGAGATTAAAAAGTCATAGCAGATGCAGTTGGCTGAAATGGTCTCCCAAAGGCAAGCCATTTCTGCATCTGAAAATTGTGATCTTTGTGTTACAATAGTTTGCATAAGGTCACAACCCATTTAAGTCGTATCACTCGGACATTTTTAAATGTCATGTGAAAGTAGAAGCCTGTGTATGACACTCAAGCAGTTTGTTTGTGCTTGTATTTTTGTTTTTTAGGTAACCAGAAAGATCATTTCATGTTGACAAGAGAGTTGTTGATTAAGCTGAGCCATGAAGTAACAGACCCAGAGAAGATGAGACGATAAAAAGTTTAAATCCCTAGCAGAAGGTTGGATAAAACCTTTTTATTGTCTGAGATATACTTGTGAGTTAACTAATTGTGAAGGGATAATAAATGATTTAATTATTTCCCATCTGTTAGTAATTCAATTAGACCCTGCTCAGTTTGCATAGCTGCAGTCCTTTCATTACTCTGCTTTGCATTCCCTACCAAGTCTGAAGTCCCCAGAGTTAAGCTATGTTATTGCCCTCTGAGGTAAAGTTGGGAAAGCAATTTAAAAGCATTTTTTCTCCCTTAAATCCATTATGTCTGTATCCTTAACACTGCATTTCCAGTATCTTTTTAGCATAATAAATGCTGCATTAATTTAGTTGGGGAAAACACAAAGCCAAACAAGACAACAATGCCTGAATTGGTTTTTGGAAAAAACATTATTTTAGAAAAGAAATTGTTGAGAACTTTCAGGTGTAGATTTAACCATACACTAAGTACACTTAAAATTACTTATTCTTAGAGTAAGGACATAAAACTAAAAAGTTAAAGACAGGGAATGACTTGCCCCACATATATGATGAATACAGAGTGCATACTCTTCTACATTTTAATGAGAATAATTCACTCACTATTTTCATGAGACAAAGAAAAATCCATTATTTTGCCTTTATTTCTAGGGCAACTGAGAGAAATATCCTTAGTTTAAAAGGAAAGATAAGGGGAAGAATATTTAGTTCACAAACTTGTCATTTGCTCCTTGTCATTTTATACCAGTGCTCCTACCTTGGCTGATGTGTTCATTCAGCCCAGAGAGCAAAAGCAGGCGTAAAGTCCCACGGTGAATTTAGGATGGTTAGGGAATACTCACAGTTCACAGTTCTGTGCTTGTTATTGTGTGCTGGTTTTGGCTGAGGGCAGTTAATTTTCTTTGTGGTGGCTGGTGCAAGGCTGTATTTTGGATTTGTGCTGACCACAGGGTTGATAAAACAGAGATGTTTTTGTTATTGCTGAGCAGATCTTACACAGAGCCAAGGCCTTTCCTGCTTCTCGTACTGCCACACTGGGGAGGAGACTGGGGGTGACTGGGGGGTTGGGAGGAGACACAGCCAGGACAGGTGACCCAGACTGACCACAGGGAGATTCCAGACCGTGTGATATGCTCAGGATATGCACTGGGAGAAAGGAGGAGGAAGAGTGGGAGGTTTGGAGTGATGGGATTTGTCTTCCCCAGTAACCATTACATGTGATGGGGCCCTGCTCTCCTGGAAATGGCTGAACACCTGCCTGCCATTGTAAAGCAGTGAATTAACCCCTAATTTTGTTTTCCTTGTGTGCGCTCAGCTTTTCTTTTCCCTATTAAAGTGTCTTTGTCTCAACCCACAACTTTCTGGCTTTTACCTTCCTGGTTCTCTCCCTGATCCAGTTAATGGGGGAGTGAGCAAGTGGCTGCACGGGGCTTGGCTGCTGGCTGGGGTTAAACTACAACGTGTGGGAAATAGAATTTATATTTGCCTCCTTAACTGTCCTCTGGGGATGGATGGGGACAGGTTTCTAGGAGGTTCAGATGGTGTTTCCCTCCCTCCCTCCTTTCCATCCTCTTTCCCTCCCGTTTTCCCTGCCTCCATCCTTCCCAATGCAGCAGTCAGACCTCCTAGGGCAATTTCTCACAATTCAGCATTACTGACCCACACAGTTATCATGCCAAAAACTCCTCTTTGCTCTGAATCCCAGTTCTAGATCAGAGGAATACTCAACTACCTAACTCCCACAAAAAATCAGATCAGAAATCTCCCGAGGTCTTTGTCTGTATTCAACTGCAATAAGGAAAACTCTCTTCTAGGATAAAGGAAAAGCGTGTCTTCTTTACATCTCTCATACATGAATGGGCTGAAAACTAAGGAATTCTTCATGAGCATCCATGTCTCAAATATTCTTAAAAGAGAAAACACTTTAAAAGCATTTTTGCCTATTTCCCCTGCCACTCGTTTAGCATAAGTAGTCAACAACTTTGTGCTTCATCTTGTTTTACACTATCATTTTAAGCTGTGTTTAAGAAGTTGCTCCTCTTGCCCTTGATAAGATACACTAATAAATTGGGTGACCTACCTGCATTTATTACATAATCACATTATCTCTTGGATTAACATATTTAAACCTAAGTAAACCAAGCAGAGATTTTACCTTTCTTTCAAGCCAACTGTCTTTTGATACTGTATTTGGCTTTGAAACTATGCAGCAAGTTCTCCTGGAAGGGCATAAGGGGAAAAAAATCATTATAATCTTTTTCAACTCTATGACTGCTCTTCCCTCAGATATAAAGAGCCTCAGGTGACATGACTTAGGCCAATTTTTTCACTTATCAAAAACAGGTAACATAAGCCCTCAACAAATCTGTGTGCATTGTTGCTTTTGACCTCTTATTGAGCACTTGTCAATTGTCACTTTGACTCACAGTCCTATATTAAGAGGTTTGAGAAATATTGCTTTGCTGGGGCAGATTTATATTGACACAGTTGGGGTTTTTTTCAGCACTATATCATCAAGTTTATATTTTGCTGCCCTGATGATCTAACACATAAAAATATAGCATCAGCCAAAGGACAACAGCAAGGAGTGTATTTTTTTTCTGTTTTATGTTTTATGCTGATCATCAAAAGTTTTAAACTCTGTGTGGGCCCTGTAGACCTTAATGCTGAAAGACAATTTCTGTCTATGTGGACATCTGTAAATACATAACTATTCAAAAAGTAAGCACATACACATTTTCTGCTCTGGTAATCCCAATTAACACTGTGTAAAATGACATTACATCATCTGAAAATCCTTGTTGAAGGGTATTTCATTGCATAGACGCTTTGGAGTAAATTGTAATTTGTAACTGTGAATATGTGCCAAAGTTGTAATTTGTTTAATCTCATCTTTTTACCCCCAGGACAGAGAAAGAGAAGGAACATGTGCGGGGTCAGAGTGGCTGTTTAAGAGTGGCAGGAGTGTGATAGAGGCCTTAGTGCAGTAATATACATTAGATATGAACCATCTCTGCTCTAACATGTACTGAGATTGATTAGTCATGGGTCATGGAGCAGGGAATTGCAAATGACTCTGCCACCTCTCTATCACAGAAAGCAAAATAAAGCTCAGATCCAGTGGAAAATAAAGGCAAGACCATATAATGATAAATACAGATATCATTCCACATTTTCAAAGGGAAAAAAAATGAAAATAACAAATATGCATCCAAAATATAAACAGGACAAACTTTTTTATATGGTAAGTTACCAAGCCATTCTTATGATTTATTTACTATATCTTTGGCTATTATCTTTCTCCTTTTTACTCACTCTGGACTTAGTTTTCCAGTTTTCTTGATCTACCTCAAATAAACAAATTCCAGAAAGCCAGTATTAGAAAAAAAATGTGTCTAGTGATTGTTAAAGAAGTATTTACTGTGTTCTTGAAATGTACTGAACCCTTTGTCCATGTGCAGCCAGGAGAATATTTGAAATGCATGTTCAGCAAGAGCTTTTAACTGGAACTCTTTTTCAATTTTTTCAAAACATGACTGCTGGAGTCTGGTGGGATTTTATTGCAGGGCATGGGTTGGTCCTTTAGAGCTCACTGTTTACATTGCAAGTACTGCAAATTTGACATCATACCTACACAGAAAAACCACACACACTGAATAAAATCTTTTTTTTTTTTTTAACAGTCTCATCAGTGCCTATCCTGGTTCCAAGAAATACTTATTTCAGTATACACCAAAACCAGTGAGACACTAACTTGTTTAACAGTGGTCAGAGGGCAGCTCTGTGACAGCTGCTTTGCTTGTCTCCCAGCCCAGCTCTGCAGCAGGATGTGCCAGCCCAAGGAGCACCTGGGTACGTACCTGGACCTGCTGGCAAGAGGCCTTCAAATGGGCAGCTCAGTCACATCAGGAACACATTGCTGAAATTTAAACTGTTTGGGACCCTCATGGATTCTTTGAGTGTTTATTTTATTTTATTTTATTTTACTTTTTGAACTGTAAAGGGCTCTTATCCATTTTCAAGCTACATATTTGAAAAGCAAGATAGCACCTCTGAGAAAGAATGACCAATCATAAATTATTCCTGTGAAATATGTCCTACATACTTTGTTCAGCATTTCTCAGGAAATGAACATTCCTGCAAGCTCTTAGTATCTCATCTAAAACAAACAAACAAGCAAGCAAACAAACAAACAGCCAGAATGGTTTGACAAGACTGCTGTGATTTCTGCCAAACTCAGCTAGTTTAATAGCAAGCTCAAACTTGCTTTTAAGATATATAAGCTGCAAATTCCTCTGCTTATGAACTTGAGATTGTGCTCTGGTCCAGTCAAAATAGACTATGTTTACACTGATTTAGCAGCCTTATGAGATTGCCTGGTTGCTTGCCTGAGTTCCCTCAGCAGGTGAAATTACGTGCTGAGCTGCACAAAATCATGCTGGGGAATAGCTGTGCCATGTCTTGCCAGTATTTATTTAATGTTGTGTTACTGCTTGAAAATGAAAAGCATTTGTTTTTAAAACATAGTCCATGTGATTAAGACCTATAAAAGCAAAAGAAAAGGCTGGGTAACAAATGAAACTATAACTTACATGCTGGTTTTGATGTCATTGTTTCTACTGCTTCAACAGCAGTTGACTTTGTGGTTTTGTAAACACAAACAGTATAATAGTTTTATATCCCTCCTTTTCTCTAGCTATAGGTCCCTCTCTAACCACTGACATGCTGTCTCATTAAAACCTGTGTACCCTTTCAGATTACAAAGGCAGGAGATCTCTGGAATGTCATATATCAGTCACAACACTTATATCTGGAGGTCCTTAGGAGACATACATGTCCCTGGGATGGGTCTAAAGAATGGTACAGCCACCTGCCTTCCTGACTTCTGCCTATCCCAGATGCCTGAAGCTTGTTTGTTTGTGCTAAAATAGCAAATTCAAGCCCAGCATATGTAATATACTTGCTCTGAAGTGCTTACATTAAAACACAGTCTCATTCATTTTATGAATGTTTAAATTTATGAGTGTTTAATGTAGATGTTAAGTAATATTGGCCCTAGTATCAACACTCTATCCTAGGGAAAAAGAAAATACAGCCTCCGACCAGACATTGTACTACAGATCACAACCATCTGAGCATGGCAGATCAGCCAGTTTTTAATACTCTGTATTCAATATATGTTACTGTAGTCCTACACATGAGGATGTTCCAAGACACTGTTTAAAATTTTGCTAAAGTTGAAACAGACACCACCTGGTCCTCTTTCCTCCTCCACCAAGCAAATCATTGTAGGAGGTTGCCAAGTAGAGATGACTTTTTGTTCATAAATTCATGTTGACTACTTGCAACCTTCATTTTCTCTATGTGTTTGGATACTGGTCCCAGGATTATTTGCTCCATCACCTCTCTAGAGCTTGAAAAACAGCTGACCAGCCTGTAATTCCTGGATCCTCTCCCCTGCCATTTTTTAAAGACATTTGCTTTTCCTCTGGTCTGCAGCATCCTCTCCTGTCGGTGTTATCACTAATCTTTGTTTTTTAAGTTTCTTTCTGGAAAGTAAAATGAAAGTACAAGTGTCAGTACTGAGCTTCTGTTCTAGTTTTTTTCTTTCTTTCTTCTTTCCTTCCTCAATAGCAGAAAGGGTCTTTCTTCATACCAGTTTTTCTAAGTCATTCCTTAGCTGCTTCAGACCAACCTGCTGAGCAGATTAAGCAGGAGAGATGATGACAGAAGGTGCAGGGTGGCTTAATGCAATGCTAAAGTTACAGCTATAGCCTTGCTTTTGTATTCCCATTCCATAATATTCCGTCATACATCACAAGGGGACCTGATCTTCCAGGTCCCTTTCCCAGCATTACACTCTGTCATTTCAGGACTTTTGGGGGAAACAAGCTGTATTGGTATGTATACATATACATATACATATACATGTACATGTACCTGTACATGTACATGTACCTGAAGTGCTTTTCATCTCTTTAGACTAAGCACTTTAAATTGTAATATGAATGCTGGGAGAAGTTCTGCAAGCCTCATTTTGCTAGTGTACTACTGTGGTCTACAACATGCCTATGTCATAGGCATATAGTACTGTGGCATACAACATGCCTATAGAAATATTATTGACAGAGTAGAAAATATGCTAAAAATTACTGGCAAGGACAGTGTTCTAGGTGGTTGAATTTTAAGCTGTTGCGCCCCAAAGCAAAACCTCAAGCATTTTAAATCACAGATCTTTTGTTTTGG
This sequence comes from Chloebia gouldiae, assembly GCA_003676055.1. NCBI lineage: Eukaryota > Metazoa > Chordata > Aves > Passeriformes > Passeridae > Chloebia > Chloebia gouldiae. The sequence continues at coordinate 15,075,164 of QUSF01000009.1, read as the reverse complement.
CACAATTCCATGAAAAGATGCAAACATGAAACTCACAATAAACCTGAATAATATGCAGCTTAAGCCACACAGAGAGTGCATCCTAGTTTATTTGCCAAAACAAACAACACAGGAGGGTGACAGAGATGCCAGTATTCCATGATTTTGAGGACAAGTGCAAATACTACTGACATAACTAAAAGGCTGTTATCTTTAACCTGCAGCTTTGGGTACTGTCAGTTATCACCACCTGCTGTCTAAATATTAAAGTTCTTAAGGATGGAACATTTGAAAAGCATATCTGGGACAGGAAAGAAAATAGCAACCACAATGGTGGCAATAATAATACAAACATCATAACTTACAAGAAAAAACATATTCATGTGGAATCTGAAAATTTGTCATGTATAAGAACCTGTCTTCCCATAAACAGATCAAACTGCAAGGGGCTGAAGGTTTTCAGATAATCTGCCTTAGGATGGATTGTCTATTTCTGTGCTAAGCAGAATACCTTTTTTTCCCCTATATGATTTTTCCAATGCATTTGAGAAGACTGCATATTTAAAGTGTTTCTAGACTTTTAAATCAAAAGCAAAGGAAGTAAAAGAAGCAAAGATCAAGGATTTGATATCCCTAATAGAAGAGATGTAACCTGGTTTTTGGTAAAACAGTATAAAATCAGGTATTAGAATTTAACTTCTTTATAATTGCACTATTGAAAGGGCATAGACAAAGCTGAGTGGTTGCTGAAGGTTTCCTTAGATTCCTCTGCAGCTAATTATGCTCACAATACTGGAGGCTTCTGTCCTTGCAGGAGCTGGCAGAATTTAGTAACTACCCATAGAAACACCTTCTGAAGATCTGTTCTCAGAACAACACTCTTAGCAAATCAATGCAACAAATAAAATTGCTTTGTTCTCACATATCCAAAAGCTTTTTTGCAGTTTGTGCCTCTATCTCTTTCATTTTAAATCTGACAATATTGCTATTAAGATGCAGAATAGACTTTTCAAGGACTGTAGGTTTCCTCTTAATTTCAATGACCAAGAGAATTGCATTGTTTATTTACTATGTGCCTGGGGGCTAAGAAGGCTACATACAAGTTTATCACTCATATTTTCACAGCATATTTTTGCTTCAAATTCAGTGATCCATTTAGCTGCAGTAGAAGGTCACTGTTACTAATTTACTCTCATTCATTGGTCTCAGTGACAGAATTTAATTATTTCAGCCTAGTTCATAGTGAGAGAGCAGCTGCAGTGCTTAAAACATTGTAATGAAAACCAGTAAACCCTCACCTTGTCTCAGCAAAGGACCAGGAAAACAGCAGTGAAACTTACGGTCTGTCATCTCAGCTCCAAAAAAAGCCACATACATTACCTTAATAAATTGGAGAATTCATTTGTCTTACAGCTGTGTAATTGTTCTTTGAGTTAGAGCTGTCACTCACTAATATCAATGGAAGCATCCCTAAAATTTGAGGAAGATGTTATATTGAGTACTGTAGGCATAGAGAAGGGATACTTTGAAACAGGATCCACAGCAATACCAGAGAGACGGATCTGGCCTATTGATTCATTCTAGGATAACTAATAAAATTTCAGGAAATCTAAAGGAGAAGCAAACTCTTCTTCTACATAAACATGTGAATAGCATGCTACACAGCCTGGTTGCACTGGAGAAGGAAAAAAAACAAAACAAAACAAACCTCCAGAAAACAGGACAGACAAAAAGCATTCCAGGCTAAAGGGACTGGTTTGTCCACCTGGCCAAACTCAGCAAATCAGCTCAGGTTCAAATTCAATAAGATGTTCCACTGTATAGTTATCTGCCTTTTACAGACTTCTGTGAGTTTTGGCAAAAAAAAAGGAAAGACAAAAGATGTATACTGGAGCACTTCTGCAGAAATTCCTTCTTGTCCAAAGACAGGGTTCCCTGTGAAATGTCCGTTTCCATTTTCTTTTCCAGAAAAACCTCACTTAAGATTCCTGAATAACAATAAACATGTTAAAATAGAATGCCTGTCCTTAATTTTTAAATTGCATTCTTGTTGAATATCTAGATGCAAAACCCATTGCCATTGCAAAAAAAAAAAAAAAAAAAAAAAGAGATTATTGGAGATCCTTATTGAAAGGATGCATTGCAAATGAAGTTGTATGATGAGAAAACTGTTCATCACAACCAAGCAGCTAGAAAGTGGTTTCTGGCATTTCAAAGACTACTTTTAGAAAAGTCTAAAAGTCTGAAAACTAGAAAAGTCCTTCTAAAGTAAGAAAATGAAATATCTGAGAATGTTTGTAATAATATTACTACATTTACTGTCTTTCATACATGAATAGAATTGCTAAGTTTCCAGTCCCTCAGGAACTGTTCTTTTATACCACTGTAAAAATTCTGTTCATAATTTGTTGTCAGGTTATTTGACAACTTATTAAAATTCATAGTGTATCTACCCTTTCACTCATGGGAAAAACTGTTCCATTTTATCCTAGATGTTTTGACATAACAAATAATTCACTTGCTTTTGCATAACAATATTAAATATTCTGTAAACAATAATTACAGACTGGACTATGTAGGTTCTCACTATTCACAGAACATACCAATAGACTAATATTTGCACTATGGTCTTTGATTTACTGCAGTTGTCTTCAGGACTAGTTATCATCAGTTGTCCGTGAATGAGTTCAAACTGTCAATATTGCCATTCACACAACATAAGAGGCTTTTTTTCTTCATTACTTGCTTACTGTTTCTGGAAACACTCACACTGGTATGGTTCAAGATGTGACTATCATAGATCTAACTGTGCAAACTGTAATTCCCAAATTTAGTTTCTTAATGCAAGATATTTGTGTCACTGGAATAGAGATTCAAACAGTTCCAGTTATCTTCAAAGGGGTGCATGTGTGGAGTATAGTTATCTGTGGAACAGGCACATAATTTCACAGCCTCTAAAAAGAGTAAACACATTCATGACTGCTACTGAATAAGGTGAATTTCTGTTAATCTGTTATTGGAATTCTCACTAACTAAAAGGAAAATTATCACTTTTTATAATGGAATATCAGATTAATTTGGAACATCTTTGGGGAGAGGCCCTTTCTTTAGATCAAGGTTGTTTCAAAATTTCCTTAAAACGAGTGCCTTTCTCATCAGAGTTTCCCCCAAAAATGGTCTATTATTAATGGATTAAAACTAAATTTCTGGAGTTTTATCTCACTTAGCCAAGATCTGAATCCAGCATGTATGACATGAAAAAGTCACAGGTGATTCAGATACCTATCTGATTTGGGAGTGTCAAGTACTGTATATAGTAAGAAGTATCAAGACAAATCACAACTTTTTCAATGGTAAGATAGATATTTACTTTTAAAGTGTAATGAAAAATACATGGCTTTTTTTTTCATTCAAAAATCTTGTAAGTTGAAGAAGAGAAGGCTGAGATAGCTATTTTTTGGTAACCTGATAACAGCATTGGTCAAGAAAAATAATAGCTTTCTACTGAATAGCTAACCAGAAAGGTTGAAACACTAGGCAAAGCTCCACTCATTTTAAGGGAACAATAAGTATTTTGATTGCTAGGGAATTAGAAATATGGCATTTATCATTTAATCATCTTTAGGCCACATTTTATATCTACAGTTTATAGTTATGAGAGACACCCAAATGAAACAGGCTGAAAAAGGGTGCTCTGGATACTTTTGTCTTCACTTGTCTGAAACCAAATAAAAACTCTCATCAGCATATCATGTTCTGGCCTTGCATTCAGCTCTGTTTTTTCTTTCCCCATATGGATAGTGTCTGGCCAGGAAGGAAATTACTACATTTTCAACTACAGAATGAAATCTGGGCTAATGGAAACTTAGTTGAATTACTTCCTGCAAGTTAATGACTAAAGAGAGTTTTTCAGGGGGATGGCCAGTAAAAGTCATAACAACCTAAAATACCAGCAACATGGATTCTCAGAAAGCTGTCTTCTGTTTCTGTGCAATCTAGGAACTGAGGGTTAACATTGATTAAAAAATAGAGATAAAATGTTTGAAAAATAAAACAGGTTTTATCTTTATTCACCTGATATGGTCTGTTCATCAGTGAAGAGTCTGAGAAGCCCCACTGAGCCAATGTGTTTGTTAGAGAGTATTCAGGGAAATAATTGAAATGCTGAGAAAACTGCATTTGAGGGTTCACAGTGTCCTGTCTCAGGTGCCACTGAAAACTGTCACCTTCCAATATGGACACTGTCATACTTTTATTCTTACTGTTCAGTTCCCGTTTCCTGTACATAATCCAGAAATTTCCTGTTTTACTTTGATTTTCCTGAAAGAAGAGATGGATTTGTGACTTTGTTGGATACAGGAAATGTCTAGAAGAGAGAAAAACAGGTGTTTCTCAGTTCAAAAGTTCAACCAATCCAGACAATTTCAATTCATTCAATTTGAATTTGCATAAAAATTTATCATTATACCTTGGGATTTATATTTGCAATTTATTATTATATGATTTAAAATTTCCTTTGATTTCAGAAGAAACCAATCTTGGTGTGACCTCTTCCTCTTGAGCAGATCAAGATCATCTTAATGTGTCTGAATTAGCCACTTGGAATGGCAGTAGTTGTAACTAATTAGAGTACAATATCACAATCTGTTTCTAAGAGAAAATTCAGTATGTATTCGGGAAAGTTAATTATATTTTCTTTTTTGACATCTTTCTGTTGTCCAATCCCCCTTTTCCCCACCTGATCGTGCAAACTAAGAATTAACTCTCCAAATAGTGTTAGTACATTGTTTGGTCTCTTTCATGCTGCCTGCAGGGATGAGCTGAGATGATAGAAATTGTAATAAAATTTTATACCATTAAACTTGGCTTGAAGAGCAGGTGTAAAGCTCCTGCTGATTGTCACACATTTAAGCATTCATTCAGAAGGAAGCCCACTATTGTGCATATATGGGACACGATTTTTTGGTATGCCAAAAGCCAATCTTTATGCTATTGGATTGCTGCATTTCCAACTGCTACTCTAAATGTTATTCTGAATACTCATGCCAGGGAGCTCTCTCTCTGTGGAAAATGCACATTTTCAGTCCAAGTCAAGAGGTCTGCCTTGTACTCTATCTAAATTCTTTGGCAATTTGCAGCCAATGTTTACTTTATTGCCACAAATTAATGAAGGAAAGATTGTGGCACTAATTTTTCTTTCACTGTGATGTTATGAAAGAGGCATAAATAAATAAATGGCAAGAGAAGGGAGGAAGAAAACAAACCAGAGAGTCTGCAAAGATAAATGTAATATCCCCTTCACCCTCAAGAAATTAAATTATTCTGACAGGGTCAGAGATTCTGCTTGGCAAACCCTCTTAAATTAATTACCTGCCTGACATTTAAAAGGAAGGTTTCTGATCATAAATTTAACCCAGACAAAGCATTCCTTTTAATCTTGCCAGTATGCAAACTACTTTGCACTGCAGTCTGCAAATTATTTATCAGAAAAGCGACCCCAAAAGGGTGAAAGGAAAATCGGGAGCATTTGATCTCGGGTACTGCAGGCTGATGTACTTCTCTACCCTAGATCCCTACCTGTTACAGTTGCATAAATTCTTTTTGTTTGATGTTACTGATATATAGCTCTCACACTGTGCTTCTCTGAAGCCTAAATAGTTTTTTTCCATTAAATTACTTTTAAAGCAGTGTCCCAGTGAATAAATGTATCAATTTTCCAGGGAGAAACCAAAGTTAAATAAAGGGGACAAACTCACCTGTCTTTCTGTTTTATGTCTTTTCATTAGCAAAAGCATGCAGTATTGATGGCTGTTGGGTTTTTTCCTGCACTTGGATGAAAGTACAGTCTGTAATAGTAACTAATCTACAAAGGCTGATTTTTTACTTGTAAACTGCAGAAAACATTAATCCTGTAACAAGCTGTGTAACAGTAATGATAAAGGGTACTCACCTGGGGTAAAAATACCTTGGAGGATGTGAATCCAGAATCCAGTTTTGATACTGGTTTTTTGGTTTGGTTTGTTGTTGGTTTTTTGTTTGGTTTTTTTTTTTGTTTTGTTTTGGTTTTTTTTTGCATCAAGTCACATAATTGTAGTCTCCTGGTTTTTAAATGAAACCTAGACAATTTCTAATTTCTTATCTCTTGATCTTTTTATGTCACAAGTTTATGTATTCAACAGTATTTAATTTAGGTTTTAGTATTACTGCTGAAAGAAAAGACCTCTAAGTACAATGTAAAAGACAATTGTAACTGAGGGACCAAAACAAATCAGAACATAGTCTAATACCTGGCCTTGTCTAATATTGGACCTTCTTTCTTAGTCTGGATTTCTACATGATTTTCTGAAGACATCAACCAACTAAGCATCTGATATTTAGAAGTCAGATTTGGAAAATCAGCTGGGAAGAAAACCCCATTAACAAGTTTAATAACTCAGAGATGTAATGCTACTACTCCACATTTTACACTTTGAGAATGCTTTCTCCCTGGATGTGCTTTGTTAATTTTTGATGCTTCATGTTTCAAAGGAGTTCCAATATTTTCTGTTTAATCCCTATGTAAGATGAACTTTAGCTGAGCTAAGTGGAAAGTTCAGTAGGAAGTCTATCAATTTGCAGAGAGAAATTATAACTCCCTTCTGCTTCTGCCATGTAGTATGAAAAATTATTTATTGGACTTATGGAAGTTTCTGCATTTTCATATAAGCTGAAATAAAGCTGATGAAAAGTTTTTACCCTTCTTTGGTTTGCTGTGCTACCTAATGCTTTGTTTTACAATTTTTAAAGTATTTAGTATGGAGGATTTTTTCCCTACCATCAGTCTTTCTTCGAACTTTGTGTCAATGCTTGAATGTTGCAACAGCAAGGCACAAGACTCTTCATAATGAAAATCTGTCTAAACAAAATGTGGACATACTTTTATTTCACTCTGCAGTCCTAATGAAGTAAGTCAGTTCTGACAGCTAATTCTCTGTTCAATAAATATTTGTCAGATTTCTGCTTAGGCTTTTAAGTATCCCAAGCATTTCAAACTTGATTTCAGTACCCTCTGATAACAAAAAAAGAGCTTAAACTCCTTATGAGTTGGTGAAAGATGAACTGTGTAGGGTGTAAAGTCAAGGAATTGACACCAGTTAATTGCAGGTCTCCCCAGTTTAAGACTGTGCACACTTTTCATCAATTTTTACCATAAAACTCCCAATAAATAGTTAAAGTATTGTGTGCATCCACCACAATGTATTTATCTTCCTATAAATTCCCCCTTTGCAGGTTTGTGTATCCATACAAAATACACAATTAAGAACCTGAAGACTTTTGCTTACTGCAAATCCCAGGTCCCTCTTTAAGGACATGTAAGTATAATCTCTAGTGTCCATGGATACATTTTAATTAGGGATTTTGGCTATTGTTTGACTATGATAATTTCCCCTGTGATTTCTGCTCAGCTGATTTCACTTCTCTTCTCCCCTCGGCCCCAGTGCAAAGCTTCTGATGCTTCAGAGCATCAGTGCTGGGGCTATGATCAGAGACCATCCTAACAACAGCTGCATTTCAATGTCTTTCTTCTGCTTGAAGGCTTTTTTACATTTTCCAACTGATTTGTGAGAGTGGTTAAGAATCATAGAAGTGCAAAGAATTACCTTTATCTAGATTTAAATATTATTTTATGCTAATTCCTGAAGCTATTATTTTAAGAAAAATAAAATAGACACTCCTTGATTTTTATGTGTTTACCCATAGGAATTAAATTTTTATGTTCCCTCTCATGACTGCTTTCAGATATTCTGACATTATAATTACTGCAGGACTTTTTTTAGCTGTTAAAATACATATTTTTTAAAGTCATAATAAGTAGACCATACATTCTTCATTTCCTGGGTAGCTGAGGCTGAACCTTAGTAGAGGAGTAATAAAATTCTTCTATGAAGATATGCATTGCTGGTCTTGGCTGTGCTCCCAAGTCCAAACTATTCTGAATGAAATTCACCCCTCTGCAGTACCAGCTAAACCTTACTTGTGTTCTGCTTGCTGGAGCATCAGCCTTTCCTGGTTGCTGTGCACAAAAATGGATTTCAGCCACTGTGTGTTCAGACCTTTAGCATTTCAATTTTATTTCATTGACTGTGTCTTCTTTTATTTCCCTGAGAGCATTATTATGAGATTCCACTACCCTAGTCTGTACTGAAATATCATTTGTATGGGTTTGGTTTGGTTTTACTTAACCTTGAATTTTCATTGATCATCTCTGTACTTTGTTCTTTCATGATGACTTTTCTTTACCCTTCACAAAGATCTGATACACATAATGAGATATATGTAGTGCAAAGCAACTGTTGGGAATTGCTCTGGAGCAGCAAAATAGAAGCTCTAGCAAAACTTTCTGCTGGAGGGTGGTGGTACTTCATGTTGCACATGGAGATGGCATGGAAAAGGAGACAGTTCATAATTAATATTCTACATGCTGTTAATATCCCTGGCTTCCCTCATGGCAGTGTCCACTCTTAGCTTGCTTAATATTTGAGTCAGAGAGTGAGAATGTTCCTGAAATGTGGCACAGCTCAAATGAGTGATACACAGGGGCAAAGCTCTTGTTTTTCCCAATAGGCTGGTATGTTAGCCTGAGGTACCACATAGAGTTTCAAAGTATATTAGGATCTATAAGGCAGTCGGTTTAGTGTTTAAAACCTTTGTTTGGGGGTGAGGGTGTTTTTATCAGCTTTCTTTTGCTATGTACTTTCTACCAGATAACTGCTCCATTTGTTTTGCCTGTGTGCTAACAATTTGTGGTTAGAATGCCCTTCAAAACACAGCATCCCTAACAATCCAGCATACTACCTTTCACCTTGGATAAGGCTTTTATTTATTTTTAATAAATTCCACCTCATTTCTAACACATTAAACCTCATTATGGTGTAATTTCCCTTGGTATGAAAAGACCTCATTAATTGTTCCATTCAAAACCGATTATCTCTCAGGATAGATGTTACAAGGGAAGTGTAATGGATAAGGGTTTTTTTCCACATTCTGCTTGAGCATTACTTTTTCTCCAGTGATTAGTTTTGCTGCACCTGTGTTTACTTAAGAAACTGAAGCTAAAATAATTAGTAACAGGTGGCTGAGGTCTTACTGATAATCTGCCTGCTTTTTAGATATATGTCTATGCGAAGTATTCAATTCCCAAATTCTGGCTCTTTCCCACATTTAACAAGCTGTAATGAGAAGTAATCTTGTATGGTATGGTACTCAGATTTATGTGGTTCTAGAAGTTTTATGGTAACAGTTTTAACTGACTGTATGACACACATTTTATTCTAGTAATAACATCATCTCTTGCCATTGTATAGGGGTTTTCATGGTAATTGTTTTCTGTAGCCTGTTTTTCTAAGGATATGCTTACTTTCTTAGTTTATTTGGTATTTTCACATGTGTTCTTCCTGATTCTGTTCTCAGCAATTTTCAGTGGACTTAACCTCAACAGCTGTTCACAAAATTTTTCAGATCCTTTTCTGCTGACTCTGGTAATGTTTAAGAGACAGGTGTTAAGCTTTTAATATTGCTGCTTTTGGGAGGTCTTGAGAATTATGACTGAGATCCTTTAAAGTTATGTACAAAAGATGTTTACCTAACATGTGGCATCTGCCCATCTGAGCTTCTTGGCTATCCAGCTATGAATGCAGTGGGAACAAGAAGTTATTCAGCTGTGCAAGACGGGCTGGATATGGTTTATTGACATTTATGACTGCAGGTAGGAGATTGCTACAGCTATTTGAAAACTCAGGCAGGGTGGTCCTGTATCAAGAGCAGGATGGAAAGCCAAGTTTATGAAACCATCCATGCAGCTACTCCAGAGCCAAGTGGTTTTGACATATGCTGAGGATATACACAGCTATAATTCAAGAGCCCCACTGTGCCCAAATCATTCCAGCAGCTTGAGGTGTAGCTTTCCACATCCCCAGATATAAAGAGAGGGCATTTGTATCTTTTATTGAAACAATTTCATTTTCTGTAAATGCACATTTACTAAGCTACAGTGAAGAGGGCATTGCATTTTAATGATTGACTTGTTCTCCTGAGATGTTTAAGGACACTTATTTGGGGATTGAATCAGATGGTGATTGGAAATAATTTTTCTGAACAACAGGTAAATAACTTAAAAAATATTTCAAAATCTTTAAAAACACTTCAGAGATTTGGGGATGGATTTTTAGCATGTGAAAAGAAAATGAGAAATCCTTGTTGCTGTTATGCAGAGCACAGGCTAGTTCACATTTGCTAAGACAACCTTACACTGGGATCAGTCAGAAGGAGCTGTGCTAAACAGCACACACAGTTTTACAGTTCTCTCTGTTTGTTTAGTGTCAACTGCACCCATCCTGACATAAAAACCAACCTTTAGCTAAGAAGTCTTCTCAAAAAATCTAGTTTTAAAGGATTGTGATCCCTGGGGAAAAAAAAAAACAACAAACCAAACAACAACCAACAATCTCTTATCTTGCAACACTAGGAAATACTTTAATATTAATATAATATTATATTAATAATATATTAATAATATAATAAGTATGATTTATAATAAGTATAATCTGCTGTCCTTATTCATGTTTCCATTAAGTTTAACATTATTTTCCAACCATGTGATTTGAGCACAGAAGTCAAGATTTTTTCTCTACACCATACAGGAAATACAAACCACATATAGAAGCTACATGCTTCTGCTCTCCCCTCAGTACCCAAATCCTGTGCAAGAAATAAAACCTGCAGAGTGGTGGGTATCTTGGGGTTTGCTTTATGTCCTAATTCCCACATTGTCCTAATAGATTTTTATTCTTAAACAACCATTATTTTTAGCAATGGTCAACTTTAAAAATAAATTAATGTGAAATTTTAAAGGAACAGCTCAGTGTGGACAAGCTAGTAGTGGCATGCAAATAGCATCTTTCTAGTTATAGGGTGAGATAAAGCAGTATGAAGAACTATGCAGGAAAATTGCATCAAGTAAAATGGAATTGATCTAGAGAGAGATAATAACAGCATACTTCTATTTCTTGATGTAAAATATTATTAAGAAAGATTATGGTGAATTGTCTTTCACAGTTCAGAGAAAATATACTTAGATGCCTATTTAAATTAAGAATCAAATTATCATTCTGCAGTTCTTTGTAAAGTAGTCAAAATATTAGTAGATCACCCATTTAATCTGAATGATTCAGAATAGGAAAAAAAACCACACTGCAGGGGAATGTTAAAATAGTTATTATTTAAATTTTTTCATGGAATCACAAAACCAAAGATCTTCAGGAGCAGAACCTGTCAGACATTGTCATGTCTGACCAGGAGCAATGAGTAGGGGAGGCAAGAATAACAGGATCCAACAGACCCTGCTCTATTGAGGGGTCCTCCATGAGCTGCAATGTGATTATTTTCTTCAATGTGGTCCTCCATGGGCTGCAGGGGAACAACTCTCTCACATCTGCCATGCAGAGTTTTTACCCTTTCCTAAATGTGCTGTCCCAGACACAGCACCAGCACCTGGGGATGAACTCAGCTTCGAGCAGGAGCAGCGCTGCAGCTGAGCTGGTTCTGTGCAGCACGGACAGCCCCTGGACCCTGCTCACAGAGACCTCCTGTGCAGCCCCTCTGCTGCTGCCAACACCTGGACATGGGCACTCTGCTCCAGCTAACAGGAGAACCTGAGAGCCACATAGCAAATAGCACTGCTGAGGAATCAAGAAGCCCTTTTTCTCAGGAACAGTGACAGTTGTCTATTTTCTCTACAAGTTGAAACACAGCACTGCATCTGTTATCTCTTATATTTAAAGACACCTGTTTACTTTAGTGATGCTTATATATCTGCTGCCTCTCTATGGTTCCCAGGTCAGGTTACAAACTTTGCAGATGCAGTGGTCCAGATCCTCTTATGCAATTTATTCCCACACAACCCAAATACAGAATAGAGATCCCATGCTCTGATCTGAAGCTATACTTTTCTCTTATGTTTTCTATTCCAAGGGAGGGAAAAAATATTCTTTTTTTCTTTAACTAATTTCTTATCTTTTAGTCTGAAAATTAATAACTGAAACGTGGAAGTATGTATGTGTAGTTATGTGTTGTCTGAAAGCTCATAAACTGAAGGAATTTCTCTGACATCTCTTAATATCTGAATTGTGACTATATGATTTGGTGATGCTATCAGAAATTCTACTATATAACAATCCATGTGCCTCTTTCTGGGGCTGCTACTGAAATGTGGTTTTAATATACATAGAGGTTTTCCTGAGTGATTTTGGTGCCATTTTTCCTGCATTAATCTCCTTTTTTCACCATTATTACTATTATTATTGCAGTTGTTATTGTTATTGTTGTTACTTTTATTTTATTATTTTTTGCCAGATACTAACAGAATTATACTACTGAGCAGTAAACCTAGTAAGTCAAGAATTTGCTCCTAATCAGAAAACTGAAATTACTACAGAAACTTCCTAAATTTAGTTGGGAAACTAAAGTTGTCCTCTTGTTAAACAGATTGTAGAAGACAGTCAGAAGCTTGCCAAGAGCGGTTCCCTCCACAACAAGGTTCATGCATCTTTTTCCTCCTCTGTAAATTCCCCACTATCTAGCTAGAGCTGGTGCAATAAACAGAAATTGGTTTAATGGGCTTTGGAAAACACAACTTTAAAAGAAGATACTGATCGGTATAGTTTTTTTTAGCATTGTAATAATGAGCATGTGAGACAAAAAAACATTTAATTAAATATGCAGAAGTAATCCTGAGAGGATGAACAAGAGATGAGCTCCATGCCTTCCAACAGTGGAAGCTGTTCTCTCAGCTGGAGAAGTTAGAGGATCACCTGTTGCCTCTTTTTCTGTTTACTTATTTATTTTACTCCAGATTTTTTATTCCCTTGTCTGTAAGGAGGCACAGCTCTTTCTGGAAGTGGGGAGGCCTCCTCAGACAAGGTTGCTATAATGTGGTAGATACAGTCTGGACTGACACAGAACACTGAAGGCTCCCAGTTTCTGGATAAACTTCTAACCATTCTTAATGACACCGGTTCTTTTACTGCTTAATTGCTGTTCCAGCAGTTATTAAAAAAAAAAAAAACAAAAAAACAAACCAAAAACCACTGCAGGCATATTTTGTGAGGGACCCATCCTATTCCTTTGCGTTGTGCTTGCTCTGTGAGCCCTGTCAGATCAGACTCCTCTCCAATGGTTTTGGGCTCACAATGGGATTCAAGGAGGAGCTGCCCACCTCGCTGCACAGGCCAAGTGAATTTTTCTCAGAAACAGAGCTGCAGGTGCCTAGAGAAAGGGTTGTATGGACTTTCCTTTGAGGTGGGATTGTGCTGGGGATATTTTGAATGTGAGTTTTGATTTTGAGCCCTAACTCCAACTATGTCTGATTCTATCACTTTCAGGGATTAGCCCTTAGGTGGATCTGAAAATCCCAGCTGCTGTGTTGAACCCCTTCTTTCAATGTCTTTGCTTCCAATGTAATATTCTCTTGGAATGGCAGTTCATTTTCCAGTGCTTTATTTTTATATTAACTACCAGGAGAAAGAAAAACATGAATTATCCAGAAGAAAAAAATACATGTATGATAGAGCTGGGAAAAAAATCCTCTGAGGATCTATTTCAAACTTCTGCTGCAATCTAAAAGGGTATAAGATGTAATTAGCTATTACAGAGAGAAAGCTGATGCAGTTTCTAACAGAGATACTTGCTTTAGGTTTGCAACACATTCACAAAACATCCTTGTGAATCCCCTGGGCTCACCATCATTTTACTCACAGAGCCTGTGGCTGCAATTATGTCTGAGCAATGTGTTACACTGTGGGGAGAGAGAGGGCACAAGCAGCAGGTAACAAAAGCAAGCATAAATGAATCTAGATATTTTCATTACATTTTGGTTGTAAGCTGGGGAAAAGGACGAGGGAAAAAATTATGTCTTGTAAGAGATATAAGCATAACGTTCAGTGCCTGGCAAGGAAGAGCAAAAAATGTTATGAGATTTGCTGAGAACAAATCAACTCAATGTAAGGCCAATGAAGAAACTGTGAGGAAGCCTTTTGGAACACTGCTAAATGTCATGGGCAAGAGACAGACATTTTATTTCCATAGTGTCCCCCAATGAGCTGCCTGCTTTGTCCCAGGCTATCTTCATTATGCTATTTGTGCTGGAACTCGGAATGGAATTTAGTCATGTTAGAAAGCAGTGTACTTTTAATTACATACCAAATTAAAGAAGTTGTTTTCTTATATTCCAGCAAAATCAGAGTTTCAGGTTAAAACAAGAACATCAGCTTTATTTTTTTTCTCCTCTTCTTTCTCCAGTTTACCTGCTGGGATATTCAGATCCTTCGCTGAAGTAAATGTGAGTGATTTTTCCTTGCATTTCACAATATTGTCACTTACATGAAGTTATACATTCTGTCCAAGCTGTGCTCAAGATAACCATTCCATGTATGAGTTCACTTTCATTAACATTATCTATAGCATTCACACACGATGATGAGCTGCAAAGATAAGTAAGAGTGGCAGACACCTCCTACAGACTCCAATGGCTTTTCCCATGAGGTCTCTTGTATCCTGCTGATGTCTCAATCTGTTTCTCCCCAAGGGTCATGAAATCAATTTGTTGCCAGGAACCTTGTCAGCCTCATTCTACTGCTTGACTTTCAAATCTACTGTGGCAACTTTTTTAGATGAGATGGCACGACCATAACTGCTTCTGATTCTGGCATCTGGTCAAGCACAAAGAGATGATGCTTTGAAGAGCAAAATATCTCTACTCAATCAGTGAGATTTTGTGTGCAGAGTCAAATGACACAGAGCAGTTGAGTGAAGACCCTCATATGAAGGCAAAGGAGTGAAATCTTGTTCTTTTTGCTTGGAACAGCTGCAGAAATCCTGACAGCATGGTTTATTATGCAAGGACACAAATAGAGGGTTTGCTTTGCTGCAGAAAATCTGTGGCTTCGCGATGCCTCTGGGGTCAGATTTTTAAGAATATACAGGACTGCAACAGATCTTGCAGCCCATGAGAAACAAAACATGTGATTTCTCCAAGAGACAAGTTAGAGAGAAATTTCCAAGCAGATTTTTTTTTCATGGGCTTAGCCACTCAGGAACTAAAAAGAGCATTAAATGTTATTTCAGTCTAAATATTGTTCTGGTTGTTTTCTCAAGATAGACAGCTGGTACCATTCAGTCCACTAAACCTATGAAACCTCTAACTACTGATCATTACATACTGAACTTCTGAATTTTCTTTCCACCATTTCAGTACTTTCTTGCTAGTAAGAAAAAAAATTAATTCGGAAGCCTATTCAAGGATTATGTGCTATCCAAAAGCTGTATGGAACTTTCAGAAACTCAAAGGCTTTCAGCATGCTGTGATGCACCTGCTCTCTGGGGCCATAAGTTAAACTGGGATGGTTAACATATTGCAAAACCATAGATATCCAGTAACATTAAATGTGAAAAGATTATTCTTACATCCAATGCTGAATTTTCAGATTGTTGATTTTTCCATGTTTTTATGAAAAAAACAGTGCATCTCATGCAGGTTGGTTTCAGAAGAGAAAAAGCTTTTTGTTTTCAGATGTGTTTCATAAATAGAGAAAATACTGTTATATACATCTGTATATATGTATGTATATGTACATATATATATTTGTGTTCATGTATATGTATGTTTTGAGGATTTTTTACTTTCTTGATCCCATAAGTTTAAAGTAAAAACAAAAAGGAGGAAAAAATAGAAAAAATATTATATTAAAGACACTATATGGTTAGAAAAGTCTATTAAAAAAAAAGAAAACAGAAAAAAAGGAATTTAGTAGCAACAGCAAAAAAAAAATCCATGAAAAATATACAACCATTGTGATAAGACCCATCATGGCCTCTAAGTTTACTTTGCATCTTTCAACCTTCTAATTTTTGTTTTGAACTTTTGTGAACTTTTGTTTCGAAGGGAGAAAATTAAAATCTCTTAAAAAGGGTTCATATAACAGCTTGTAATTTATGCAGGTGTTGACTAGGAGCACCTTTTGAGCAACAAAAATAAAATTGTTATTTTAGGGCAGTTTTGGTTTTTTGGGGGGTTTTTTTGGGTTTTTTTTGTGAAATTTTATTTTTAATTCAAACGGAGAGAGAATGGAAGACACCACTCAGGCTCACCTAATTTGAAGTCTACGCTTTCAATTATTCAGTAGCCGCAAACTCTCAAACTATAGGGAGGTGAGAGTAGGTCAGAAATGGAAAATAAGGAAGAAGCTGCAGAGGAGTGTTAGTACAAATATTATTTACTTTGGGATTGGCTGACTGATTTGCTGCCTTAACGGTATGCTCTTGTTAGCTTACAAAAACATTTTCTCCTCATAACCAGATCTTTTGCAACAGGTGCCCTTTCTGTTTCCTTTATCAACTCACCAGAAATACGTTTCTCGGAATGGCCTCTTGTGCCCCAGTGCCCCAGATCGTGCTCTGTGCACGCCCAAAGCTGTGTGAGCTTCAGCCTCAGCAGGCTGGAGAAGGAATCTCATCTCTCAGAATCTGCAGACCTAGATCATAGGACATCTTGATTTAGACAAAGATGCTAATCAGGAGAGATCAGGAATATGTCTAGGCATGAGCAGATGAGGACTTGCATGCAGACCAAATCCCCACCAGGATTTCAGCATGTCTACAATTATTTATTTTTGTGGTATCAAAGATTAGGAAAATTTGTTACTAGAATAATTTTGTATGTGTCACATGTTTAGCGATACCTGGTCTGGGTGGATATCCAACCCTGGAGACACCACTTTATATCCTTTTCCCATGTCTTTATTCTTCATAAGGGAGATCGTGACATCTGCTTTATATTACTTCTTGTTAGCTGGTAGGACAAGAATACATTTTTTACACTTTATTTGTATTCTTTAGTCTGATGTGGTCTCAAACAGGGATTCAAGAAAGTGTTCTACATGCATAAATACCATAAATAAAAATGTGGCTAATAGCATCACTAAACAGAAATTGTTGAGTGACCACCTGCTATGACAATCTTGTTTTAATCAGGATTCTTAACCGAAAAGAGATATTAATCACAAAAGATTCTGGAACAGGCTAAGCTTACCTTACAGTGAGTCTGCCAAAAGGGAAGTGATGGCAAGACAAACTGATGAGAGTTAATTTCCAGTCTCTTTTGATTATGCTGTGCTGGTCTCCTATGCAACTGGGCTGCCAAAGGAACAGTCTTATTACATGTGAGCATTGTCCAGACACCAAGACATGAGTGGGAGGAGAGAAAGGTGTGGATTACCTCAGGGTATAAAGCTATACAGATACTGAACTAAGCTATAGGATGGCACTTGTGATTTGAGACAGAAAAAAAAAGGTGAAACCTTGTCTGATGAACATCAACATCAAAAAGTAGGGGGAGATCCTGCTAGATTTATGTACAGAACTCCCACTGATGTAAAAAAGCAGTCTGAGAACAGAATAAAATGCATGGGGAAAAAAGAATCAGAAAGAGAAAACTATTTAGCAAATACCTATAAAGTTAATTTAAATGCATGTCCTACTATAATTAACCTAAGGTTTGATTTAAAGTTCACTGATGTCTCTTTTACAGCTTCCTGGGAGTCTCTTTACTGACTTTGGTGGACTTTCAAATTAGGCACTAGAAAGGATGATCATTTCTTCTGAGAAAGCAATATTTAATTGTCAGTCAAAAATTATGCTTTCCTGTAATTTTCTTGAAATGTAAAATCAGAAGAACACTTTGACAAGGCCATAATTTAATTTGTAATACACAGTGTTTATGTCTATGGTGGAAAATGACAGTAAGAGAGCAATCTGGAATGCTAGTGTAAAAGCACCATCATTACATAGATGACTTTGTGCACTGCTGCCACTAAAACTCTGCTACGTGAAGATCTCATATTGTATATGCTGACTTAAATCCAGATTCAGAAACACAGAAATGTCTTAAAGAAGTTGCTTTTTATTCTCTCTTGGCTCTCTCAGGACTAAAACTTAATTATTTCAAATTGTATAATATTTTGACTATGAATTTATAATTTTACTTCCTTCATCCCTTTGTTTAGAAATTAGGTTGAAATGCTACTTTTGTATTTAAAGGGAATGGAGCAGATTCTCATGGAGTAATGCCTTCCTAAATAAAAGCATCTGACTTGGTATTTTTTACTTCATATTTTTATTGTGATTTTTTTTATTAAGAGATGTGTGGGTGAGTCACATTCCTTTATTCTCAGTTGCACTTTTGTTGTAAAATTCTTCTGACTTCCTTACACAATTAACTAGCCTCAGTGGGACTTCCTTTTACAGGTTAACAGCAGGGTTTTTTTGTGTGAATGTGCAGCTTCACTGTTTGACAGTGACTTCAAAAAGTCTCTTTAGAGTATCTATTTCTTCCTTCTGTTACAACGGAATGCTTCGTTCTGTACATTAACAAGATGTGCTACAGCAGATGACATGAAAGAAGCTTTTTAAACTGAGAAATATGCTGCTGTTTTCTCTCTTATACTTGACAAGATATTTAATATATCCATGAACTTGAGATTTCCATCAGCACTTAAGAATAGTATGAAAATGATCTTTCATTACTTTTCTATGAATGGACATCTGCATCGCTTAAAACAAATAACGAAAAGCTCATTCATACACTTCCCTCTACATCAAAAGCAGTGTGGCCAGCAAGTCAGTGGAGGAGATTCTGACCCCCTACTCTGCCCTAGAAATTCATTGTGCTAGAATTACCTTCTAATATATTTATATAGGTTGAAACAGACTCTTTTACAGCTAGGATACCAACAGTAAATTATCATCTACATAGCTATATACAGCACCCATAGAGTAGTACGCTCAACTTTGAGTACATTTTAATTTTATTTTATTTTTTCTGAATCATGGTGTCACATTTAGCTGAATGATGCTGTTCTTCAAGTATGTATGAAAAAGAAAAACAAGTCAAAAGCTAGTTTGATTTCCAAATAACTTACATTCATCTGTATTTTGTCTGAGCTGCATTTCCTCTGAGTTTTTTTAGGCAATGTCTTTTATTACATACTTAGTAGCCCTGAAATGAGGCCTGAACCACTCTGCTTTGAGTGAAGAGTCCCACTGGAGCAGTGCAGGGAACTTTTCTTCTCAGGAAAAATGGAGGATGTTCTAATAAATGGTCAACATATTTTAATTAAATGAAGAAATTGCCAAACAGAATGACCTGTTAGAGTGAAAAATGTGTCGAGTCCTCTTATTGCCTTGTCCTAAATTCCTGGCCCATCAGAGTAAGACAGTGGTGAAGTGTGAGTACATGGTGGCCTCTGTATACTGCTGCACCAAGCACTTTGTCTCAGGCTACAGGGAAAAGACAGTGGCTCCATGTACCTTTTGTTGGCTGACTATACAAAAAGGATAAACAGATGGTGATCTGGAGCTTTTCCAGGCCATACTGTTATAGGAAGGATGAAAGACAGTATGAGGATAACGATAATGACGTAACCCATGGCACTTTCCTTAGGTTTGAAGAATGGGACAATTTTAATTTCTGATATAGACATAAAGTCAAGAATTGGAAACAACAGTCAAATCTCTATACACAATAATTATCTTATATTTACTATTATTCAGAGAGTATTAAAGAAATATTTGAAGCTAGAACAACAAAGAAATTGAGATTCTTAACTAAGAATAGATCTGTCACTACAGAGATAATAAACAGCGGGACATTTCTGTTTTCAGATTTACAGCTTTATAATCCAGATATAATACAGCAGTTTAGATTTCTCACCCTGTGGCAGACAGCCTTGAGTTGTCTACTTATGTCTTTACCACTTGTTGAGAGCACTTCATATTTTTGTTTTAGGGCTGCTTTTCAAGTGCAGTTTCTATTCAGCCACACATATGCAGCATCTGCCTAAAGTTCAGGTGTTCTTTGTCCAACATTTGTCCACTGTAGGAGGAACTTTGAGTGTTTTAGAATCAGAGAGTGGCTGAGGCTGGCAGACATTCTGGAGATGGGTCAGACCTTCTGGCCTTTCTTCTCAGAGATGAGTCAGCTGAAGCAGGCTGCCCAGCACTGTTTGGGCTTCAAACATTTCCATGTCTGGAGACACCAGAACTTCAGGCTGCCTGCTACAGCGAGTGACCAACCTCAGAGTGAAAGTGTTGCCTTGCAGAATGTCTGCATAGACTGAAATTCTAAAAATATAAGCAACAGGCTCTTTCTCCTAGAAGAAATAATTTGTGGACTAAAAATAATTTTTTTTTTTCTGGGAATGCAAGATGGACACAGAAAGATTGAGGGTCCAGTAAGTAGGATATCAAGGAGAACAAGATTGATGTCTTTTTCTCCAGCTTCTGACTTTTGCAAGAATTTTAAATTATTCCAGCCCTTCATTCCTTAATCCTAAAAGGTTAATTTTTATTTTCTGTAGAATATGTTTTTCTTTCACATAGACAATATGAGTTGAGTTCTTTTGCATTCATACAAACAGAACAGCAGGCACCTAATTTCATTCTTAATAGCAGAGAAACCTTGTAAAGAGAGAGGAATCTTGTTCCAGAATGGATCCAAGTGTAAAATTTTAGCTTTTTTTGTAAAAGGAAAAAAGAACACTATCTACATACTGAATTAAAACAAAGGAATGGTTTAATTTTAACTGTGGAACTCTCTAATATTTTTCTAAATTTTACCAGTTTCTGGTAAATTTCCTCTGTTTTTTTTTTTTCAGGTATAAGTGTTTAACATAATAACATGAGCTTATAAATACATTTTATCTGATTCAAAGTGAACTTGGTGGGATATATTTTTCTTGTTAAACACCTAAAAATTCCTAGCATAACAGATTTTTTTCACCAAATCTTGCTAGGAAAAATGTGATGGGATAGAGGAGGAATATCACCACATCATTTAATGCATTTATTTATTCCAGCACATATAAAATGAAAGAATGTGGTTTGTGAGCTATGGAAAGACAGAAGTGCTTTTCTTCTCTACTAACTGACTAGAAGACTGGAAATTCCTTATCAAGACCTGAACTAAACTCTTCTGCTAAATGAGGTTGCTTCCTCCACTTCTAAAATGCTTTTGAAAATCATGTTTCATATCAGAATGGATCTCTGGAAGTTATTAAGAATATATAATTGATAAGGGAATATCAACTGTCTCAGCAAATCTCACTGCTTTAAAAAATGCTTACCTTGTCTAGTTAACTGGATTAATATTCTGAGAATATAATAATGCAAATGAGAAAATTTGAGTGCAGAAATTGCACTGCTGTACTCAAGCCACAGTGTTCAGTAATGAAACTGGGACTTCTGCTGGGAGGCTGGAATGTTTCAGACTCACAGAGGTGGTTGCTGCAATACTTAGGCTTTTAAGGTGACTTTTTAATTGATTTGATATGATTCAGATCCACGTTGAATATAGCTGTGAAGATGGAATCTCATCTTGAAAAGAAAAGGAAAAAATATGCACTGCACACCCTCAGCCCACGATGGCCTCAGGCACTCCAAGAAAAAAGCAAACTCCCTCTTTTCCCCAAATCCAGCCTTAAAATTCAGGTTGAGAAAAGCAAATGAAGAGCTGGTAACTAGGAAGGTTATTTTATGCATGTGTATTGCCTGCCTTAAAATTCAGGGAAAGAAGACAGCATTAAGATCTAGGAATTAGGACTATTTATTTACCTATTTTTGTGTGTCTTGGTTCTCAAGTGAACGTAACATACATTAGTGTCAGGTGTCTCACACTGCACTTGTAAATACAGTTTTCCCCCAGCTTTTGAACCACAGAACAAATTTATACACTAGCAGTATCTCCATTCCCATTTTTTCAAGTTCTGGATTCCTTTTTCTTTAAAAAGGGCATCCTCCATAGGTGATGAACAGCCTTGGAATGCCAGCTCAGTTGGACCTGAGTGAAACTAGGCTTTAATTCCTTAACATAGAACAAAGGGAGTTGAAATACAGAAGAAAATCAAGGTTTTGAAATGTGTCTTGCATTTATGGGGAAGCTATAGAAACCATGTCAAGAACAAAATGATCTTTAGTCTCACATACAGGGTGAGTAAATCTGTCTTTGTTTATTGGGAATAAATAACTCTAGGATTCCTGGAAGAAAAACAAAGCAATGTGCTCTGTGTTTAGTAAGGTTACAGACCCTCAAGTCAATGTGCAAAAGCCCTGTCAGGGGTACTTTGGCCGCTAGTGCCACTGAGTCGTGCCTGGTTGGATGCCAGGAGCTGTTTTCTGCACAGGGAAGCTGACTCGCCCAGCACAGCAACCTGACCATGATGTTCCAGGAGATCATAACTCAAGGGAGGGCACCATAGGTTTGACCACTGATTTATTCTTTTGTGTCACACGACCAGGTTTTTTCATGTCAGTCTCCATGGTGATGGGTTTGACCGCCACGCCCGGGGCAGCACAGGGCAGTGTAGTGAACCCACCTGGGCAGATTTACACCACTGCTGTGTCACAGGAACTGCGGCACTGAACTACTGACACGCCAAACTACTGAAAGGGGCTTCCAGTTGAGGCATAAACAATACATTTTCTCATCTGGCAGGCAACCTGACCTTGCTAATTACTGGCAAAAATGTTTCCTTTTTAGCTAAACAGCTAGGGAATACAAGTTAGTCTTGCTTTTATGCTAAGGCTGTGAAAAAGGGGCTGACCTAAAACTGCCTAAAACTCAACCCAAAATTTGCTGCTCTGTTGCTAAGTCAAATACCTCAATCTCTGCCTTTGCTTTTCCCTCATTATCTAAATTATATAGAAAATCAAAGAGAGAGAGGTCAACTAACTTTGATTAAATCGCAAAGCAGGTGAGAAAAGTGAAAAGCTGAATGTCAATTTGACTGTCAGAACTATTTAATCTACTAGGAGAATGCAATATTCTGGAAGAGTGCATAGCAGTGAAACATCAGAAAATTACTTATTTAATTAAATAAATGTCCATGTATACAGTTTAAAATCGCAGTCATTTTCATTCAATTTTGGGTAGGATGCTGTGTTTTCTTCCATTAATCAGGATTTTCAGTAAACTGAGATTCTCAGGGAAGAGCAGAATATTTTATACCTTTTGCTAGTGCAGTTGAAAAGCACAGACAAATTGCCATCATCTTTCCACAGGACTGAGTTATTGTGCAGATTTCACTTAGGAAGAGAAGCTTTTATAGCAGTTTGGGGGCAGAACTGTTAGGTGACCATGAAGATCTCAGTAAGCTTATTTCCCCCATCAAATCATTAGGGTAATCTGTTGTTCCTAAGTTCCTCTATTAATGATAGAAATATATATGTACCTTTGTATTATGCATAAGTATATTTCATTCATGTATGATATTACATGACCATGTTTAAACACAAAACCTCAGTGATAATACAAACCAGTCTAAATGTGTATACAAGTCCTGAAAATCAACATTTGACACCAATATGTGACAGATTTCTGACCCTAGGAACCCCCTCCCTTTCCTGAACACTTTGGAATGTAAGCAGGCACTCTGCTAACTATGGAGGTTTTAGCTGCCTGTTATCTGTTTAGATTCTAGAGGTGGATGTGTGTGGTTAAACATTCCTGGATTTTGCAAATCTTAAAAGTATATTGAGAAACCAGTATATAGATTCCTACACTGCTGAATTCCCAGAAATGCTGATGGTTTCACAGAATGCAATAAAGCTTTGCAGAATGCACTGTTTGTTGTATTTGGGTCTTTTTTGAGTATGATTTACACACCTGGTATTTACCCCTGATATGAAGATGGATTATAGACTTAGCATAGATATTTTCTTTCACATAAATACTTTTAATAACTTCTTGTGTAAGCACTATTATAGCCTAGTAAAGTTTAATACAGTGTCTTGCATATATTTAATGTAGATAGAAAATACAGGCTTTTAGACCTTGAGCTGAAGATGTGCTCAGTGAGCTGACTTGCATATAGTTACTGAAACCATTAATACTTGGAGCCATGACCATAGGCAGATGTGAACTATTTTAAACATGCAAGCAGATTTGAAAAATTACTTTGATTATGATGGAATTTGAGCAAGTATGCGTCACTGAGCACATCAGACTTAAATTAAGTTGCTTTTCAGTAATCACAGATTTTTCTGTTTTATCTGACACTGTGGAATGCATTTATACTATACAATCTTCCAGCATATGGTACAGAATTAGTTTCATTTGACATTGCAGTATTTAACTTCTGCAGTGTGCACAAATGTGAGGTCTGTATTTGTCATGACACACAGCATTTAAAATGCTGAAAATATACACATACTTATTTCATGGAAATTTAGGCACGCAGCTTTTCTCTGGCCTTCTGGATGGTATTTGGCTCTGGATTAAATTATCTAGATAGAGGTGTCCATATGTGCTAGGTGTCTAAACTCCCACTACAGTCTGAGGAGACAGGGAGCTCAGTTCATCCACCCACACTCATCTGCCTGGTGTCATCTGCACAGGTTGAGGATTTGCCCATCTGTCTTCCAACAAAAGCACAGGTCTCCCACAGATCTGCCACCCTCGTGTGTCAGGGATATGTGAGTCTCTCTCAGATGTCACCAGACAGCCCCTTTTATGTGCCACTTAAGTTCTTAACCCTACGTCTCCACTGACTGCAGTGGGAGATCAAGGAACCATCTCCCACAAATAAACCTGTATTCAGACACCCTTCTTCAGACACCTTCATCTTGAAATGAAGCATACTTTCAGCCTTTCACACTTCTGTGACAATGTAAATTGAATGCATGAAAAAGCAAGTATTCTTATTCAGTCCTCTTGTAATATATCTCAAAATTTTAAAGGAATATAGCATATTTTCTTACATTCACTGCTGTTTATGGAAATGACTTGAAAAGATTTGTCTCTTACTGACCTTCTCTAATTTATGCATCACATGATTTTAAACAGCTCACATTTCTTCTGAAATGGCATGATAACCAGAAAGAAGAATAATTTTTATTATTTTCTGTCATAATTTTACTATGTTTAGGATTGTACTTCAAAATGTATTGAATGAAAGAAACATAAATGCTGTTAGTAGTGTACATCTTATTGTCCACAAACAAATTTTGTGCTGTAATGAATATTTCCTATGAATTTTAAAACAATATTTATTGTAAATTAATATTCGGTAAAATTTACTATTAACCTGGAAGGGCAAGAGTCAGAAAAGGTGCATAGAGCAGCATTAGGAAGAGGTTTCCTTTATGCTCACTTTCAGCTTATTTCTGCTACAGTGTTAACACTTTGTGGTCAAAAGGATGTGCTTCCTCAAAATAACATTTTAAATCAGTTGTCACTGCTTTTAAGTGTTGAAGCAGCTAGGATTTGGCAGATATCTTCTCAAAATATTATTTTTCTTTCAGATTATGTAAATATGTAAGCTATTTCTCTAGTGATTTATAATGATATTTACTGAGGTAAAAGTCCCATAAAGGTAAATGGCCAGTTCAACATGGGGAATAGTGGTTGCTATATTGCCAGGGACAGCATACGAAGAGTACAAAATATGCCAGGGACAGCATACAATTCAAGTACAAAATTGGTATTCAAACTTACCATTCATCACTAATTGAAATCTGTATTTTTATATTCTTTCCTGCTGAAGAGTAAATTAAAGGAGAAAAACATATTTCTAGTATATGCCCAATTTAAAATAATGAACAAACCCAACATTTTTGTATTTCTTTATATCAGCAACATATAACTGCAATTAAAAGTATTAATAAAGCTCCTGGGTCACAAAGAATAAATAAGATTTATACTTGACAGTCTCAAAATTGTGGAAAAGTGGTGTTAAATACTCTCTTAAAATCCAGCATCTGCTGTTGCAGAACAGAAGTATCCAGCTGCATGAGAATTGAAAGCCAGCTCTCCTGAAAGGGGTAAATATCATAGTTAAACTTGTAATATACCATACATGTTTGCCACAGAGATGAAATCAACTCTAAATCAGACTCCTACTAGAAACAAAGTAATGCATCAGATAGATGGATAACTTCAATCAACACAGGGGATGTGTTTTGCTAAATGGAAGGATTTCCCAGCATGAATGCAGCACTTCATCATGTTGCATCTATGGCTCCTGTGGGCTCCCAAAGAAAACTTCCACTGGTGTTAACAAGAGTTTTTGTGAGTGAGGATCATCTCACAGAAGGTAACTCCTCTGAGTATACTTAAATGCTAAATTCTTGCCACTCTTGTTTCTCTAGAGACACAGAGTGAAACATAACCCAAAGCTCTGTATTTGAGAATGGACCAGAAAGTTATCAAATAAGTATTTGTTTTCTTAGTAACTAGTATGGATAAACTGACAATACCCTAAGTACATCAGCACTTTGTAATGTGCTGTAATGTCTTTCTACATACTCCTGAAGCTTTTGGCCCCGTCCTCATCCAAAACACTCATCCAGAGCCTCAGGATCTGCTCTTACCTGGTACAGATGTACTGCCTTGGATCTGACTGCCATGAGAGCGGCTCTGTTGGGAGGAGGAAGCAGGAGAATCACGAGTCTCACCCTCCATCTGTGTACCCTCTGCCCTTGAATCAGGAAATATATTCACACTTGATCTCACAGTTATCCAGTAAAGCACAACTGTCAGAACTCCCAAGACGGGGTCTTGGATGTTTTGTAGCCTTCAAGGGAACAGAAGGAAAGAGAAACCCAAGTGTAAACTCTGGTGTCAGGTCATTTCCTGAGCTTCTTGCAGGCATGTTGCATCCAGCCTTGTCTTGACTTGCTGGCTGAACCTCAGACCTGCTGTGTCACTGCCAGTGTGTCCATTCCTGGGTTATGTCAGCCCCACTTTTCTCTCAATCTATAGGGAAGCAGAGACATGCTGGGGAGGGCACTGCCCTGTTTGCCACAAGAGTTGCCACAACTCTTGGCTCCCTGTCATGTGCAGGGGAGCTCAGACTTAAATCTCCCTGACATGAAAATCACAGGCTTTGTTACTTATCTCGATTGTGGGAAGCACTCTTGCTTATCAGATGGTCAGAAAATGGATGTTTGATCAATACTATAGACATAACAGGGCATTGGCCAATGGATTTAAAATGTTCTCTCATTACTGGCAGCACTTGATTATTGGTTTCCACAATCTTTACCTGCACTTATTGTTAGGCAATGCAAGCTTAAATAGTTGTAAGTGATGATCACCTCTCTAGAAGATATACTGTGCAATGCCAAAAGAATATCCATTAAAAATGTCAGAAAAAGCAATCTTTAACTGAGTGCTCTGAAGTTGTCAGTGTCATTGCCAAGGAGGAGAAAGAACTTCCTAGCATTTAAATTGCCATCTAACTAAAAGACAACTAGAATGCTAACTCTAGCACCACACTGACAGCAAATTGAGGGAAGTGATCCTGTTCTTCTATTCAGCACTGGTAAGACACATCTGTAGTGCTCAGACCAGTGCTGGACTCCCCAGTATGGACATAGTGGAGACAGTTCAGCAATGATGCTGGATTGCTGAATATGATTGAGAAGTCTGTCATTTCAGGAGAGGCTGAGAAAGCTGAAACTGTTCAGCCTGGAGAAGTCTCATGGGGTACCTTACCCCATGTATGTAAATATCTGATGTGGGAATTAAACATCTCCCTCAGACACTTCTCTGTTGGTGACCAGGAAAATAACAAAGGGCAATGGCTGCTACCTGAAATACAGGAAATTCATTCAAATAAGCGAAAAATCTTTTTTACCGTGAGAGTAGTCATTACACAGAAGCAGATTGCCCACATAGATGGAGTTTCCATTCTTGGAGATAGCCAAACTCCAAATGGACACAGTCCTGAGTAACCTCCCCTAGTGGCTCTGAGCTGTGGGGTATGACTTCCTCTCCCTCCACTTCTGTTTCTTCACATCTGGCCAGGCTGTTCATAACTGAGCCTCTGTGACAGGCTCTGTTTATAGGAGTACTGGCTTTTTGTAGTCTCCTTTTACCATAGAGCATTCAGAGTTTCACTTCTATGTATGTGGCCTTCAACAGCAAATGGCTATTTCCAGGCCTTTCTTCTGAAGGAAGCCCTGTGCTGTTACTCTTACTCGGCCTGAAACCATTTGTGTTCCAATATTCCTCACTGCTTGACACAGATGTAATATTCCTTCTAACTATTTTCATTTAAATTCTTTTACCACAGAAATTTCTTTTTTTCTCTCTTTTATTTACCTAGGACTTACTGACATCAGACTGGACACTTCAGTTTCTCATTCTTTCTCTTCCCCTCAATGATACAAAACATCCAAGCTCAGTCTTGGAATATCTGATTGGTGTGCTTTACTGTAACTATAAGGCGCAGTAATGAAAATTTCATCTGGCACATTCCTTCCTGAACTATAAAACACTATCTGTGTTTTTTTCCTAAGAACAATCACAGGAAAATAGAGGCAGAATGAGTATCAGAAAGGTTTCTGCTACTTGGAATAAAAAGTCCTTCTCTGAAGACAAGTCACAAAGTTTTCTCATACCCAGTACTACCACTTACGGTGCTGTTAAGCATTGGCATGCAGGCATTTTCTTTCCAGTGTTTTTCGAGTTTTGTCTTTCAAAGCTAGAAAAATAATCAAAGAACATTTACAAAGTGGTAGAAATGCTGACAGTTAAACACCTAATTTTTGTAACTTTGTCAGGCAACAACATCTAGTACAACAATTCTACAAAGTACAAAGAAATTTTAATTGTTATTATATGTTCTGGAAAGTGTGGCCTAGTTTAGTACAGGTTAAAATGAAAATCATTCCTTTTTCATGATTCAGGAAATAAGAAATTAAACCAAATGCTGAGAGCTGATGTTTTTTTCACCAATAATATCCCTGGAAAATGAGATAGAGACTGCTTTGTTTGTATTCTCATTTCAATAGCTGATAGTAAGAATGAAGACAGACTTGCTAACTTCTTTAGGAAAAGCTGTTGCCCTCACTGAATTCAAGTCATAAACACAAATATGAAAGAAATGAAACCAAATTGCCCTGAAAGATATCTCCTTCTTACACTGAGGTCCAAACTGTAGAGGGAATTGTAGCTCCAGGAAATTTGTATGCAACCAGAATGCCATGGATGAGAGGAGACCCTGGTTTCTCACATCCCACAGCACTGGTACTTTGGATAACATCTGCTGCACAGCCGTTCTGAGCTGGGATTGAGTGAGGGTGGAACATGGTTCATCTGAGTGTATCTGCATCCTCTTCCAGCTTTTCCCCACAAAGCTTCTCCTTTCTCAGCATCCTTAGCAAGAAGTAATCTAAATGTGCTGTGATTACCAGGGCAGATTGAGTTTGCCAGTTCATGCAATGACACATACCAGTCTCAGAGGGAAAAGTGATTCACATTTTGCTCTGGACTGCAGATTTGTGCTAAGAAACACGTCTGTGTTGGTCTCACCCTTAGCCTTATATGCATTTTACAGTTGTAAGGCATTTTACACTTTTAAGAGTTTCGGGAAGGGAATGTAAATAAAAAAATGAAATTGATTAAATTGCCTGGGGAATGAATTTGGTAAAGTGTGTTGCATTCTGGTTGTATTACCACTTTTCTTTAAAGACTATATTATATCATTATGCAAAAAGTGTGGTAAAAATCTGTAAGGTATCTCAAAATAACCCTTGTCAATTATGTTACTGTACATATGTTTGCAACACTGAAATGTGGACAAAACAAAATCTACTACATACTTTGAATAACATTCTGTGGGACTGCAAAGTCCTGCTTGCTTGGAAAACAAGATACAACTTTAGTAGTTACCATGGCTACCATCATGCTGTGTTTGCTAATAAATCTGAGGAATCTGAAAAAAAAAAATAAACAGGAAAGGGTCATATACCTCTGCATGTAACTAGGAAAAGGAATTGTACTGGTTTGCATACTCAGCTTTATTTATTGTCACTGTTTTTGCAGTGTTCTCTTTTCCCTGTTGTGCTCTCCAGTTCAGTTGAAATGCTGCATCATTTGCTCACTGGAACAGGACCCCCCAAGAAGCAGTGATTCAGACTGCTCTTTTACCCTGTGCAAAGTGAAATACATCCTTCCATTGCTCCTGTTAATCAAGGAAATAACCGAGCTGCCTGTTATTCTCATGAATAGGAAAAAATCCCTGAAATAGACCTTTCCTTTATCACTGTACACTTTAAGAAAAGCTAGAGATTGCGATTGTATTCCATTTTGTATCTTATTGTCTTATTTTTATTCATCAAGTTCTGTCAATAGGCTTGGCTTTTTATAAGGCAGAGGAAAAAAACTCTGCTGTCATAGGGAAATCAAATGTGTATAAATACTAAGTATGTCCTAATTTAGCTGCTATTTTAGAGCCCACTGCTTGCGATGAGAAATAAGTTATAAAGGTTCAGGCCTGACATCCTCCTGGGTTTTTCTTGAATGTGAAGATGTATGCCAGAGGCATGTTACAGGGATAAGGATATGCAGGCATTCTAAGCATTTAAAAGAGGTCAAGTTTCACAAAGAAAAGAACACACAGAGAACAAAATACACAATCAGTTTTGTTACTTTGTACATAGATTAGGAGATGTTGACCTGGAATCAACAAGAACAGTATGATGATATCAACAGGTCTAAAGAGAATATGACTTGAAAAGCAGGGGAAAGTGGATGGAATGGAGAAAATGAAAATTGGTAGCCACAGAAATGTTACAGCAGCAATCAAGATGAAGGTGCAGGGTTAAAGGACATTGTGGCAGTTTAAGCAAGAATTAACTACACTGAGATACCCAGATGGTTTTGTTACAGAACACAAGAAAAGATGAAAGAGATCTCAGCCATGTGTCCTGCTTAAAACCTAGAGGGGAATAACGAGGGCTAGAAATAATTCTGAATTTTTGAAGACTCATATGATAATGAGGAAAGTAAATGAGAGTGAGGAATGAATGCAGAGAGAGATCTTATTTTTCAATGTGGAGTTAGAACAACACTGGAAAAGCTGTTACATAAGCATGTACATGCATGCATATGTTGATGTGAACTCAAGTACAAAAAATTGAACATAGAGAGTATGATTTTTTTGAATAATATCATCCAGAATCAGGAATAATATATAGAAGGGAAAGAGAAATAATATTAATTTAAGTGGAGCCCCATGAGTCTTTAGTGTTAAGTGGAAGGGCGGGGAAGAGAAGGCAATTTTAAGAAAGATACAGTTGAAGGACGTTTAGAAAGGAGCTACAAAACTGAAGTGCCATGCAGGATTAAGGCAAAGAAAATGATAGGTTTTGCTGAATGCAGCCAATAGATTGAGATGGATGAGAGTAGAAATGAGGTCTACAGAGAGAAGAGGTCACAGCTGACCTTGGTAAGGGGTGTTATAGTAGAGTGGAAATAGCAGAGAGCAACTTAGGGGGATCTGAGGGGCAGCAGAATGCAGAGAGAGCCAGAGCATCCGAGGCAGATAGCATGTGAAGGGTCTGTGACAGACAGGGGAGGGCAGCAGCTGCCAAAAGACAAGGGGCATCACATCAGAGACAAAACCACACTGAGACATATTAAAAGAGAAAATCAAAGAAGAAGGCAAAGAAAGGGAAAGAAAAAGAGAAAGAAAAGTGAAAGAAAAAGAAAAAGAAGAAACAGCAAAAAAAGAAAAAGAAAAAGAAAAAGAAAAAGAAAAGCAGAGATAGCCAGA
>QUSF01000009.1:14935242-15043139 GCA_003676055.1 Chloebia gouldiae | reverse complement strand
TGTGTATATACATACAATTTTTGTGTACATTTGTTTGGAGTTGAGTAATCTAAAAGGAATAAAAACAAGGCATATATCATCTACCAGAAGATTACATGTAAAACTGTCTTTTTCAATATTTTTTGCAGTTTTTGAAGAAGTTTAAAATTTGACTTGCAGGTAAAATTGCTGGCTATCTGTCAGGATAGCTACCTTCTGCTGGTGGAACACCAAGCTTTGTTATTTCCTCTATCCCCAAAATGTACTGAAGATACAATCTAGAGCTCCTTGTGAACCAGTACTGTTCTTAAGGACAGAAATGTATTTACTGACTTCACAGAAAGAGTGTGAGGTCCTAATTAGTTACTGAGAGAAGCTGTAATGGAAAGCAATGTACTTAACTGGGAAAAAAGAGTGTTAGTCTTGAGTTTTTATATGCCTTTTCTGATTGAATAAATACATGTAAGTTTCATGCTTTTACAGCAGTTTTTACAAAGCATTCTTTTTACCTAATGATCCAGATTTTACAGTCTTGCCTTGAAATTAGTTTAACAGAGCCTTTTTACAGAGGCATGGAAATCAGACAGTCTTTATAGACCAAGCAATACATTCCTGGTTTCCCAAGCCTGTCCAGCAGTCAGAAGATCGCTCCCCTCAACTTGGAAACTATAATTAGAGTAATGGTAAACTGCATAGACTTACTGTCAAGTCATTTGTCATTTCAAAATTATAACAAAATCAGCAAATGATCTTCAGTTAGAATTTCCTACATCTTTGTAAAGTCTTCTTCTATTAATTGTAGCATTGATTGTGTCGCCACAAATTTCCCTAAAGATTATATCTGCAAGTTTTAAATTGCTGAAATAAGAAAACACAGAGGATAACTAGAGCACTGCAAGGAATACACATCTTGCCTGCTGCCTATTAGGTGGAAGCACATCTATTGACAATATGCCTTATGTACTTTCAGGGGGTTTAATATTTTAGTAAATCAGAAATTCAGAACCAATTAGGCTTTTCAGATATTAAGCAAATATCTCAGAATTTTTACTGTCCCTTAAATAAAGATTACTTTTGCATCCCTACTGACACCATGAGGTGCTAAGCAAGACAGGGGTGGGGGTGATTGAGTCGTGTTTCTCCCTCATGTGAACATTTTCACACTAAACAGTGGAAGTGTTGAAAGGAAGGTTATGCTGCTCCCTCCCTCATGAATACACCCCTGATTGAATGCTATTTTATTTTACAGTGTATGCATGTATTATAAAACAGTTTAAATTTGGAATTTTAACTGGTACTGTTAAAGTCCACAAATGTATGATGAGGAGTACAAAAATGTACTGTACATACACAAATGAATGATGAGGAGTTCAGCTTCTCTCATCTCTGCTCTGAAAAGAAAAATGTTATACTCATTGTACTGAAGATTGCAAAAGTCTTATATGAGGAAAAATCTTGCAAGATGCAGAGAGCTTAGGATCATGCTAGACTGTTGTGCTCACAAATCCATCAACAGCCCAGAAATGAGTAGCATCTAAATGTAAAGGGGAAGTTTCCAAATGGGAGATAAACCAAATACTGAACTGTTACTGCAGAGCAGAGAGACCTCTCCTTTGTGTTAAACATCCAAATAATATAAACAGATCAGCCATTCCCTTGATGCTTTAAGGAGTGCATAATTAATTCACTCCTGAGATCCCAAAGTAGCAGTCAATTAACTGTTACCAGGAATGAGCTATCTGAGCTACAGTTGGAAAGAGTTCATTTGTAGATGAAGACAAGATGGGAAACACCAGTAAAGTAAATTTTAGAGAATTATTTAAGATGGACTTAAATAACAAAAACAGAGTGATTCTCCTGTGGATATGCTCACAAACCCCTCCTTAAAGAAAATTACATGCACAATCAATTTTAACACATTTTATTGATGCTATATAGCATTAATTAATCAGAATATAGGCAGTACATACAAAATAAGTTATGATTATGGGGTTATATTTAGTAAGCAAACTTGTACCCTTATCAGAAAATTTGCTAAGGTAAATTCCTTAGAAAACTACCACACTGTTGGCAGCAGTTCTTACTACTCAAACTGTTATCTGAAGCATCATTATATCTTAGTCTTAATTATTAAGTGCTCTTCAGTTACATGAATCACTACACTTACCTCATGAATATTAGCAAATATTTCCAGAGTTTTCTGATACACTAAATTTTGTCCCAAAAATCTTTATACTATGAAACCAGAGGTTCCATTTGTCTCTTCTAAGACTCCAGGGTACAAGACAGCTCTACTAATGTTACAAAAAAGGTGTTGTTTAACATCATCTGAAATTATCACTGGAGAGCAAAATCCTTATGATTAGGATATGAATATTTATTCTTTATTTCCCTGAACACAAAACCATCATTAATATTTTTATCATCTCCATGTAGTAGTTGGCACATAGTACTGAATTCTGTTTAAAGACAGCTCTTTTAATTTTCCTCATCCCCTACAAACTTTTCCCTATAATTTCAGCTTCTTCTAACAAAATTTATTCTTCAGACAGACTAGTTTATATTGATTACTCTTTCCTCCTTCTAAAATATAATATTTTTTCTATTTGTTTGTTTACTTGGTTAGATGTGGGGAAATTACCCCCTTTTTGACTATAAAATCTTAAATTTCTCTATTCACTTTAATAAAAATTTCTAGTTCTTACTCCTGTATTTCTTTCTAAATCTGCCTTGGTCAACTTCACTTATAATTTCCCTCAATTTTGAAATTTTCCTTCTTAAACTGATTGGACAGCCTACCCAAAAATTAACAAAGAATAAAAGTTGCTTAATCGATGTATTTCTGCAGGGCTGAATGTAGTGCTCTGATCTGCAGTTCAAAGTTATAGCTTCACCTAGTAAATTACTTTTGCTAAAATGCCACAGTTTTGAAAAACCACCTCAAAACACCAGACACCCAGCTTAATTTTCAGTGATGCTCATGAATTGCAGTGGCTCTTAACAGGAACACACCATAAAATCTTAAAAGGAAATAAAATCACAGGAATAAAGTATGGTGACCAGAAAACAAATCACTTTATATCTGTAAATTATAAGGAACTTATTGTAGGAAAAGGCATCAATACCCTTCTTATGTCTAATGAAATATTACCAGACTTCTATTAACGTAAACCTGCTTATTTCACATGCATCTCACTGTCCTTCTGGCTCTAGTTATAAACAAATGTGGTGATTTTTCATCACATGTCTCATAACATTTGTGATAGGAGATATTTTGTCACTCTGACATTCTGTAAGAAGAGAAGACATCACTTGCTTCTCCCGGAAAGGAATGCTTCTCTCTTACCAGAGACGATAAGATACCTCTCATACCAAGTACCAAATGACTGCATGGAATTGATCTCACTGAACACAAATCAAACCCAAATTAACAACTGATTCAGATGCTGGTTTTTTGCTTGTTTCTTTCATTGGTTTCAAGTGAAGACCATTGATTCAGGGTTTACTCCTAGTGAGAAACTCATTGGACAGAACGACAGCTCTGTTGCCAACAGTCACCATTTTATGGGCATAAAAGGTAGAGAAAAGTAGTTCAGCTTGCTAAAATTATGCTTGCTGTAATAAGCTTCTGCCAATGTGCAGGTGCTAAGAGTTCTAGAGTTCATTTTGGTATGTTGCAATGACCATTTGAGATCAGTGGGAAATTTTCACTGATGTCCAGACCTGCTAGTGTTCCACATTGTTTCTATGGACTGGCTGCACTTGCTTTAAATCTACTGCCTCCCTTAGCAAGAGCCTTTCAGTCCTTGTCAAGTAGGTGGATACAGATATCCCCTAATGTAGTTAAAATTTTCATGTGGACAGATCCAGACTGACTTTCAGAACATCCCCATGCTCTGATAGCCTCTGTCTAGATCTCCTCATTTGCAAATTAGGACTGGAGTTAGACTTTGTGGGCAAAATAAAAATCCTTGGCAACACCTATAATCTCAGTGAAAACAGAGAAGATATATGACAGATTGTTTGAGCTAAAAAAATATCAGAGAAATCAGGTATTTTAAGGAGAGTTCATGGACTTAAATTATGATCAGATTCTGTACAGGAGTATTAAAATAGGAAAGAACACAATTAACAAATTTGACCAGCAGACTGATCATTTTCTTTTAGTAAGTCAGCACAAATACAATTTTAGGCATGAGAGACACAAAATCCTCATTTAAATGGAATTTAATGCACACTTATGAAACATACAAAGCGTATTACTACAATTTAATAAACTCTGTTCCTCTGTACCTGTTATAAAGTAAGTCACATACTCAGGAGAGTAAGAAAATACCAGTGGAGAAAACCTACTTGAAAAATGTACATTCCAGATCATAGACAGTTTACAAATTAAAACAAAACAGAGAAATTAGGTAAAGGATGATGCATAAGTTAAGAGTGCCTGGAGGCAGCCTTAGCTTTAATGCCAACAAATCATGCAGGTTTAATATAGTTATTCACTCCGGTGTTCAATAAAAAATGAGGTTACTGTAAGAATATCAAGCATATCCTTAAAGAAACTCACTCAATAAGTCATACGAAGCAATAAGTCATATGAACTTTACACTGCAGTGTAGAGGCCAAATATATTATACATCTAAATAATGCATGTTTTCTCAGGATTTGAAACTTAGCTACAAGTTTTGAGGTAGCAGTGGAAAGCTACTGTCAGTGAATTGAATCAGGACTTATTATATAACACAACAGGACAGGACAGTCGTGTCTATGTCACTACATTAGGAAAGTTATGAATGAACTCACTGAAATTGGTCATATTATGTTAAATATTTTTGAATATTAAAAAGTACACAATATGATAATTTATTTTCTAATAAAAATATTTTGCTTTTTTGTTTTACCTTTTCATAAGGTGAAAATTAGATGAATAAAGATGGCATAATAAAGAATTAAGAAAGAGAAAGAAAGAAAGAGAGAAAGAGAGAAAGAGAGAGAGAAAGAAAGAAAGAAAGAAAGAAAGAAAGAAAGAAAGAAAGAAAGAAAGGAAGGACAAATTTCCACTTAGCAACCTCAAATATTTTTGCATATTTAGGAGGAAAATGAAAGCTCAAAATGCCATTAAATGCTCTAAATGCCACATTTTAGTTCTCCTTTCCCATATAAAATGCACCCCCACTCCCAAACTCTAGAATTTCATGGTTAAATATTTCCTAAAGAACAGCAGTTTGGGATAAATATTTTTTAAAACATTTGGTAATTTCAAAAAGCCTTTGGCACAGTAAAAATTGTTGATTGCCATTATTAGTGATAGTTCTGTTCTATTTGCTATTCTAATTAGTGTATATTTTAATATTCATGAAAACCTCTTATTTCTGGCAAAAGTCTTAGCCTTTAACAGATGACCTTTACATTTTTAATCATGTCATCACTTTCCTTGCTATTCTAAGATGTGTGTATATTCAATTGCTTCAGGAAGTGAAAGAGAAATAACAAAATGGAAAATGCTGTGCCTATGCTGTCCTTCTTGTCCAAACAGTGTAAATTTAAAGATCAAATTGAATGGATAATTCTGAATAATTGAAGATTACAATCTACACAAATATCCACACAAATGACTGATTTTATTTTAATATTTCATCAGTACACACTTTATTGCTACAGGGGAAAAATAGAATTTTAGATTGTAATATGAGGGAAAGGACAGGGAAGAAATAATTTCCTGGGTTTACTTTTGCCTTTATGTAAAAAGACTTTATAAAAAAAGTGGTCCCGTGCTGGGGCAGAGTGTAACCTGTCCATTCCTGGAGAGGAAAAAGCCACACGTGTTTCCTTTTTACTGCTAAGGGCTGCTTTTCCCATGGCCAAGCAGGGAAGAAGACAGAAACAAAGGTGCTTCCTGATCACTGGGAATAAAGTAAAATTATACTAATGGCTTGAGATGGACTTTTGAAAAGTCCCACCTCTTCTTACAACATGTAGCTTTTTGAAGCTTGTAGGATGGATCCTACCACTGACAGGTATCCACTTTGCAATGAGAGCACAGGTGGAACATGGGGTAGACACACTGCTTTTCATGCAATAATTCTTTTAGTATGAAATACAGAAGCATTCTTGGCAGCAAAAAAAAAACAGAATAAATGTGAAATGGCCTGGCCATAGTAGAGAAAACATGAAAGGTACCATAAAACAGAGATTACACCAACCACAGGTTACAGATTTCTGCTAATTTTGTCTAAATGAAGTTAAAATTCTTGTTTGCATTGAGACTTTCCTTGAAAATGGGAATTGAGAGTGTTTCCATCAGTCAACACTACTTATACTATGAAGATGTACAATTTCTTGTAAGACCCCACAGGTGAGTAAACCACACAGAGCTGAGGTTTAGGCAGTTTCAGGTGGTCTCCATCTTACTGAATAAATAAATAACCAATTAGGCTATTACATAAAAAGCACACACCTGATAAAAGGTTTGAGTATCCTTGATTTTTTAGATGTACATAAAGATACACTGAGAGGTCATTTTTCAGATCAAAATCCTTAGGGGACTTTAGGAAAAAAACTACTTTGGCAAGATTAATCTAATCTATTTTATATGTCTGTGGTGCAGACAGCCACTTGGGCACATCAAGGCTGTGATTCATCTTCTGATATAGACATTGAAAATAAACCAGTTGAATACTGCAGCAGAAATACCTATTTCTTTCCATTGATTCTGAA
The DNA here is from genome assembly GCA_003676055.1 of Chloebia gouldiae. Taxonomy (NCBI): domain Eukaryota; kingdom Metazoa; phylum Chordata; class Aves; order Passeriformes; family Passeridae; genus Chloebia; species Chloebia gouldiae. Next base: position 15,036,443 of record QUSF01000009.1, on the reverse strand, counting down.
GAGATTATAAAATCTGTCTATTTATAAAGCATTCTTTCCACTGGTTTGCACAGCATAGATGTCTGAATATTAAAGGCATCTAAACTTAGAGGACATGAATTTTATCCCTACTTTAACCATGATCAGACAAGAGGCAAGTCCTGAGTTGCTCAGAATTGGAGCACCTGGCTTCAGACACTTTGATAAGCAGTTTGAAAAGCCTTTTGCTTTTTAAAACAGATTAATTACCTAGCTTTAAGCACCTCTAGAATTAGGCAACAGCAAGTATGGTTTTCAGACTGCCATTCAGGCCTTGCACAAAATTAAACTTTCTGCTTTCAGAATGTAAACCTTTATGAGACTAATCTTTGGATTCACATTTTCATGTTAATTAGGTTTTTCTTTGTTTAGAAGCTGTTTCTAAACTTCAGTACTAAGCTCTCCACTCTGGCAGATTTGTCAGCATTTGGGTAATATATTTAGCAACTGCCAGTTTACTTGCCTCTGAATGTACTTCTATTACAAGCAGGCCAAAATTTGCATCCTTTTTTCAAGAAAGACCTGGAATGAATCTGACTAAGAAGATTGTTTATGAATTGCAATAGACCAACTAGTGATTTTTCTACCATATCCCTTTCACAGCAGTCAGAATTAACTGGTGTTGTCATTTATAGCTCATAGGCAGAGCTGCTAGAATTCAATTCATTATTTAATTTGGAAATGACAAGTACATCCTCTGTAATTTTCATAACTGGCAAAGCAGATATGTAAATATCAAAAGACAAGAGCACATGTAACTCCAACTAATATTAGATTCTAAAGAATTGCATTGCAATTTTGCTTTTATATGCAGATAACACATATAAGGCAGAATCATTCATTCTCTAACACCCTATATATAATTGACTGTGCCTTTGTATCTTGTTTCTTACTAATTTTCATTGTCTTGCATTTCAGGCTGCTCTGGATGCATCTCATGAGACTTTAATAGATGATACTGAGCTGTGCCCCACACACTGACATTCTTTTTCATTGCCAGCCACAAGGTTGTACTAGCTTATTTCATTTCTGAAAGACACACAAAGCATTTCTTAGAATCTCACTGAGCTTGTAGCACCATGAATTCCACCTGACAGAGCTTCTGCCCACATTTGATATCCCTGTTCTATGACAGCTTTCCAGATAGTATGATTGAAATTCCAGTGTTAAATGTCTTCCACGACTGAGCCCCAAAACACCACCTGCTTCCCCATAGGCCACAGATGGCAGGACTGCTGCCTGCTCCTTCTTTTAAGTTACACCAGCTTGTGTTGATCAGCTTCTGAAATTATTCCTTCTCAAGTTATTTGATCAGTGTCCTATCTCACAGGTTACAGCTGCATTTCTGCTATTTGTGTTTGAGTAGAAGACCCTTTCCTCCTTCCAAATTAAACTTTCTATTATCAAGGATCATTTTATTTTAAACAGGGGATAATTAAAACAGGGGATAATTAAAAGCTTCAGATTAGTGTAACTTAATGACACTTAGCTGAACTGTCTGCTTTATTTGTTCATTAAACAAATGGTGTCTTCTTCCTCAAGAGTAAAATAAAACATCTTCTATAACTAAATAGTGTAGTCATTAATGCAAGTTAAGACCAGCTCCTTGTGCTGGTAACCCTGGAAGCAGCATTTTATGAACAAAAAGCAAAATCAGCTACTGGGAAGTTATGATGATTTTGAAGGAACCACCTCAATTACATTGTTACCAGTTTCATCATATACAAGTGATTCTGAATTACTATGTAGGAATACCACACCATTACTATGTTAATAATCCTCTAGTCAGATTCAGAAAGTGCTGTGGAAAGATAGTGCAAAGCAGGAGAATTCAACTGGTGATGGCATCACGCAAATCCATTCACCCAGAGGACTGGGCTCTATGTGCAAGTATAGGCTGCCAATCTCTGAGTTACATCAGGCAGCTTTTTGAAAAAGTTGGCAGTTTGCTGTATTTTGGATTAGTGGATGTGGGACCAGGTTGTTTATTTCAGTGTTTTTCATTATTTTCACGCTCTGTTGCACAATTTCTGAGTGTGTTTCAGAACCTATTTTATCTTGCCTCTATTGCCCTCATTTAAGCTAAGATAATGTGGGGGTTTTCCTCCATGCAGTAAAATAACTAAGTACAACTAGAAGCAAGTGCTCTCAAAGACTTTGATAAGAAATGATAAGCACACACAGATGAGGTACTAACAAACATTATGTAATGGCCTGGCTTTAGTCACTGTGGTTTCTGTTTTATTTCAAGGCCTTGTACTTCTGTTTCATGTGTCCCTATATAACAGCTGACTTGAGGGTTGTCCTGGGTTTCAATGCCTGATTTTTATTCAAACCTTAAGAAAAAAAATATCACTTAAACCAACAGAACCATTGATTTGATTACGTTAATATTTGCTGCAAATTAGACTTCTGTTTGAAAACTTTGGTCAGTTCTACTGATTTTGAATACCTTTTAGGACTGTTTAAGTGGCTGGATATCTGCATTGAGAGCATCTGTGTATCTGAGCATCCTCTGAAACTTGCTAGGTCCCTCCACTGCAGTTAAGTCAAGATTGTCTGCTCAAAGGCTCATCAATCCTAAGGGCAAATGCAGAGAAAACATGAAGAATTCTGCTGATGAGGTGCATTTCAAAGATGAACTGCATGAATTTGTACCCCTAATGACTTGCTGCAGGTCTGAACTGCATTAGTGTACTCAATGTAATCAGGGAAAACAGGTAAATACTTAACTAAACTTTTAAAAAGTCATGGTGAAAAAAAATACTCAAGCTGTGTTCTTGACATAAGGAATAATAAAACATCCCTTAATTATGACACATAAAACATTTGCCATTATTGAAATTGTTATTATGCGCCTCAGTTGCACTCAATAGTCTCTTTCTCTGCAGTTGAGCTAGCTGAAAACTGTGGATGTGCTTTATGTTAAACATAATAGCAAAAGGGTGAATCGAGGTAGCGGAATGAAAAGAAGAGTTAATACTTTGGACTAATTTCCATTTGGTTTTTATTTTCTGTTTAATTCATGCATGGGTAGATGTGCATTATTTGTCGAGATTTCATAATTTTCTCTATTGTATCAAAGCTGCTTGCCTTGATAATTACACATATTTGGAAAATGACTAATAATTTTCTTATTAAAGCAAAATCATTTTAAATTCCTACTGCATTTCTCAGATTTTTTTCTTAGAATCATTGCATATTCTTTTCCAATTCTCCTGCTTCTCACATACTAGAAACTATGCATTTCAATAACTGTTCAAGCTGGAACTTCAATAACAAATCAGAGCCTCAGAGGAGGGTAAAGAGAGGATGGGTTATGCAGTACATGTACACATCTGACTGCATTATTAATTGATCCTAATTCTTTACTGATAAGATCTTCAACCAAATACTTTTCTATCCCAAAGGAAAAGAAAACAAAGAAACAAAAAACAACCCCCCCATACCCCAAAAGTAACAGAACAGAGAAATAAAGCAAACTATTTTCCTTGTTTCAAAATAGAATTGGCCACTTAACATAATTTCACATTTAACAGTACACTAATAAAGTGTCTCACAGTAATAAGCCTGGTTTTGATTCCTCTTTAAAATAGAAATATTTTGATTGTTTCAAATGAGAGTATGCATTGTGGAAGTACTGTAGATGCTGAGGCAAAGTGTTCTTTTGTATTAAAGAAACCAGTTTTAACACTCAAGTTTGCTAAAAATAGCGTAAAATGCTTTACCACTGTCACCAGAACAAATTAATTAAGTGAAGAGCAACATTGTCCCCTAGTGGTCAAAGAAATATTTTATCCCATATAAAACGAAGGTTGATTCCTGCATCGAAATATTCAGTGTGGTGTATTTACAGAGAACAATACATCCCCAGCAAATATGGACTGTGCTAAAATCTCACATGATTCAAATGTGCTATTTCTTTCAAATAATTGAATTTAGTTTTAATAGCAAGTAGATTATTCAAATGACACAGAAATGTAATTTGACCTAGTCTAGCCCTCAAACAGAAAAGATATTTGTATGATGATCAAGACTAATCATATATATATATTATATATATATATACACATTCACACAAATATGTACAAGTACGTGCAAATAAGATGCAGTGAATTTGCAGGCAAAAGACAGTCTGCAAAATGATGAAGGAAGAAGGAAGGAAAACCATAGGCTTTACTCAATTTGATACAGGATGATGCATGTCAGCTTTTTTGTTTCACTGGGCAAAGGACCAGAAATTGTGCATGCACAATTCTCACTGATGTGTGTCATGACATGCAAACCTGAGCAGTAACACTTGGGAGGAGTCCCCAGAAACTGTCCTCACACGAGAGGGCCCTGGTGGCTTTCATCTGTACACACGAATGTACAGAACTGGGAAAAGCTTGATAGTATTCCATGTCTTCCTAACATCTTTCAGTGATATGAAGCAGAAAAGCTGAGAACAATCAAATAAACTCTGCCAAGAACTTTCAAGCATTGCTGCTCACTCAGGGTGTCTCAACAGAAAGACTGCCCTGACAAACTGGCTGCTCAAATACAGGACCAGCTGCTGATCTCTACTCTGTAGCCAAATGCTCTTAGGTTGCCAAGAACCCTACTAGATTGTTCAAACTAGGGTCCATTGAAATACTTTAAAAGAAAAAAAAAGCATACATGGGGAAGATTCCTCATCCAATAAATTGACAATTTCTTATTAAATTGATTTCTGCTTGAAAAATCCCTGACAGTTCTAGTGATGAAGTTGCCAAGGTCTGACAGACTTTCATAGATTCTACTGGGACATGTTCTCTCCTTCTTCAGTCATTAAACTCGTTCCCTTTCTTCCTCTTTCTATGCTTTCTCAGTCTAAATAACACTTTCTCAAAATAAATTCTTTTGAAAGAGAATAAAGAAATTAGAAACTCTAAGAAGTCATGAAACCAGCAATATTTCTAAATTTCACAGTGCACAACACACTACTTCTTTCCATCCCCTGTTTTGCAGACTCTTGTTTTCTACCCAGATAGTTTGTATTGACATTTGCTTGAAGCTAAAGCTATATCTTATTTTGCTTTGAACATGGGAGAGAAAAAGGTAGAGACAGCAATCTTCACACCCTCCTTGGGTTGGGCTTCCAAATACTTGCATTATTATGGAATAGGAAAAGGCCAATTGTTACCATTTATATGGTAACAAGTCAGAAACATGTCTATAAATTAGCAGAAACAATATAAATAATGAAACTATGCAGCTTGTTTTCTTCAACCACATAGAGATGAACTTCTTCAGCCATTACCCATAAGGCCAAAAATTAATATATTTTCCCAGGAAGTAGTGTCATGTTGAGCGTTCCCGTGAGGAAAATTTCATTCAGCTCTTCTACATGCTCAATGAGTAGACAAGAAAAAAATTAGGATTTAAAAATTGTCATTACTGGCAGCTTCCAGTCCTGGAGGTGAAACCCATAAGGAGAGTTAAACAGACAAGGTCCTTTTCCTGGGTCCCATCAGACTTTGATAGTACGTGTGTGCTGAAAGGCTCAGTCTTTGTAGTGAAACCAGACACAGAATCCCAAGTCTAAATCCATGTGGTGTGCAGAATAGGCCTCTTTTACATTGCCTGGGGTAAGCTTGGAATTGTCCTGACATCACAGACCTAGATTTTTTTTTTATAAATAGTCAGGCAGTGAGCTTCATGGAGCTTCATGATGACATATTGTGTTCTAGCAAAATCACAGCCTCTAGGGGAAGAAAAAAGAAAAAAAAATGGGTAGTTCCTGTGTTTGTTTTACACTGGTCATGCCACTCCTTCAAAGGCAAATGGGATAGTTTGGGGTGGTCAGAGTGAAAGCCCTTTGCATGTTGCTGTGTGCTTCTGTGTGCACTCTGTATTTGGGGTTTTCCCCAAGACATCCATATCATGTTAAATCAAATTGTGTGTGCATTTCTGAGGGCAAATACTATGAAGAGTTGATGAGAGCCTCAAGTCAAGGCTTTAAAGCCCTCATGGAAGATTGTGCAACATCAAAATTGAGTGGGAAGAGTCTGCAAGAGCGTGTAGCAGCTTAGTGCAGGCTGCAGACACCCGGTTTCATTCATATGGTACTCAGCTCTACTGTCTTCCTGCTCCTTGGTTTTCCGTTCTGGTTTGCTTCTAGTCACCAGTAAGTAAAGTGTACAGGAGTGGAGGCCCCTGAGATTTACATTGTGGCAGTCAGGTTTTACCAAAGTTTGTCCTGATATTTTAAAGAATTTGCATGAGGAGATCTCTGTAGCTCTCTATTATGCTATAAAGTAGGGATATTGTGAGTTAAAACCTTTTTAGCCCCTTCCTACATATTTCACTGTCTGAGATAAATGATTTTGTAAAAACCGTAGTTTTCATTACTTAATCTAGATTCTTTCTTCTGACTTACTCATATTTATTACTCAATATAGATATTTTCTTCTGACTTACTGGTGTTTTTTCAGTGAAATTTATGATTTTTTTTCTTTCTCTGAGATAATTTTTCCATTTTCATCCCTTCACTAACTAAAATTAAAGTTCAACATTTGTAAGTTGTTTGGTTTTTGCTACGGAAACAAGATATTTAATTTCAAATCATAAGTTAAAGTGTCAGCACAGCTTTTAATATGTTTCTGCATACATTGTACTGATACTTAAAAGTTAGTTATGGATCTTTTCTAAAGACTTAGCAAATCTTTGCTAATAAGTCTAACTAAGTCTTTGAATGATAGTTTATTTCCGCATTAGGTAAGGCAAATAATCCCATTTATCTTCTCCAGAAGTGGTAGGTACATGGTGAGCAGATGGGAAATTAGAATTTACAGCTAACTTCCTAATGCTAAATTAGAATTTTTAAGAAGAGCTTCCAGTTGCATAATTCATATTTATTCTACATCATAAAATGAAACTCAATTTATGTAGTTCTAAATACATCCTGTAAACAGTGTTACATTGCCAACTTTTCTAAACTACACAAAAGAACACTGAAGCATACTACACTGAAGAAAAATCCTTTTCTTACTTTCCAATAAAAAGTGTTGATTCTAAACAGACAGCAATGTTACAGGAATGTAAATGTACCAGTAAATGTGGATTAATTTGCATGTAAATGAGCAGTCCAAATGTGGTCATTGTGTCATGGATGTGAATAATGATTAGTGTCCTCTATTTCAGTGAAGGGACCACAACAGACCCTCTGGAGAGGAGCTGTCACTCCTGATGCCTTTTCAATCTTGACCATCACAAACCTGAGGAAACCTCCAGCAGAGAAAGCCTGGAGACCACTTATTCCAACCCCCTGATCATCACAGGGCAATTTTGAAATTAAATCCAACAACACAGTCATAGCATGTTCTTTTGGGTCATATGTAATGGTGTGCTAAATAGTTTCAAAGACAAGTTTCCATGACTTTTCTGGGCAAAATAGCATAAAGCTATATGGAAGTGAGAACAAAATGGAAAAGACATAAAGGATAATAGATGATGGCAGAAAGAAGTAATTCATACTTTGCATAAAACAAAAAGGTAATAAAAAAATCTAACTTTATGCAAAGTTAAGATAGGAAAACAAACTAGACACAGTAATATTTCAAACAGTATAAAAAGAGTCTTAGTATTACCTGCTACTGAAAGTAAGAGTCTACAAGTGGAAACTTCAAGTCCTTTTCAAGTTCTTCTTTTTTCTGGCTAATGTAGAATTATTTGTTTAGAAGACTATCTAGATACAATTAAGGCTGTCATCTAAGAGCAGAACACATAAGTAAGGAAAGCACAACCATTTTATTAAAAAAAAAAAAGGCAAAAAAAACACTTTAAGAGGAATATGATTTCTTTTTTTCACTTACCCTTTTACCATCTTTTTCACTGAAATAGTATGTTAGTCTTTCACAGGAAACCTGTGCACACATATGCTTATAGACCCCTGCCTGGTTGTAGCTCGTGCAAGTTTGTTTAGGCTTGTCCTTGTGCTTGCCATTACCTGATTGCCATATAAATTTTCCCAGGTAGATGTCAGACTAATGTTTGAATTCTGCATGGCTACATTTTAGATACAACTCTCTTAATCATTACAAAACACTATGACAATATTGCTAGCATGCTAGCAGAAATAAAGAAACCTCTCTGATAGCTTTAGAATTTCTGCCAGCTTAACAGAAATTTAGCAGAAAAAGCTGATGCTTTTTTCCTCTTAATAGATAGTAGTAGTGTTAGTGGTTCCTGAATGGGATTGAAAACTTCTAGTTGTTCCACCTGCTCCCTAGGCATAGCAAGGAATCGTATGTTTACATTTAAATATTTTATCTTGGCAAGTTCTGACTGAAGTTAAAGGACCATTAGATTTTTCATTATGGATCCAATTAAAATGTCCTAGTCTTTATTGATTTAAATAGTATTAAGGATATTACTTAAATATAATTTTGTATTCATCATAGAGCTAATTTGAAATCTAACCAGCAGTTCCATTTGTTCTTTCTCTCTAAACATTTTCTCAACTTTCCAAATGATCCATAATCCTTTATTTTACATTCTGGAGTTTGTCTGTGGTTTGGACTCTAGTAATTGTTTATAGACTATTATATGCTCTGGGGTTTATTTTTCTGATGTCTTGCAGTGAAGGGAATACTTGAAGAGCCATCCTACAGAACACCACATCTGCCCACAGCCTGAAATTCAATCCTGTCTTCCTTGACAAGTTTTGGTCCTCCAGGAAACTTTTAGGGCAATTGTCAATAAATCTTAAATCTTTCTCTAAGAGTCATGACAAAGGAGTTCAAGTCACAAAAGTTTCGGTCATTTAAGAAATTATTTCTTAGACTGGTTTTGTCCCTCAGCCACAGCACTGCAAGCAGAATTTAGCATATACTCTAGCCTCAGGTTTTAGCTGTATCAGAAATGTCTTCATTCCAGCATCATTGAATCCTTCAAAAGGCTTTTTATTTAAGCCCAAACCTCAGGCTACAAAAATCCCAAGAAGATTGGGTTAGGTTAGGTTAGGTTAGGTTAGGTTAGGTTAGGTTAGGTTAGGTTAGGTTAGGTTAGGTTAGGTTAAGTTAGGTTAGACAGGGCTGAGTAGTGCTAAATTGTGTTGGTTTGGGTTAGGGACATGTTATTCCATGGCAGAAAAAAAAAAAACTAACATATTTCAGAGTGTAAATTTTACACAAGAATTTAATATGTGTCTTCTCTGTTTTTTGAAGGTGGAGCGAGCAAGAAGGGTACCTCTCATACAAGATAGAGGGCAGCAGTATTTGCAGAGACAATTGGCAGTTTTGCCTGAATTCTGGAAGGCACTTCTTCAGTGTCCTTGAAATTCCATACTAATTTTGAAAATGACATGCCCTATCATAAATACAGTTTTCCAGATTGTGACCTTTATACATTCTGGTGCTCAGCAGCCCACAGACATTGGTTGAATATCCAACTCAGAAACTGAAATCAGAATTTTGAGGCCAGTGTTTCAGATATATTGAGAACAGGTTTTCAGTAATGATAATGAGAGATTCACCCAGTAATTCACCATTACTGAACGACATCTCAGCAAGTTTGTAAGGAAAACGGAAGGGCAAACTGCATCTGCAATTCAATGGTTTTCATATCAGCATCACTGAGGGCTGAACTTGGACATCTTGAGGAGCTGGGACCTACAGGCTAATGTAGCTTCTCCTGAAACTGAGCACCTGCAACATCATTGTGGACAGAGAGGAGAAGTTCATCTTACCTCTAAGAAGGTGGCTCACAGCAGTCCATCTCATCATGGTTAATAGACTCGCTCAGGAAGTGGGATGCCCCTGTCCCATAGAGATGCCAGGTTACAAACTTTCTTGCATAAAAGTTATGGCCTATGTGTCCTGCTGATGCAGAGTTCATGCTTCTGGACATGGAAAGGCTTTGTGTTCTTTCTTAACATTAATGCTGTTGTTCTAAACAAGGTAAGTGATGTAATTTATAATGTTTTTTCTTCCTAAAATATGTGTCAGAAATACCCAGTGGTTCTATTATGTTGACTCAGACTATTGTTAGTGTGAAGAGGATTGAATTCTCCTGTTGCTTCTCGTTCAGAAGCATCCTGAGTTACTAAATAAGATATAACCTCCCATATTTTACACTGTTTCTTAGTAATGATACGACATTTTGTTTTCTAAAGAAAGTCTATTCACTATCCAGATCCACATTACCTACAGAAGCATTTCTAATTAAATTCAACTGTTTCCTTCGGAGTAGCTCAAGCCTAGCTTTACATTTGATTATTGCATTCTGTAGCTTTATATTTAAACACAATTCATTGCAGGTAATAAAATTAAGGTAGCAAAGATTTTTTTTATCTGGCTAAAGATTCTGATAGGTAAGGAAAAGGTTCATTCAGATTACTGGGGATTAGCAAAGTATATTTGTGTAGAGGAGCTGTGTGGTCAAATGGAAAACTGGATCTTTAATTCTGAATCTCCCTTCTTACAACACAAAGGCTTTCTTTATTACAACACACAATAAGTTTCTTGTTACCTATTCACATGAACAAGAGAAAATCCTATCTATCTCTCTTATGTGATTTGGTTTATATATTATAATTGGCATTATTATGATGCCACAGAAGAAGAAAGAAAATCGTTGGACAAGTACTAGCACACAATTACCATTAGGAAATTACTAAAAGCTAAGAAAAAAACAGTTAAGTGAATCCCTCACAAAATGTTAAAAGAGAATTCTCAAAATACAAAAAAAAAAAGCATTTTAAATCTTTCAACAATGAAAACTGGCATATTTAAAAATATAAATATACTTTTAAAAATATATATACCTTAAATATGCACCTTTTTTCCCTCTTGATGCACTTGACCACTCTTTGAATTTTATTTTACTAGGTTAGCTATGCATCCTTGCTTCATGAAATTTATTCAATTTGAAGATTAAAGCCTTTTGAGGGGAAAATGCTTGACACATTAATGTAAGATGATGCTTAAGAGTAACCTATATGAATACATACAGAATAAATTTATTATCTACACAAATAAACACCAGTTTTAGGTTTCAAGAAATGTATTTTTTTCAGTTCTATTTACGTAAGTTATACACCTTAAAATAAACATCAAAGCTGCAAAAAATCACAACAAACAACCTTAGACACATTGACACTCGTGTATAGCTTTCTGAGTTAGTTTAAAATGCAATTAGTTGTCCCTTGAAAGATCTTCTTTCTCTATAGCTGAGAAAAATAGCATGCAATGTTAATATTTTTCAGGACTGTAATGAAGGATTTCAATAAGAAAAAAAAAAGAGATAAAGAAGAAAAAGAAAACAAAATTATTTGAAAAACAAGATTTGGGTTATTAAAAATTTTTAGCAATGAAAAATACAGTGTAATGAAAGGAATATAATCATTACATTTCCAATCCAAAAAATGAAGATCAGAGCTAACAGAAAGAGCATCTAAGCTGTATACTGGTGTCCACTATCTGTGACTTCCTGGGAGTGCACATTTTCCTTTGTGCTTTTTGGAACAAAATGCTATCCAGACTCAAGTGGCCACAGTAGTTCCCCTCTTCTATGACCTCCCTGTACCTCATTTCATATTTTTTCACATTCATAATAAAAAGTCTTTCACAGCACTTACAAGATTTTCTGAGTGTTCTTGTTTATTTTTTCGTTAGCGGAGCATCCTGGCTAGCTGTCTTTGTAAGATTCCTCCTGTGGCTTGAAAAATAATCCATTACTTTTGGAAACTTTTGAATTTAGTGGTTTTCTGATGCAATTTACCCTTGACTTTTTCATGTCTAAATGACTTCTGCCCTCATTCAGTAACTCACCATAGTTTCTGATTATTTTTTTCTGAATTTCTGACTATCTAGATTGAAGCCAACAACTGCCCTTTTATCTTTTACCTATTGGTAACCTCAGAGAGCATGGCCACAATGGAAATGTCATTATTCCTAGCTGGACAGAGTCAGGTTAGCAACAGGAAAAGCAGGGGCCTTTTTTGTCCTCCACTTGTGAATACTGCTGAGAAATTGATGGCAGGAAAAAAAAAAAACCCATCAGAATGGAGTATGAATAGAAAAGCATCCAGGAAACAGAAATGAGTTAGGTGGAGGCTTGGAGAGCTGGATGTAATACACAATAAATGAAAAAAAAGCTAATGACAAAAGTGAAGACTGAAGAGTCAAGGAGCAATAACAAGAAGATGATATGGTAACTTCATTCCCTTGAGACCTATCCACGGTAGCACGGCCATGTCAATACAAATTGGTTGGCAAATATTGCTTACTCCAAATCTCTCTTTTGATCATACAGCTCTTTCAAAGATACTTCTCAGGATCATCTGCCAGCTTAAAGAAATGATCACATTTTATGAGAAATTTTCTCAACACCCAGCGAAGTCTGATAGCACATGAACTTACAGAGAAAAGTAAATTTCTTTATTTTCCTATCTCCTGAGACAAGAATCAAAGATGACTGGAAGTTCAGATCTGTACTCAGAATGTGTCCTATATTCTTTTCATAAATTTTATAGTGAAAATGCCATCTCTTCACTTAAAAAAAAAAAAAAGTCCTCACCGGGGTTTGTTTTATAACACTTAATCAAACAGAAAAAAACTGCTTTATGGAGTGTTTATGAGATAGTGCCTGCATAGAGAGGTGATCTGAGTAGTTTCAGATTACTGAATGACTATTACTAGTCTTTTAATAGTGGTACAAACTGCCTGAAGAATCAAAAGTGTCCTGATGCGAAGTATTTGATTCAAGACACACAATTAAAGTGCTGTAATCTGCATTTAGTAAGGCATTATGTTATTTGCCCATTTTAAGCCAGTACATTGGGGCGTGGATAAATGTTTCTTTTACTACAGTGGCCTACTAATAATATAGTAAATAGAAGGACAGATTGCCTTCTTTTAGCTGTAAATTTATGGACAGACAAGAAACATGATAGAAAAATATGCTTAAAACTAGGCAGATGGAAACCCATGATGGAATTTTTCAGTAAGAATATGTTGTTTTGCCCAACTTACATCATTCTGGAGAAATACAGCAGATTTTCCTGGTTTGTTTTCCAATGTGAAGAAGGCTCAAGACTAATTATGAGTTCTCATTAAATTAATTAAATTAATATCCATCACTTGTTATTAGCTGGTGCTTTTAATATAAGAATTTAACTTCACAGAAGGGATGAGATTATTGTGTCCTTACTCTGCACGGGGCAAAGGCTCTGAGAATCCCTAGGAAAGAGAAGAAATTAGAAGGTACAGAGTACACAAGGAGAGACAAGGTCAGATGCTATCAGATCACCTGGAAACTGGGAGCGGGTGATTATGGATGTCAGAGGCTAGGAGAACAGCCTGGACCTCTGCAGGTGAAACCAATGATCAAACCCTTAGCATGAGGCAGATTGAAGGGTTCGTAGAGATAAAGAGAAGAAAGGGAGGGGATAAAAGGGAGCAGGAACTGAGAAAGCAAGGAATTCCCATGTCTTTGCAGTGGGCTTGATTTAAGTTCCTTGTCCTTCCCACCCAGATCTTACTGATCCTAGGGTGAGTCTGAATTGTATCCCTTAACCATGTGTTTTTCAGACTCTCTCCTCATTCTCCCAACTTTCATGCAAATTCATACACATGAATGCCCAGCAATGACACTGAAAATAAGTTATAGTTTCAGTAAAAATATAATAATTTGAATCACAAATATGAAATATGGCTTGTAAGGAAATGGAAAAACCTCAAAGAAATATTTTGCTTTGTGCCTAGAAGGGCTCCAGTTTCCATCTGTGTCATGAGACTAAAGACATCAATATAACTTTGAAATTGCTATCCATAAGGTCAGATATAAGATCCACCAAAATTAGATGCAGGTGAAGAATTTTACTTCTGACAGTTAGTTTTGAAATCTTAACTTTTTTGAGCGGTATTAAATTTCTTTGTGTTTCTTTTCTAATGAAGTCATGGCAATGGTCTTCCTCAAGGTTCTTACTAGTATGTTGTCATAGCATTAGCAGAATACTCATCAGAGCAAGTTTTAGATACATAGCACAAATTAACCTTCCTTTCCTCAGCACTGGCACTTGACCTTGTGTGCATTTTCATAATTCTATATAAATTTATAGCATTTGACATGAATGCATACAGTGTCTACGTAGGAGGAAAGCTTGGAATGTTAAAGATCACTTCAGGAAAACTGTATTTACACACATGCTGACAGTTCATTTTCAGGTAGGAGCTTCTCAGCTGATTTGTACACAGCAGTCTCAATCTCCAGTCTTCCCACTGTGAAATTTTAGACAACTCATCTGCTGAGCCCTTGCCAAACCTATTAATATTTATACATTCCACACACATTTCAGTCAGAGCATGTAAGTTGCAGATCTCTCTGATTTAGAAGCTATTAAGATTCATGACCCCTTTAGCTATTTCATCTATGGTCCTAAAGCCTTTGCAATCAGCTTACACTTGAAGAAGAAAGGACAAATCATTACTGTTCAAATATTGTCCTGCACAGTGTCCATTTGTAGTCCATCAGAGTAGTTAAGAACTTCAATGCATTCATTTATCTCAGAGACACAGATATTATGAGAGACTTTTTTTTTTCCTTGGAAGAAGAGAGAATAGGAATGTTATTTATTCAGTTGCATTTAATTTTGGATTAATGGCCTTTTTAGCTGTGGCTGCTTCTCTGCATATGAAATTAATATAATTCATTTTTTTTGTTCTCACATCTTGTCATGCATTTGGGTACATTGTACAAGGGTACATTGATATTTATCAAGGATATCCATGTAGAAAATGCACAGTATGCCTTCTGAAATGTAGTGGTGTCTTCACCTGAAAGAGTCAGCATCCTCCCTCCTTCTTAAAGGGCTCTATGTGTCCTCTTAGAAGAGTGTTCCATCACAGACTTCTTCAGGATCCATGAGAAATCTCAAAGATAATTTTTTCTAAATTCAAGTAAGTTTTTCTTCTATAACAGTTCAAGAATTACTTAGATGTCCACAGTTCTCCATGAATGCAATGGACAATGATAGGAATTCAGCACCTCTAAAGATTTATGTCTGAAGTCTGTAGAGGAATACATCGCTGCAGAAGAAAACAAAGATAAAAAAAATTAAAATAAATGTTAGAAGTTCAAGGATACTCAGATTTTAAAACAGAATTTGTAACTATGATCTTAAGAACCTATTGAGAGCTTTTATTCTGTATACTTAGGACTGGATACTCTCTCACATTGGGACATCAGTGATTATCATCATGCCATCTGTGTCACCACTGTGCTGCTTTCTTGGAAATAGCAAGTGTTACACACTGGTAGATTTTGAAAACCCAATCACTTGGGGTTTTTTTTTAAATTTTAGGGGAAAATTTTTTTTCCTGAAAAATTTAAACTGCTATTCTTGCACAGAAAAAAAAATTATTATTTCTTTAAATGGTGCTCTTAATAAGTTTTATATTTTGTCTTGTGTGGAGAAGCATATTATGTTCAGAAACGTAATTCTTTCAGTAAATCCAGAACATTGTTAATAGAAAATGATGTTTCTAGATCCTGTTTACAGTCTAAAAGGCCAAAAAAACCAATAATGCTTGAAATTTTTGAAATTACATTAAAGCCTGTGGTTAGTCATTCTCTTTCTGGGAACCTGAGTACATATGCCATAAAAATTGTGGAAATTTTCACCAGTGATTTCAACAGGAAGAAGACATATAGCATTTAGAGCATATGCAGTCCATCACATATATTTTGCACCTTATTTTGTGCTTTTTTATGTCTAGAAATACTCAATACTATCTTTTATTTAAATTATTTGTTCTAAGCTGCTGTCTTCTTACAGGAAATCATAAAGTTTCTGCCAGCAATGTTATTGTTTTCTGTGTGACAAAATGATGTGTTTGGCAACAGTTCAAATGATAGTTTACTAAAAGTTTAATTCTTAAGCATTTTGTAAAAAGTTTAGTTTTAACAGTGTTGCTTTAACAGTAACCAACTATTGGTTTCCTAGTGTGAGACAGGCCAACATTTTGTATAGAACTTACAGAGTGCAACCCTCTGACTTTAGACTACATACCTCTTCAATATGCCTACAGTATTTTCCATCACTTCACTCTTCAAACTAAGAGTCAGGTTGAGAAAGTGTGTCTGAATTATGACTTGAGATGACACATTTGAAATTCTATTAACAGCAATGGGAAGATAGGGTTCTAAGTGGAGCTGTTCTGAGAACAGAATATGCATTTTGCTAGACATTTTGAAACTGTGACATTATTTTCATCCTGCTTCAGGTGAAAAATACACAGTTTTTATCAGATGTCAAGGGTTAGAAAGATTTCTTTTAGAAGAAAAAGAATTTGAGTTATAAATTTTGACCTGGGATCATCGCTCATAAGCAAAAATCTGGCAAGATCTGGAATATTCTAATTTCCTCATATTGAGAGGAAAAATATTTCCTCTTAAAAAAACTTCTTATAAATGTACCTGTTGACTTAATACATTATGTGATAAAGACAGGACAAGAAGAGAAAATTGACAGACATACTTAAGCTTTCCTAAATTCAGAAGCAAGTGTGTACATGCATACAGTGATGTTTGAAGAAAACTGGGGAAGAATTTTAAAAGGAAGATGTGGATACCAGATCACCTTCTATGGCTGCCAGAACTGACCTCTGATTGATCTGTTAGAGTAGTTTATAAAGGAGCTGACTGCATGCCTATATGACAAAAGGAAAAAAAAGGTATTTTGTCAAATTCTTACTAAGTATTCAAGAAACTATGAAGTCCTGGAAAATTAAAATTAAGGGCTTGGAGAGCTCAGGCCCGTGGAAAGGGTGTGAACTGTACTGAGTTCAGTGATGGGGTAAGAGGTGATCTAATCTCTGAGACAGGACTGGAAACCACTGGTGGTGCCCAGTTCCTCCCAGATACCTGCTGCTTTCCTGGCAGAAGCTCAGAGCCTTGTACACCAGACTTCATTATGCTTTTATCAGGCTTATCTTAATTGGTAACTTTTCAGAACTAGTCCTTAAAATCTCGAGAGCCTCTGGACCTCCATTTCAAAAGTACTGAGTCTCTTTCAGAAGCTGGTATGCTCTAATGTTTCCAACTTTAATTTCTCTTTTGTGCACAGCAGTCCACTTTAGATAGCAGCAATCTTATGGCAAAAAAATAGTGTTTGAACAGCCACATCATGGAAACAGAATTGAGACCTGACAAGACATATACTGTAGAAACATGAGGGTTTTTTATAATTTTTTTCTAATGAAGTAAAGGAAAATAAATTATTACCATATAGATCTTCTGAATAATAGCTTTAAAGTACTACAAGCAGCATTTTCTGATGTCCTTAGGACAAACATTGAATAAATGTAGTTTCCACTAACAGGCACTAACAGATTTGATGCTTTTTCTGACAGTGAGAATTACACATTCCTGGCAAGGTGAAAAATCCTTCTATCTAGGACTGGGCTGGCACCCCAGTGCTTCCAAGCCATTGTGCAATGGGCAGTTGGCAGCTGTTGGCTTTCCTGTGATTATGCAGAAGACATGCTACTATTGGGAACTAATTTATAGCACAAAATGGGGCATCATAGCAGAACTTCCTTCAGAGCTCTAAAGGGCAAAAAATAAGAGCATAATCATTGGAGGGCTGTGAAAGCTGCCCCTCCCCTTTGCACCTTCCTGCAGTGCAATGTATAATTCACACACAGCAAAGCACAGTTGCAGCTGTGCACAGTGTCAAGAAGCACAAAATCACTCAGTGAAGAGATCTGTAAGACTCTGATTCATGCTGTCTCTTTAAAATGCTGATTCCTCAGACCCTTCTTTCATTTGCTTTACCACCTGCTATACTACTGACAACTTCTGACCTCTCTTCCATTGCAACCAAACATTCTCTTTGGTAACAAACCTGAATTGTGCTTTTCAAGGAGGTTTTGCAGTACATCATTAACTATTTCAGTTGCTTGACATACCAGGTCAGCATTGTAATTATGTAAAGTTGCTGTAAATGTTGTCATAAATTAGCAGGTTTCATTTTAGGGTCTAAGTAAGCTCCAAGTATTCAAAAGTGCTACAGAGGAAGGGAGAAGAGGGAAAATAATATATGCACAGAGTGTTATGTTGTTATAATTGAAAAAGTCTTATTTCATGGTAATTCACATGGTAATTGAGCTAGGAAATTCTTGTAAGAATATGCAGCTAATATTCAACAAGTGGTAATAAGATGTATTTACATTACTGCAGCACCAACTGTGCAAATGCAATTCTCTGGATGTCTCAAGGACATACCCATTCTGTGAGACAAACATCTAAATATAGTTTTCCAAAAGGTGCCGATAGAGAGGTATTTCTTCTGCTAGACATATTAAAGATGAATTACATTTGGAACAGATCCATTTTGTTATAAAACTACTCCATATGCCTATTTTGTCTTTTGAGGCCCCCAAGCAGAAAACTCTATATATGATAAGCCATCTGGAGATGTGTTATTAGAAAATCATTACTGTAAGCTGTCCCTGATCCAGTTCACAGGTGTATAACTCAGTTAATTTCAGTGGCATTTTAAATAGTGGCTGGTTAGATACTTAACTTACTCTTCATAGTAGGAACATTTGTCTTGATAACAGGAGTCTGGTATTGCCATTTCCTTTAAGTCACAGTCATTTGGTAATTTGCATATTTGCATCATACAGAAATAATTCATCCTTAAAACTTTTCCGTCCCCAAATCTGTGTTTTCTAGCCTACACACTTATGTGAACAATTAATGAAAGTGCTGGGTTTGTAATAACACAGGTAAAATATATACTTAAATTATCTGACATGGTTTGTAGTATACTTTGGACAAAGAAACAAATGCTAAACTTCATTTTCTGATTTTTGTTTCCTGAAGAATTCATTCAAATGTTTTGTAAAGCAAATAAAGCCCAAATAGATTCTTCTGAATAGCTTTCTAAAAAATAATTACATTAATGAAAGAAAATTAAGATGGGTTGGACAGGTATTGGTTAGGCAAAATTTGCTCCATTGTTGATGTTCCTCCAGAAAGAGAGAGTCAAAAATAGTATTGTGAGATATTTTACTTGCAAAGATGAGTTAAGCCTCAATTGTACTTAAAAATATTTGAATACAAGAGGATAGGTTGATGACAGGGCTTCAGCTGGCAGGGATCAGACCAACTCCAGTTAAATTATAATATTTTTCCTCCTTCGAGGTTTTCAAATGTGCTTCTTAAAGGGAAATGGAATGTGTTGCAGCTTTTGCTCCCATCAATTTCTCTGAGAAACTTCAAAAAAGGATTAAGTCCTGGACCTAACACAAAGGACACAGTCACTAGTTTCAGAGAGATTTTTAATGAGAAGTTCTAAATAAAAAATGTACTTCTTTTTGTTATTCATCACCAATGATTGCCCATTGTTATTAATTGAAAATAAAGAACATAGGAGAAATATAACCTGATATATATGAGGAATAGGGAGACAAATATGGTATTTGCATGTACCATTACTCAATGGGTCTTGTTTGGGTTCTAAATGGAAAATTAATAAGAAAAAAAGGATAATTTAAGTACTCAGAATTTCTCTCTAGATGACCTCCTGTTTAGATTAGCTATTAGGAAGAAATTCCTTACTATGGGAGTGGTGAGGCACAGGAACAGGTTATGCAGAGAAATGGTGGATTCCACATTGCTGGTTATGGCCAGGCTGGATGGGGCTTTGTGCAGACTGGTCTAGTGGAAGGTGTTCCATCCCATGTCAGGGGGATTTTAACTAGATTATCTTTAAGGTCCCTTCCAACCCAAACCAGCCTAGGACTAAGCTGAATGTTATTCATTGAAGCTTTGTGCTGATGATCACTTTTGGGTAAATACCTATTCATGTTAGCAAGAAAATTCTAGGACCTATGCAGTGCAGAATATGTACTGTTGAAATAATAAGGACCTCCTTTAATCAGATTATCATCTCTCTGAAATTTAAAATTAAATATTAGTTGCACTGTCTTCTATTGTCCCCTCATTCTTTATGTTTAGGTTTTCTTCTTTGCCTGAATGATAGGGTTCCAGTTTTATATAAGTGCATGTATATATATATATGCAAAATATAAACATACATATACGTATACAAAAAGCACTTATTAGAATATATATTGATTGAACAGTTATTTTACAAATGTACTCTAACTAGCTGCATATAGAAAAATATTTGATATACAAAAGGAAATCTGTCAAGGACTTTTGACACCTCAGATGTTTATCAGCGGCACAGAGTCATGTCTCTTCTTCCCTTCCCTCTTTTTAGCTTTCCCTACACAAACATGAACCTAGAGGAGCAGAAAACCCAGCTGTAGCACCAATTCATTTCCCAGACTGCACAGCTCAGAAAGTGTTTTGCCCATGGCTGCTAACTCCACCTCTCGGGTTGTCTGTTCCTCTCCTATGTGACACAACATCACAGATATTGAAGCATGTATGATCTCCTTTTAAATTTTCATGTAAATTTTTAATTAATTCAATTAGCTTCATGAATAAGGTAACTAGATATTAAGCAGTATAAAGGTGACCTACCTGTGCAGGCAGAACTGAATTACCCTTAAACATGTCCATCTGAATCTCTCAGAATATGAATTACGCAGATAAGTTATTATAAATAAATAATCTGATATCCATGTTAATGATTATGATTTAATTATGGTGTCTTACTCATTGCAGGCATATTTATGAGTTATTTTTTCTGTGTTTTCCCAGAGAACATTATTAATACACGCCGAAGGACACAGTTTAGCCATGAATACTAATGACCCATTCAAAGTAAAGTTATGCATTAAATTCTATGAAGATTTAGGTTTCATTCATTAATTGCACTTAGAGCACCACTATTGTTATGTTGTTATTAGTTAGCAAATACTACATCGTGTATGGAAGAATTGCCTTTCCATACTCATTATAGCAATTTTTTTATATGTAAATATCACTGTCATATGTGTAATGTAGATATAATCTATTATTCCAAAAAACTTCACCTTATGCAGTATATTTGGAGTTACTGTATAGATTTTATGAGTTGCTATTCAATATAGTAAGAAGGAAGGTATTTTCAGCAGCAGTAAGATAAAATTCACTTAATTTCTTATAGAAGGTGGAAGAAATTGGTGAAAATTAATTAACTTTTTAACAGGAAACTTTTAGTAATTATATGTGCTTTACCAAATTTCTAGCATAATTTTTTAAGCTACTTAAAGATTTGGAAGCAGTTGTCCCACTCAGCAGTTTTTCTGATTTGGCTGTCAGAGCAGCTTACTTTTTTTGCTTGTAATAAAGAATCAAACCAAAACTGAATGTTTTCTAGATCATTTCAGTGTGATACTTAGTGGATCTATTCAAATGAATATACATAGGTAGCGAATGTAATTCTGGACACCCCAGAGATGCCTCATCTGGACTGCAGATGCTGTTGCAAGACAGGAGCCAATGTTTCATAGGTGTCTGTGCACATCTCAGGTAATTCAGGATGTTTGCATGGTACTAGATGCCTATGCTTATGTTCACAACCTTCTTTCTAGGCATCAAAAAGCTAATAAGTTAGTTGTCCAGATTTTCTGTGTGATTAAGTGAAAGCCAGGAGAATTTCCAGAGTACAATATTTCTTTTGCTAAAGTGGAAGTCTAAGATAAGATGGATGCCCATTAGTTATGCCTTACTGTGGTACGGTGCAGATAACCAACCTCCACTTAGACATTTCAGGCATGCACTCTGACTGGAGATGCTCCAGACTCCACAGACATGGCCTAGGAAAAAGCATGCCATTGAGAATGAGCAGGTGCACCAAGATATCCTACAGAGACTTCTAAATTGTACTAAGCATCTGTGATTGCACAGATGAACTTTAAAATGGCATTCAGAATGAGATTCAGGCACCTTAATATTGATGTCCGTATTGTCTTCATTAGAATTAGTTATTTCAACCCCAGCATGCTCAGAGGTGATGCAGGGCATAAAGTTTTGCCTTTATGTAGAAACTTAGGGCCCTGTAAGACCCCTAAGAATATTTGATACTACCTTGTTCATGTCTTAGTAGAGACTCTAGTAGAGACACGTGTTCCTGTGAAATGGCATTTGGAGTCCAGGTCTCACATCCCAGGGCAACCTAAATGGGTGAGTGAATGCACACCACTGACAATACAGACAATACAGACAGTGATGTCAAGAGAAGTTTAACCAGGACCACCTGTGAGCGCCATGTCTCAAATGAACCTAACTGCTTATGTTTAGAAAACTGAATTGCAACTTTCACTTCTTATCAGATGAGTAATTCTGAGGGGACTGCTTACCATATTAATCATGAGAACTGAGACACTGCTCAGTATATACAACTGCTCTGTAGTCACCTAATTTTGGATACATAGTCAAACAAGACACTGAAAAAGGAAAAATAAACCACATTCCAGGTGTTAGAGACTAAAATCTAATTTGGGGTGTTTTAAAATCATGTGTTAGTTCTTTCTCACTCCAGTCCCTCTACCAAACTTCAGTCTAGAGTGAAAACTTGTATATGTGTGTGGCTGCACACAATGTCAACAACTCAACAAGTTACTGAAGAGATAAGTGGTTTGGACTTTCACTTGCTTATGGATGACTTTTAAAACTTGTCAGTGTTGTCAAGCATTCATGGGATGTTCTGCTTGAGTGACCTGACTTAGAGTGAGTCCTGCATGTTTGGAAGTAGTCTCTGCATTAATTCAGCTAACACAGAATTAGTGCACAGCTACTGGTCATTAATAGGAGGCACTGGAGTAGACAGGGGTACTCCTGTAGGGGAACTTCTCTTGAATTCATTAGTTTAGTGAGAAATCTCATAATTATTTTGAATCCTGCTGTGTTCTGATAGAAAGAGAGAAGTGGAGTTGCAACTGAATGATTTAAATCCTGTTTATGCTCAAGTTTCCTGGCAAACTGAAAGTGCTTGAAACAGAGAAGGAAGTCATTAGCAAAAAGGAAGTTTTAGCAGAAATCTTTAAATTATAAAGGCTGTATCCTTCCCTTTGATGTACATGTGAATCTTCCACTGAAGTCAACTGGAACAGCATTCATACTTTAAGGATCTGGATTTGTTCATAATCCTCTGAATTTTAAATTCTCATTCCATTATATCAAGTAAGGGAGAGAGGATTAGTTGGCAGTATCTGAGAGCTTTGATTTTTTTGTGGGATTTGTACATCTAGTAGAAAATGAAAAATTGAAAATGTATTACTCATGAAGATGAGCATTTTAAAATGCATCTTTTACAAACCTTGATTTTTGCATCAAGAACCTTCTCACTGTCTTTATCATTAACCAGTGGGTAGGAAAAAGAGATTAGAATTTCCAACAAAGAGAATAACTTTCTTTTTGATTGAATATACACAAACAAGGATCACAAAATCTACATCTTCACATTTTGCCATTGGCCTTATGCAGAGGACAATCTATCTACTCTGAATTGTAAGCTCCTTGAATTTCCCTTATCATTACTTTGATAAGCACCATGATAGTTTTACAACATTTTATTATTAATCCATAACTGTTGATTTGAGCATAGGCTTTTCAAAATGTCAAATATGTAGAGATAATAACACACTACAGAAAAACTTAGCCTAATGCTCTGTTAGATCATTACCCCACATAATTATCAGCAGTAATTTAAATGTGTTTAATCTCCCACAGACAATTCAAGTAAAGTTTTCATTGCTAATCAATTAATGTATTTTCCACTTATTTTAAGAGTCTATTGTTTCAAACATGTTTAAATATGGACATGTGATGTTAGAATTCAAAAATTTTAATTCCTTAATTAATTAAGGCAAAATGGATTGAACAAGCATAGGATTTATTAAGTTACCCAGTTGCAGACTATTTGTGTATTTGTATAAGAGAAATAACAGATAACAAGGAAAATGAAAGATTAAGCACACACTTTTGCAGTGGTATTTGATGAAGGTGGTATTTGAGACAGCAGTGAGGACTAGACTTCTTTGGTTGCTGCCTGATGAGTCACTGAAGGATTTTCTCAGGCACAGCCTTTCAGTCCAAAATTTGTCACTGGAAATAAGGGGTCAAGGATATAATTGCAAGTATTTTGGGATATCAGGAGGAACTTGTGAGGCTATGTAAACCTTGTTAAGAGGTGTTTAGGGAAAGCAACAAGGGTATGGAGAGGAGCAAACATGGGCGAATGAAGGAGAAGTGGGATTAAAAGGGAATAAAAGGAGAAAGACAGATTTAAGTTAGCCAATGTGCTATTCTGTCTGACCCCAGAGCCCTGTTACAGCCTATCAAATTTTGCTATGAAGTCTCATTTTTTTTAGTGTAATTCAGTCTCCTTTATGTGTGACTGCTGCAGTCTAAGGGCCAGCAACAGGAGAAAAGGTCACAATGCCAGTAGGTCTAGGTCCCAGAAGCCAGAGGGGCCAGCATGTAGAACAGGGTGGGTTGGTAGCAATCAGACCTGTGGGTGTTTGTCTTGTTCCAGTGATTTACACAAGAACACCTATATTCAAGAGGTCAATGTTAAAAGCTATTCATTCAGGTATGCATATTAATTCATTAACTTTGAGCTGGACTTGCTCAAAATCAGGAGGACACCTGCATCTGGAAGGACTGGAGGTTTGGTAAGTGATAGGCAAGGAGGGCTGAGGTCTGGGCATTGACATTAGGCATAAAATAGAGAGCCCATCCAAAATCTAAGGGAACTGCAACAGTGGGACTGCCTGTGAGATGAGTTCATACATAAAGCTGCAAGAGAAGATCAAACTGGACAAGCTGCTGAGTGGGGGAAGATCTGCACACAAGGAGAGGGGGCCCAGGGTTTGAGCATGGGCATTTACACAGAATTAGAGACTGTGCTGCTACTCAACGCCATTATAATTGTGGGTATGAATTTGGAGAGTGAATTGGGGAATTTATCTGTGAATTCTCTCCTGAATTTGGATACTATTTGTGTGGGGCTGGTTTTCAGTAGCAAACTTTAATCTTGAATATCCAGAGGGGAATAACTGGATATGGCCCTCTGCATCTCTGTTTTCTGGGAGTTTTTACCGTGGTACATATTCATGTTGCTAAAAACAACAGTCTGCATGGCCAGCTGCATTAATGTGCATGTGTGTGCTCCAGCCCCTCTGAAATACTCACTGAGTGCTGCAACTGTCTGGACCTGTACCTGGGCACAGCAGCAGCAGCAGCCTCATCTGCTGGGTTGGAGAGACCCTCAGGTCTGGACTGCAGTGACCAGGAGGAAATACCTTCCATAGCCTGGAGACTGCTCCCTTCACAACCTTAACACTCAGTGCCTTCATCAGCTGTTGTCCATTCTGCCTTGCTTATCTCGTTCAAGTTTATTGTATCTGGCCTTTAAAAAATATTAATTATTTTTACAAATGGAATTAGAAAGCCTGATAAAAATGAAACTGACAGTTTTTGATTTGAGGGGTTTATTTTTCAATCTGAGTAGAGATCTTTTTTCTTTAAAAAAACATTTCTTTGAGAGGAAAAAAAATCCAAACCAATTTAATCCCAAATAATAAAATATAAACCTTTGCAGAATTTGACAGTTCTGATTTGCAGATATTGAAAGAAAATTCTACTCATGGAAGCAATTTTTTTTTTTGCTTATACTGATATTTTGCTTTTGTCTAAGCATCTGCTGCCAGCAGACATCAAAGATAGAATACAGACTTGGATGAATGTTTCTTCTGTTCTTACATTATAAAACTTATTTCTGTTCTTGCCACTCTTGAGTCAAACAGCTATGTCAAAATTATGACATCAAGCTGTTTGTATTGAAATTAGAACATAATACCAGGACAGTTCTTACTTACCATACTGACTTGTAAAATGTTTTTTGAACTAATTACATCATTTTACACAGCTTGCTCAAGTCCAGCAAATAAAAAATGCAATGTTAAGTAACTAGCATTGTAGAGTCAGGTCTACATCCAGTGAGGTATTTAAATGCCTAGCATCTACTTAGTTCTTCAAATGCCCATTTAAACAGCTAGGAACATAAATATGGACCAGCATAATAAATTATCAACTGGATTTCAGACTCTGTTCTCCACTGTGACTTCTGCACTGTGATGCAAACTCATCTTCTATAAAGGCCAAAATCATTTTGTCATGAAACTGTGGCTAATTAGGATGCTACCTGTTGTCTAGACAGTCACAGCTGCCCTGAAACCACTCTTGGAAATAATTAAAATTGATGGCCTTCAGCCTTTTGATGATCTTTGCAACAAGGGAGCATCAACTCTTACAGTCCACTTGACTCTGTATACTCTCATACAAAAGACACTTAATAAAAGCCAAGGAGCTGGTTTTATTAATTACTCAATGTCATTAGCAATGTTTCACATTACTGATTTTGAATTCACTAAGTAGCAATGCTTTTTCCTTTTTTCATCTCCCAGCACAATTGCATTTGAAGTCCCTACATGCTAATGATATAAAAGCCAAGGAGTTCTCAGTATAGACTGAGCCTACTGCATTATACCCTGAATTACTCACAATTTGCCTGTGGAGTGTGTGAGTGCACAGGAAATAATCCACTATTGCTCCTAGGCCAGACTAATCTATGCTTCCATAAAAGCTGAGAAAAATGGCAGGGCAGCAAGAAAGGGGAAGAAATTTTAACCTTAGCTCATACAGCTTTAGCAGAGTGTCCAGTCCTATCCTGGCAGCAATGCCAAAAGAGCAGTGCCACAGAGTGTTCAAATTTCAAAATTGCTTGCAACTTTTCACTAAGCCATTTGTCTTGTTACTAGACAAATATTTTATCCCTTTATTCTTTGTTCCTTTTTGTATGCAAGTCAAATTGCTGCAGAACTTTTTGTTGAAGGATTGAGAACGGTGTGAGAACAGGATGGGGAAAAAAGGGCTGCAGCACTGTCACCACTTCCCAATATTTGTCATCAAGATGACTGAACCAGATTTAGCAAGATGCTAAATCCACAGGCCAGACTCTGCCCTTTTACATAATGATGAATCTATATAAATTCAGTGCCACTAATTAGATTTACACCTGTGGAAATCAAGTACTCTGTTTTGCCCTTCTAGAGCTTTCTGTTTCTCCTAGCCTCAGGGCACTTTATTGAACAACCTCTAGGCACACTCAGCAATGTTCCTGCCATTATGTCACTGCCACAGATGTTAGGAAGTTGAAAAGAAGCCTTCTGGGTATCTCTTTTGTACACACCTTGAAACAAAGCACATTGAACTTTGTCCAAAAATCAGTTGAGTGAGTAGGAAAATGTCTGTGAGTATCAAATGCCATCAGATTTCCCAGCTAATACTCATTGCTGAAATAAGATTGCAACAAGTACTTTGATCCTTTGAATGCCACTTGACAATTTTTCTTTAATACAATGTTTCTTATTTATCTAAAATGTGGCATGCATCGCTGTTATAAACTAATTTTAATAATTTCTGCTCCATTTCCAACAGTTGAAACACATGCTATTGATTTTCCCTCTTTTATTTAAGCTGCCTTAATGGCTTATCTCCTTGGCTGTCTTAGCCATAGCCAGAGCAACTTCTAGACCAAGTACTATCCAAGTTTTGCTCAAAATAATTAGAAGTTAGCTTTGAAACCTGTAACTTGACTTGCTTATCGAGGTCTGCTGATCAGTTTGCATGCATCCAGTGTGAAATTATACCTCTGGAGAAGGTGATGCTGTTCAAAAATTGATTACTTAGCTAGATAAATTTATGATCTTCCAGAAAAAGCATCAGTCACCTGGACACACTAAAATTAGTGTATTTGAAGACAGTGGCAAAAGTTTATGTTTAAGTATAGAGAGGCCTGGCTAAACGATTATGTCTCTTTCCATAAGGCTGAAAAGCAGATATGAATGTCATTTCAGAGAAGATCAAGCCTATTCAGGACCTCACAGGCATGGATAGTAGGCTGTGCATTAGCATCACAAAAAGGTTTCATTGCCACTCTGAGGATGCAGTGTATCTTGCTGCAAAGAGAGAAGTGATTTACTATCTTTTTAAAACAAAAATATAACCCCTTTGGGCAACACCAGGCACAGAAGTTGGTTCTGTTCCCATCTTACAGAGAGAAGCAATGCTCACAGCAAAGTATGTTTCTAACAGCATGTTAACAAGAGAACTGCAGCAGTTCATGACACTGTTTAGAAAATAGGGAGACTGTAAAGTATTTTCTGATGGAGAATTTCCATAAATATTATGGAGAACTTCAGGCATTGAGTATTACTTTTTTTTTGAGTGGGAAAGATGTTAAAGGATGAGGCTGCTAATTACCAAATACCTAAAGAGGATAACAACTGATCAAGTAACACTTGATTGCAGTCTCTAAAGAAATACTTTTAAAATAAAAAAACAGTAACAGATTGTTTTTACATATAGTCAGCTGTTAAATCATCAGAAAATTTTCTTTACAGTACAAGTAGTTAGCTTTTTCTTTTCACTATAAAAAAAAAAGCGGGGTGGGGGGGATATGGGTAGTATAAATGGATCCAAAAGTGACAGTACACCTTTGTTGTGTTTGGAATGGTTAGTATCAGTGTTTTATAAAAAGATTGTTATGTGTTTGCTTTTTTTTTTTTCCTCTTCTGTCAAAGGACAATTTGATGGGTTAGGATTTATATATACTCTTTTCCTTCTAAAAAGGAACAGGAAACATAGCATTTAGTTGTGAAAGAGACTAAAAGGAAAGTATTTTGTGGCAGATGGGATTTTTATGAGCTGTTTGTCACTATATACCAGTCTTGTTAAGGAGAAATTGTTTTCTGCTTCATTACACTAAGATAGCTCTGTTTAGGGTTCCACTCAGCTGTGAAATTACTTTAAAACTTCTATAAGGAATAGAGATGGGATTTTTTTATAAAAAAAAAAAAATTGCTAATACAGTACAAGGAATAGAAA
This sequence comes from Chloebia gouldiae, assembly GCA_003676055.1. NCBI lineage: Eukaryota > Metazoa > Chordata > Aves > Passeriformes > Passeridae > Chloebia > Chloebia gouldiae. The sequence continues at coordinate 15,007,547 of QUSF01000009.1, read as the reverse complement.
TAAAATGGTCAAACACACTGTTCTTTTAGTAGAAGAGGGGAATATTGCAGAAATGTTGCATTGTATACTTACACTTAATCAGCTGGTTTAAGATAAAAAGACTCTTCAGAGAACTATTATTTTCTACACCAAAAAACGTTCACATTAGTCTACATAAAAAGACTAAAAAGACATTAGGGGAAAAATTAAAATTATGTTGGATTCTTTGTGCTGCTTTTGAGGAAGATAAAGTACAAAAAAAGAATTAGATGGACACAGACACAAATATAAGTATGAAAACACTGGGCCAGAACCTTTGCCTTTTGTCCATGGACCCTGGCAGGATGATGCTGTTCTTATGCTTTTCTCAAGTATAAGCTCTGAATCCTTAGACCTTTGCATCTTGCCCTGGGCAATTACAATTTAACAGTCCCCATAACCTTTCTCTGTGGTAATTCTTCACTATGACTATGTTTCTGACCCTTTTTGCCATGTCATTTCTCTCTCTCTATTTTAATGCCACATCAAGTCTTTATTCTATGATATGAACTTTAAATAATCTGCAATAAAATCCCTCTATTCTTAGTGTATCTTGTCATGATTTTGAGGAAAGTTCATCAGGAAAGAGACTTGCCACAAGGTAAAGCTGGCTTGCAAGGACATTGTTGATCCTTCTATAAGCCAGGGGTCAAAAACCACCTATTAGGCAAATCCTCTTTGTCCTGCCCTGCATGTACTGGTGTCAACTCAAAATTTTGGCGTATGCTCATATAGAAAAGGTTGATCCCTGTCAGTCCCTCACTCTCTATGTATGTTTTAAAAGTTAGTAAATGCAAGTGTCTGACCCTAACTCCACAATCTTCAGGTCAGCTTCTGGAAATGGTCTGTTCTTTTACAGCAGCTGGAATCTTTCCCTTAACCCTCAAGATGATTGTCACGCTCTCTCCTGCTGATATTGCACGGGCTATGTGGAAAGACACATTCTCTGATTTTCCTACTCTTTCTCCCAATGGGCAAGAAAGAAAGGAACTTATACCTGCTGTAAGAGCATTGCACACCACAGTGTTCTGGGAATTATTGCACCTGGAGAAGTCCAAGTGCTCTATTTCATCACTGTCAGTCACTCCCAACCTCCTACTTCAACTGAGACAATCTTCACCAATATTGTGGGACTCCTCAGCAGGAGAATGTCTAAATTTTCAGATGCTACTTCTAATTAGTCATATTCCACAGAACACTTCCTTAATGTTGGAACATCTCAACAGGACATCTATATGTGTGGTAGTCACACCAGATATGGATTAGCTTTAGACATTCCTTGACTAGTGAGGGAAAATAAAGGCATTTAACCTTTTTTATTACTATTTTTGCATAAAAACCATTCATTAAACAACTGTGCAAGCAGAACTATGTCTTTTTATCAAAGGTCCATTTCCCTATTACAGAAATAAATAAATAAATAAATGAAAAGCAACATAACAAACTCTAGAAAGAGGTCCTGAGACTACTTTTTTTTATTTTTATGTAGTATTAAAATTTTTTCCTGTCATACAATTCATTACTAAGATGGACCGCAAGACAAATGCTCTGGATTATTCTTATTTTTGAGGAGCCTTTCTGTATTGTTGTCATCTCTGTAGAAAAATGCTGTGCTTGCCTGAGCAACTTCTCATGTATTTGGGGGTCATTGTTTCTTCTAGTCATGTAGTTAGTTGTGCATGGGAAATGCAGGAATTGATGCTTACTAATACACTTAAAAGTACTGTAATTTTCTCCCAGTAAGTGAGACTAAAACCAAGTTATTGAGCATAGCTTTTTCTCTCCAAGTGAACTAAAATTAGAAAAGGCAAAATAAGCAGTACAAAAGGGTAGAAAAATATAACTGCTTCTTGAGCTATTGAAATCAAAATAGATCCTACGTTAGACACATTTAATAGTCTGAAATTAGAGGCTTAACTGATAGAAAAAGACATAACTCTGTGACAGCCAAGGGCAGTTTATCTAAACTAAGGATCTCTTTTACAATCTTTTTCTCAAATGATGTCCTTAAGCTATTAACATGACTAACAAGGAAGACAAAATCTGTCCTTTGGCCACCAATTATGACCTGATGTGTAGCACACTAACTGAAGTCATATTGCAAACTGAACATATTTACAAACTGTGAAAAGGCTTGAGAATCCAGTTAAGGAAACTTTAAATGACTAAACTCATAATTTGAAAGTAAAAACGCAGTTGGTTTGCTTGCCTGCAGAGAATGTGCAGGCAGATTTCATTATGAAAATGCTCAAGTCCTCCAGGCTTAGTGACAGCTGAATTCTACAGTATGCTCCATTTGGTAATAACTCTTAGAAGATATATGTCTCCTTTTCCTGTTAAAGATAGGTGTTACGTCTTCAGTAGCACTGGTGCTGAGTGTAAAAGCTTCCATCATAAAGATGAAGAACTAGATAGTTACTCTCAGGTGGCTCTACTAGATAGGTTTTTATAATCTTGCTATGCTTCAGAATGTCAGGCATTTCTTTATTTCAAAAAATGTAGAAGGATAAAACTCACAAGAAAGGAAATTAGAATTAGAGGAACCAACTAAACTTTTGAGCAACTCTATTTTCCTTGCTGTCCTATATCAGTTCACCTGTTTCTCTGCTTCTTTCTTTATGCTCCAAATTTCTCCATGCCTCTCTGCAGTGTCTAGGGGGAATAACTGAGTTTGGTTGTTGTTTCAGTTTTGTGGTTTTTCTCTTGCACACTGATGGATTTTTTATTTGGGATGTTACAGCTGTAGATTTTTGAAGTTAAAAATTAAAATCTTCTCTTTAAATAACATAGGTCATTTATTCCCCCTATTCATACATTTTCCTAGGGCTGCAAGTGCTTTCTTTGTCTTCCACAAGGGCAGCAGCAATTATGTATGACTGAGACTTAAACATACATTTTTTAGGAATTGGCCACTTTTGGAAAGACATATGCATTTCCATCATTTTTTATTACTTCTTAGAAGATAATTCCACAAAGAGTATATAAATTACCAGTTAGAAGACCTTGATTGTTAACTAAGTGCTGTTAGTAGGTGCAGGTGCTCACACTGAGAACTGAATCTTCAATGAAGATTTTGTTTAAGTCATGACTCTTAAATGTGGGAACAAGGTCCACTCTGTTAAATGATATTGCTCAGAGAGCAAATATTGCTCAGAGAGCAGTTATAAAAGAAGACTGAAGTGCCTAAATTCTTTTGAAGTGCAAAGGACTTCTGAATCCAGAAGATGCCATTCTATAATCTCTTCAGTGAACACAAGTTTTTAATCTGAAACTTCCCTACATTCTTTCTGTACCATTGTGCCCACCATTACCTTAGGCAAGCTGCCAGGTGCCTTAGCTTCAGAGTTGCATAAAGGAAGTCGGGCAGTGACTACAGCCCATGAACAACCTCATCTAATAGGGATCCACTAAGGTGTAGTTCATCACAAGCAGTGTCCTTGGCAAGGGCATTGAAGCTTGGGGAAAAGTAAAGAAAGGACCTATTCAGACTCAGAGTAAAGTGACTTAACTCATTTTTCCCCAATATGGTATTCCAGTGCCATTCCAGCAACCTGGAATGTTGCAGCTCTCCTCTAGCCATGTCACTAGGTAGTCACAGCTACCCCAAACCCCATATCATCCCTACCTTGTGCATACCTTGTAAACACAGGCAGTGTTATCTCACTGTAAGAAGATGAGTAGACAAGGCTCTTAGGAGCATGGTTTAGTGGTGAACTTGTCAGTGTTAGCTTTACAGCTGGACTTGATGATCTTGATGATCTTTTGCAAAAGAAATGATCCTAACATTCTATGATTCTATTACTTGAACACCTACATTTGGACAACCAAATCCTGCCCTAAATTACAAACCTCGCTGCTGAAATAGATTCTTTATTCCCTCTCATTGATTTGGTGATGTCTTATTTTTCTCTCTTTTTTTTTTTCAATCTCTTGGATAAATTTTCAGTTAGGAGTTAGGTATATTTTCTAAATTCACAAAGATCACACATCTTTGCAGGAAGCCTCTGAAACTCTGGGGTCAGTTTCTGATCAGAAAACAACATGCTCAGACAACATCTGCTATTAAGGATTTGGAAAAAAGGAAGAGATGACATAGAAAATGTTTATACAATATAAACATAAATGCACAGAGGTATTTATTTAAGGATGTAGCAGCCTTCTGTTGCAAGAGATAGCTGGGCAAAAGAGTTGGACTTCCCAAATTTTTTGAGAAAGGATAAATAGTTATCAAAACTGAATTTGAAGTAAAGCAAATAAAATATTTGTTGATATACTGAAAGCTCCAGTCTCAATTCACACTGAGGATAAACAGCTTGGAACACAAGTGTACAGCCCATGAGTATATTTCTATGAGGGGGTGAAAATGAGTGAACTACCTGGAAATTACTCTAGGATACTGAAAACCTATTGTCTCTACTCTCTCTACAGGCCTTACTCTTTGTTGTCCTGCTCTGGGTAGACTGCAATGGCAACTTTACTATTCACCTTTTTTTCTCTCATAGAAGAACTCCAGGGAAATTTTCTTTCATATGGACAACTCCAAAACCATGTATGGCAGCTTGCTATTGTCAGCCACAAGCCATGGATTATTGCTTTCTTCTGCATGCCAGATAAACAAGCTGAGACTCAAGTATTTGTTGGGGAAAATAAAATATTTTTGAGCATGGATAGTAAAGGGATTTAGTCTAAAATAATTGACTCTTCTTCAAGCATAAGCTCTAAGTGCTGGGGATTAGTGTTCTGTTTATTTTTTTTCCTTTTTTATAAGTCTCCTGTTGTCAGTGTGTTTCTTATTTAATTAATACCACAGACTATAAATCATTTCCTTGTTTCCAAATTTTGACAGCTTTAGCCACTTTTAGAGTAAGAGCTGTTGTAGTGTGAAAAAAAAAATCCAAACAAATATATGCTTCAAAATGATTATTTCACCCTAGAGACTTAATTTATACAAAACAGATTACCAGAATACAATAAAATTCCCATTTAAACACAAGTCATCAATTTTCTGTTGAGTGAAGCGTAACTTAAATTATGAGGATTTAATTATAGTAATGATTATACTGTTGGGGTTGAAAAGTGATTCATGTTCTGAGCTTGATTTTTTTGTGCTTCCTTTTCTGTATTTCTCATTAGCTTCACTCTATATGTTCCCAAAAATCTTTCTCTTATCAGAGTAACAGAGTCACTCCATAACTGTGATTTTGTTTTCCCAGAAGCTGGTTAAATTTTGAAGGTATTCAAATAAGATGTTTTTGAAATAGAGACCATGTCTCTGATTAGTGCAGTAGCTCACACTTGGCACCTAGGGACCTGCAGGGATTGCTCCACAATGGTTTAGCATGCAAGAATCCCATTTTGAAAACACTTCTTACTTGCAGATTTCCCTGCCACAGGAGCATGCTGCCTCCAGCCTCCTTCTTCCCTCCAGCTGATTCTTGTCTGCAGGCTGACCAGCAACTTCACTGTGGTTTCTCAGACCAAATATTACACTTCAGCATATTTGTCCCCTCTTCCTATTGCTTAGCACCCTTATTCCTCTTTGCCTGGCTTTGCGCTCTGCCTGGAGGGAGTGCTGGGCTGCCAGCACCCTGTTCTGCAGGATGGGTGCCAGCACCCCACCCTGCAAAGCGTGTGCACCTGTGGAAGCCTCCCAGCCCATTCCTTGGATCACCTCATCCGTGCAGGGGAGGGAAGGAGCTGGGTCATCGCAAGTCTAAACCAGAGTCAGCCCAGTGTCTGCTGGCCTGGGATCACAGGATGACACCGGGGCAATTCAGGCAGGAAGGGGCCTCAGGAGTCTCTTGTGCAGCCCCCTCCTCAAAGCAGGGTCAGCTCTGAGCTCACACCAGGTTCCCTCAGAAGCTGAGGTTGAACGGTTCATCCTCACGGCTAAACAAGAGAAAATCACCTAGAATCTTCCCTTTAAATTTACACCCTTTATAGATGGCTGCCAACATACTTGTCAGAAGCTAGTTTTCCATCACCTCTAGGTATATAAATATTTAGTCCTGTACTCTCAAGGACCACAAGGCAAAAAGAAAACTTAATTCTGATTTTGCATCTGAATTTATGATTTTCCCATTTTTAAGTGATTTGTCAGACTTCCTAGAAAAGATATGTGTCTTTGTAACATATTATTTCTCTTTCAACTATCTTTAATAACTTTGCTACTCCTTGATAGCCTTTATTTTCAGAATCCAAATATTTTTAGCATGCTGTGTTTTAGGGGAATAAAGGTGGCTTTTAAACTCCTATATATTGGTATAACCATACATGCTGTAGGAAAAGTTAGATGGACATCTTTCAGTTCAAAGTTGTGTTCTGCTCAAGCAAAGAGATCAAATTGACCTATGCAGGATTCCCCTTTTAACACAGTAATTTAAATCAGTATTCATATACTGAAAACCATATGAAAACCTTTCCAATCACATAAGGCTCAAAATTCTTCCTTTGAGCATCAGATGTTTTTATTCTTGATATTTTTTTTAAAACTTCCTTTGCAGATTAAAAGCCAAAGTTCCCAGAAGATTCCTGACATAATAGAAATAATAAACCTCTCTTGGTAGGATTTTTTTCTGATTTTTTTGATCATGACACAACTACAAAAAAAAAAAAGAAAAAAAGAAAAAAAAAAGAGGGTTCTGAGTGAGCTCTACAGATGGTGTGAGTTACCCATTAGGGAACAGAAAAATTATAAGAGTATAATGGAACTGATATAAGATTATCAGACATAAAAAACCAGTCAGGAATAAATATAGTCTTGTGACTAGAAGATTTCTGAGAGACACAGAACCTAGAGTACTCTCCAAAGAGCCTGCTTTTACCTTAAAGCTTAGCAAATTCATAGGAGGGATAATCTGATACAATACTTGCCACTTTCCCCAAAAGATATCTTCCATTCCCATAATCTCTCAATTCTATTTCCTAGCAGGTTATCTACTGTTTTATTATCTAATGAATTTGTATTTATAATGGACAGCCCTTCTTTAATATTTAGCAACTCTAGGTGAAAAACATTGTTGAGGGTATCTTAGATAATCCCAGAGAAACTCCATGTCCTCCATTGTTCAAAGTACCAAATTTCTTTTTGCAGACCTGGTTCTTAGAAGTGCTTATTTGACATTTTTGATGGGCACATGCTTTCAGCCTGCTTATTCATGAAAAGGAACATCCTCTGCCATTATCATAATGTTTCTTCTAATGCTGTCTCCTAATAAAAAACTTCTTTTACCTAATTTAAAAATTCAAAATTTCTTGGCTTGATAAGCTGTCCTGAAATTGACTAAAATAATATAAGGTAAAAAAAGGGTTTTCTAACAATGGGTCTTGTGTGTCCCTTAAGCCTGCTTGATGCTTTTATCACAATTTGTAAGTGGTGCTGTAAATTCATTTGACTCTGTGTCATAAAAACCTGAAGCTGTGTAAATCTATTTGCAGTATTATGACACATATTTTTTTTTAAATTATGTAACTTGAAATAACCAGTAATATCTAAGTACTGAACCAGCAAACAAAGAAATCTACAAGCAATCTGATACATTTCAGTGTTTGCAAAGTGTTGACTACATTTGTCTTTCAGCTGCAGACCTAAGCTGAATACAAAAATAGAGAGTATTGGGATCTAAAATGATGTGCAAGAGAATGGTAATTCATATAAATTAAAGTGTATGGCAAGAAAAACAAACATCTGTACCTAAATGATTGTTATAGCATATATTCAGAATAAACTATTTGATCTTCTGGTCAAGAAACCTAATCAATTTTGTACCATTCGTCACTCTCCTGAATTTACAGGAAATATAGTTGGTGCCTTGATAATGTGATTATGGCAATAAACCAGACCTCTCTAGAAAAACACCGAAATGAAATGAGGATTTCCAGGTGTTATGAAATTATATGCAAACATCATCACTTCTACATGTGAGGAGTAGTACATTAGAAGGTATTGTCATATGAAGGAAAAATACAGACTAGGATATATTCATCATTTTGTTGTAATACTTTCAAGGTATATTCTCATTTTGGGAATATATAGATATATAAGTTTCAAGGCAAACTTTTGAATGCATAGAATCCATAAGTCTGTTTTTCTTAACCTTTCTTTATTGTATCTGACAAGATTCCTAGTGTTCATCACTTCCATAATTCCACTGATGCTCTTTTACTGCATGTCTTGATAAATTTGTCTGATCCACATACCATCTACAACTGCCACAGTAAAAGCTGTCAGTAGCTGAGGAAATGTGCCTTCTATAAATAGTAGATATATCTCTCTTTTCTTCTCCTACATTATCTAAACCCTTTTTTATTCTCTGCCACAGCACACAGTTTATTAATGCCAAAATTACAATATTCTATTTGACAGAGTAGTTAACACTGGCACTTTTATAATGTAAAAATAAACTCAATTAATATGTCATTCTGAGGTGTTGAAGGTGGGGTGCAGCTTTAAAACCTTGTGATTGGAATGTCTTCTTAGGAAAGGCAAAAATAAACTTTATGCAATAAAGTTTAATTGCTTTATTTGTACATTTAATTGGCAGAGGAATAAACTCAGATACCAGAAAGAATCTTAACCAGGAACTTTAGTTTATTTCCTATTTTTAAATATTTCAGTCTATTTCTATTTTAAACTACTTCCACTCTAGAGACTGACTTGTTAGGGGAACTTTTACACAGTCCAATGTTTGGGAAAGAATGGCAAAGACAAAATTGTACCTTAGTCCTAGTAATTTAGGGATCACAAAACTAAAGAGAAACTGTATGTGCACATGTGAGAATACATTGTCAGAACTTCACAACACCTTCCATAATGTCTTAGTTTTGCAGAGAAGAATATTAAACTGAGCTAGTAGTTTTTCCTCACAGGAATTTATCTCTATCCTCTATAAGATGATCTAATCTAGAGACATGTATTAAGGAGCATTTTATGCCTTCTATATTATTAGACAGATAAATATTGCACAGTGTAAGCTGTTAAGTTCAGCTTGGACAAGAAAAATTCTTAATTTTAAATCTGAAAAATCCTCCAAGTTGTCTTCTCCTAATGAGACAACAAGACTGAATGAGTTGGAACTATTTAATGAACAATACACTTGCAATAGCTTTATAATAATGTTTAACATATTATGAAATATTTTTTTCAATTTTCATTAATTTCATTTGTTCATGAATTTCATGAACAAAATGACCTATGCCAGACTAGGAATAGGGGGTTTTTAATTTATATAACTTCCTATAAAAGTCCATATGCACTTTGTTGCATGTAACAATAAAAAGCATTCACTGCATTTACCATAAGTGACATAATATTTTACTTCACATCATTTTTCTGAACTTCTACTTCTCATACTACAAAACATCTTGCAGACACTCTGCAGTGACAGTGTAAAATTTAGTATTGATTGCCTCTTTTTTCTCCATTCCCTCACTCAGTACTTCAGTGCTTACAATATTTATACTGAAATATGTCACATCTACTGGGCAAGAAGAGGTTTTTTGACGTTTCAACATTGCCTTCTCAAGTAATTTTATATTAATATGGGGGAAAATTAATTAAGCAAAAGTTTCAATTTATTTTTGCATTCCTGTCTCAGGAATTTGTATAAAGGATTAAGTATACTAAGATGTGGGTTCCCTATAGCTGAATGCAGACCTATATGTAAACAGCAGCTGAGGAACTATTCTTCCTTATGGCCTTCCTTTCTTTTCTCTAATCCCAGGAGAAATGTTGAGCAGCAGCACCGGGGTCTGTGTGGATGAAAGAATGCATTTGCTGAATGTCCATAGCACTGACCAGCTAGGTATTTTATGTCAGCAAATTCACATACCCTCATCCTTGTCACACTTCCCAGTCAGGTCTGGTGATAGCAATGCAGAGGAACAAGAGTATTGACAAATTCTTGTCATCAGTGTACTACAGAGGTACACAGAAAAGGTGAGAAATCTCATGTGGTAAGGGCACATTATAAAATACTAAACAGTAAAATTCCCTAAATTAAATATTAACCTCTTTACTATTTTATTTTAATATCCATCTATTTATACCAATTTAACATTTCCATGTTATTTTTGTTTAACTAAACATGCTTATATCTAAAGATACAGTCAATATCTTTAAGCTTCTCTATACAATCCACTCTGCACCAGCTGGCCTCAAAACCAGATAATACTTACTAATTTTAATTTATTATATAGTTTTATTCTGAATGATTCAGAGGGCTCTGTGATTGCTTCATGCTTCATAATTTCTGAATGAATTAAAAATATCTCAAGAAGAGGAATGGAAACTTTGAAAGATCCACCAGAACCAGAACTCTTTGAAAACCACTGATGTAGGTTCAAACAAAGCTTCCATATCTCCAAGCCACAAGAGACAGCAAAAAAGAAACAAAGCAGAAAACAACTTACTTTCTGGCAGTAGTTTGTTCTTTAGCACGAGATTGTTAGCCTTTTATGACTTCATTCAATAAATTCAGGAAGTGTTAGCTATCAAAATATATTATTTCAAGCATGAGGAGAACCATACAAAAAAAAAAAAAAACCCAAACCTAAAAAAAAAACCCAAAGAACAAACAAAAACTCAACAACTTTTAGATTTACTGTACTGGAGTTCTTCAGTTTACTAAGAGCTTCTTTAGGATTTGAGTTAAATAGTTACAGGTCAGAGCTTTTCTCAGTTGTTTTTTTTTTTTTCAAAATACTGTCCATGCCTTGACTTTTCCAAAAGTTTTTGCAGATTTCTCACAGCCCAATAATTAAATATAATACACTGTATTGAAATTAGTGTAACTCGGGAATGGGAAAGTAGGGAAAGATTTTCTTGAACAAATGGCAAGTTCCCTGAAAATTGAGGGTTTGGAATAGCTGGAATTTTTCACAAAATCAAGTCAAATGTACCAACATGTTGTTTGAGATAACTGAAAACATGGATGGTAAGCAATAAAATGTATTGAATTCTGAATAATTTCCTGATCCTTATTTAATTCTGCCTTACACAAATCTTCTCATGAAGAGTCTTAGACTTTTGATTGCTCTACTCTTATGGTCCAAAGACAATCTACATCCAAAGACAGTTTTGCAGGTATCACACCCTATTTTAATGAGCTTGGACTACCATGTCTGACACGTGAAATCCATCACAATAGGAGAGGGCACTATATACACTGAGCAGACTGACATCCTAAGGAGTTGTAGGGCTATCAGCCCTCCTTTTAGAAGAGCTGAGACCGTCAAGCGAATATGTGTGAGTAGATTCAGTCAACGAAAATGTTTCTCATTAATTTTATTTTCTATTGCAAATTTTAGCCAAATTTTAATGTCATATTCTGAGGATTGAATCACTCAACTCATATATTGCAAGACATGTATTTTATATAAGAATAAATTTGCAATGTAGCATACCTCTCTGAGTTGTTACAGCTAGGCACTATATAAGAGATTGACTGATAATTTCAAGCCCTCACTCAGAATACAATGTCTTCCTTCATTGGAAAAGGGGAGAGAAAACAAGTACAGGAAGCAAAAAAATATGACTTTCATTTGCAATTGAGGCTCAAGTAATTATGTTTGCAGCTTGAATTTTAAAATTTTCTTGCTGCTCAAGACTTTTGTCTGCTTTTAATTAAGACTTGCATGTTGGTTGAAAAATAAAGCATATTTGCATAGAAATAACCATGACAAGTAGAAATCTTAATTTTAAGTAATTTTAATCACTTTCCTGGATTGCTAATTATTTCTAGTTGATCCATTTGAAGTGATTCCTTGCCGCAGTTGAGTATATTCATACCAATCGATGTTCTCCGTGGGACTGGGAGATCATGTGCATATGGATATCTCTGGGAGGGGGCAAAGAGTACTTTTTATCACAGTCTAACAATTAACAGAAATTCTTAGTCCATCTTGCTTGAGCTCCAAAAAAAAAACAACATTATAGTTACTTGTAGCTCTAGGTAAGGTAAATATTTGATGTTATAGTGGTGAATCAGTTTTAGTGATATACAAGTCAGCTCCTGATATATATGCTCTGAGCCTTAGCTTTTAATAGTACTATAGATACTAATAAGAAAGGCAAGGTCAATTCTACTGCATCTGCTGCTGTTGCTTCATGCTACAGGCAGATAATCTGGGAGACAGAGCCAGCAGAGCATCCAGCTAATGAACTCCCTTGAGACTGATGCTTTTCATAACCTGAAAAACAGAAGATTGCTATTAGCAACCTCAGTGATGGAAAAATAGTTCAGAATATATTTTCCTGCTAAAATGTCTTAAAAAGGTGACAAAACTAATCCTCTTCAATGCAAAGAACCTATACCATGTTCTAATTTAAACTTATAATTCTTTTGCAAGCTGAAAACTGAACAAAAACTGGATTTCCTCAGACATCTTATGAGTGTTGCTTTATATTTGCTTCCTCCTGAAATTTTTAAAGGAGGAAAAATGGAGATAATATAAATTACAGAAACCCCTCCCCCCATTTCTAACTCTGAAAGAACAAGAAACTTGAAATCTACTGATGCTGTGACAATTCCTAACTGACAGCGATGTTTTGGGGTCATGTGGAATACCTGTCTAGCACAATGTAGCAGAGTTTTCCAGAGCATTTTTGCTTCTCTATTAAAAATAGTAAGAAAACTTAATCAGAAGAATACATTAGCATAGTGCATTACACTAAGAAATATTAAATCAGCTGTTTTGGGGTACTTTGAAAATATTGCAGAGGATGTTTGAAGGAGGACTGTTGTTATTTACAGACTGAGAGGTACCCAAAGGATATATCTGAGTTTGTAAACTTTGCAGAGTTAGGTAAGTTGCTATGTTTGCATCCCACTGCATTTCCTGATCTTTAATTTAATCATACATTTAGCTGAACATTTTGTAGGATTGCTTCACATATTTTTATTTTACTGATTCACATAGCACAGGCATGAAAAAAGCAAATATGTGAGAAGGAAGTCATATGATTTGAGTGTTTAATATGGAGAGGTGAGAAGAGGAAAGGAAATTATGACAAAATGAAGTACCTTACATGCTCATAAATGTCTTCAAATTCCTGTTATTTCTGTTTGGGGTTATGTTTGAGAGATATCAAAATAAAATTATGGATTAAATAAAGACATTGCTGAAATGTTAGTGGAAAAATTTATGGCAAAATAGGAAACAAAATTACAGAAAATCTTTATTGCAGAAAAGTATGTTTGTGAAAAAAACATCTTTATCCCAAGTGTGAAAGCTGGCATGGGGAATAATCCCAAGAAGAATTTCATTCTGTTCATCTTACTTTGCCTACATAGAAACTCTTCAGGAAATTAAAATTACTTTCTCCAAAAATTGGGAAGGAGTAACTCAAAAAGTTTTTGTAGTTTCAGGCAAGCACGGGAAACTGAAAACTTTGCTGGAGAAATCCAGATGAAATCAGTATGGAAGACAGAGGTTTAGGAGTGAAGAGGAGGAAATAGACAGGAGGAGATCACATTTCATGGTTCTTAAAAATCATTAATTTTGCACAGGGATAACATAGTCCTAGACAGGATTTACCACTGAGGTCTGTTAGTAATGCCTGTGTAGCCAAGGGCATGAGAATAAAGAAACTGATGGATGTTGTTGGCAATATTTAGCTATCTACTTCTATAACTATAACAATTATATTTAAGTTTCTTTTAGCACACACATCAGGACTAAACTCAGTTTTGCCTTGCAAAAAGGCTTAGGTTTTTTCCCCCTTTTTTCCCCCCCCCTTTGTTTTCATATTTTATCTTTTTGTTTCTATGACAGAGATGAAAGTCCAGAAAAAGAACAAGATCTATATTTGGAGGGGAGGAACAAAGGACAAGACAGAAAAGCTTTCTTTGCTAGCTTGCAAATTGTGATGGTTGATAAGGAGATGATAACAACCCATCTCTCTAAATGGCTGTGCAAAGCGCAACCTGAAGTCCCACACGTGGATTTATAATCTCCAGTGTGTTTAGGACGAACCAAATGGAGAAGTTCTGTGGAAAAAGGAAGGACCAGACCATACACACTCCAATGTATCCCAAAGTCTAACCTGGGTCACAATCCACACTGGATCTTCTTACACCAGGTCCTCTTGAGCATATAGCCCAAGAGACTTCTACTTATCTAGTCTCCAAAGAGAAACAGCAAAAAGTCTCCTTCCCTATCTGTCAGATAAGGGAGTTGATCAAAATACATAAGATTTGTGCAATTTTTTTAATGTTCAAAACATTTTTAGTATAACATACACTGGAGTGCTGGATATTGAATGTTAACTTTCAGGTCAGATTCCATATCCTGTGCACCAAGAACCACAACTTACTGGGCTTCAGCTCAAGGCTAATTTATAATATATTTAGCAAGAGTAATTAACACAATGTTATCTGTAGTCCTTTTTCAAGGCATTTATGTAAGGTGTAGAGAAAGGACAAGATTAGGTAACAGGTCTATATGTCTTTGTGTTTAACATAGGAAGTCAGAATGAGACAGAGGCCTCTGGATGCAAATCTCTTCACTAGCTTCATTTACTCAGAAGGGGAAGGCTTAGGTAATCCATATGTTTCAATAAATATAAAACTCAGTCGTATATATTAGTTGGACCCCTACATTTGTCATTTTCTCTGTGTGGATTCAGAAGCATCAGAAATGGCCAAGAGATCTCACATTTTAACTGGACAACTGGCTTTACCTAATTGCTTCAAATGGAAACAGAGAATTAAAGAAAGTAATTTCTACTTATTACTTTGTCATAAATCAAATGTTTGGGCAGTTACATTCTTCAGCACTATACAGAAAGCTCTACATACTACTTTTCATATTCTTTTTCATTATATATGAAATAATTGGAGGGAGGAATAAACAAATTATTGGAAGTAACAATGTTATCACAAGAAAAAATGTGTTTCTTATAAAAATTATCCCTCTTTTGTTAGTAACTACAATCTAGCTAACACCATAATTTTGCATTGCATTTTAGTTTCAATTTGTCATTTGTTAAAAATTGAAGTGACTAAATTACCTTTAATCTCATGAAAGTGATACCTAATAATAATAATAATAATAATAATAATAATAATAATAATAATAATAATAATAATGAAAATAATAGCTTTTAGTAAAAAAAAATCTTCATTGATCTTCATTACATATAAATGAAATATAGACTTGGAGAGCTAAATGCAATTCTTAAAAAGGCCTGTCTTGATTTTTAATTCTAGAGACATTACACATAAAACAAGATAAAATGTGCATTTTCTATCAGCCTTCTTAAGAATCATAGTAGTTACTATTGGCCAGACAAGTACTTATGAAGTATGGCATTGCTGTTGGCAAAACTATTTATCTGTATGACACTTTATGTCACTTTTGAACTTCGACTTGGCATCCATAAAATTACATTTTCATCACACTGAAAGATCAAGCTTTCTGTCCTGACTCATTGGGTCAACATTTTGCAAATGACTGGATTTACCACTTGAACCATAAACCCTTGTGAATAGTTTTGTGCATTGATGTCTGATAGCCTAGGGCACAGATCATAATTTCTGAGCTAAAGAAGAGGTGTGAAAGCAAAATTAATTTCTTTTTTGCATATCAGACTACTAGACTACTATATACTATTCCAATTTCCTTTCTCATGTGGTGATTGTTAAATGTCTTACATACCATTAAATTAGATGGATTTACAGGCACTCTACCAAATTCCCTCAAGACTTATTTTTAGTGTCTTTATAGTAGTTTGAAAGATCAACCGCCCCAGTAGACTAAAAACTTTTAATTGATAATGGATTTATTTTCTTGGTGGGAAGTCTTTGGCTTGATTTCCAAATTCAGCAGATATATGAATTTCAGATAAGCATGAAAATAGAAAAAGTATTTGTTTTTTTTCAATTGACTGGAGTGATTGGTGGTGTTTCATGTGTCTGAGCATCTGCAACTTCAAGATGGATGAGATGCAACACACAGCTGGACAGCTGATCTCAAAAGAGCAATAGCCCATTGTGTCCTATATGCCCTGGTTATCTGAAATGCTAGCTTAAAGTTTGCACAAAACTTTTATATTAAGAAGTTTTAAGTAAGCACCTGCAGGTCTTGTCTTTTTTTTGGATGACAAAATATTTTCAGCAAAACAAAGCTTCACTGAAAAATGTTAGTTATCCAGGTTTTCTGAAATGTTTCCCTCTAAACAAAATTTGTTACTCAAGCTTAACCAGAGCCCAAGGGAGGATATCAGGTGACTGTCTATGAATCCTTTAAAGAAAGTTTACGCAGACTGGATGTTGACAGAACTTGCAGAATCTCTTTTTGGGATTTAGTTTAGCCCAAAACATCTCCATCCCCCCAGATGTCCGCAGATGCTTTGTGGAACTGATATTCTAAGAGCACTTCCACAAATATCTTTTAAGAAATCTTCCAATGCTGCTGTCATTGTCTCTTGCAGGCAGTGTTTTATCCAAGAAACAGGAATGACTTACAGTAATGTCTCACCTAGAGCTCTATAGCAAAGAACGGGAGCAGGCACTATTGACTCCATTAACCCACTTCACTGTAATGTCACTGTGTGTGACGTGGTTTCTACACAAAAGTGCCATGTTGGTCTCAAGCTTGGGTTTTACTTTCAGACACGTACTGTCTGCATGTTCATCCATCCTCATGGTGTTGTGCTTTGCACATGTAGCTAGGACAGTGTTGGTAAGGCATGGATGCCTTGGCTGCAGCTGAGCAGTGCTATAAAGCATCAAGGCTGGCTTTTCCCACTCGTGTCCCCAGAGGTCAATATGCTGGGGGTAGGCAAGGTGCTGGGAGGGGATGCAAGACAGCTGACCCCAAATGACCGAAGGGATCATCTGTACCATTTGATGCCAGGCTTAGCAACAGCAGCTGAGAGAGGGAGAGGATGAGAGGAGGCAAACTTTTTTTTGCAATGCAACCACTACACATAGAGACGCCTTCCTTCCCAGGGAGTCTCTGGAGGTCACCTGCTAATGGAAAGTAGAAAATAAATAATTTTGTTTTCCTTTGCTTCTATGTATGGCCCTTTGCTTTTCTTTACTTAACTACTTTTTTTTTGATCCATGAGGTTTTCTTCTTATTTTCTTCCCTTGTCTTGCTAAGGAAGGGTGAGTGATAGAGCAACTTGGTGGGATACAGGGGCAACCACAGTTGCATGCAAACTCACTTTATTGCATTCTTGAAGGCAGCTGGCAAAACATCAGAGAACATGCTGTGTCTCCACCATGTATTTTTTTAGTTTATGAAGGTATAAAACTTCCATTTCCCTTGTGCTTTTTACATGTCAGGGCAAAGAAAGATGCTTGCCAGATGCAAGCATGACTAGAGATCTGAACATCAATAAACTCAATTTCTTCTATAGGTGAGTAAAATGAAAATAGCTACCTACAGATGTAAAGCTCAGGATGAGTTGAGGAAAAGAAATCAACAGACCCCTTGAAAATTAAGTAAAATTGAGAGCTGATTTTATGTTTGACTGGGCATGATCAGCAAGGAGCAAAAATTATGAAATAGATTATGCACACACCTTTGTCTTCTGTGCCTTACTATTATGCCATTACTATTATGCCTTACTATTATGCTATTACAGATGATTTGAGGAAACTTACTCAGGATTTGAGCTCTGACTCCCTTCTTTCCTCTTCACACACCTATTGTTGGATGTAAAATACTCCCAGAGAACTCGAGGTCTGTAATCCAAGGTTTCAATCAGTGATGGACTTTTCCTATGTGTGAGTACAAGTCATGGTACAGACTCAAAAGTGGGTCAAGTTGATCTTCCAGAATCTTTTTCACTCACAGTCATAAAGCAAACACAGATTTTCTCCTCGGCAAGTTAAATATATGTGTTACCCTAGAAGCCCCGAAGTGTTTACAACATAAAAGGACAACTGCTGTTACAAGGGTGAAGTCATGTACTGTATCACAAAACTAGAAGTCAAGCATATGCCGATATGCTTTTGTCACCACTTTGGAGGCAGCTGGCACCTGGCAGCTGGCAGCTGGCAGGGCAGCTTCACAGGGCAATGGATGTTTTACCAGGGTTACTGCTGACCATGGAAAAAGGAGGCAGCAGATGATACCAGAGAGACAAATAACTAAACTGGAAGGAAAAAGGCAGGCAAAAAGTAAAAGGAACCAAATCTTAAAACATTTGCGACAGGACTTGAGGGTGAGCACAAGGGCTTTGACAAGAAAAACAAGGGCTTAATTACCCACGAAGCATCTTAAACAGCTGTTCTGGTCTTCATTCATATAGTCTGAAAATTTGGTTATCCTTTCAATTAATAAAATATTTTATGAGGAAACAGTTCTACCTCCATGTTCTCATCTTTTATGTTGGTTTTAATTAATTATTAAACAGTTGCAGTCTTGCTTGGATTATACATGCTGAAAAATAATTTGGTCTTTCTGAAATTAATCATCAAAAATAAGTTTGTACAGAATTTCCCATCAGATCAAAGCACAGGAACAGCCCCTGCCTCAATAAAGTGTTAATATCCTAGGATAGGGTAAATTTTTATTTTCCAAAGGTTACTAGTTTTCCCAAGATACCTTTCCTTAAACTTTCCTTCACAATTGCTTGTGACATAAAAGAAGAAAATTTTCTTCAAGAATTACCCAACCATAGTATTTCCTAGAATTAGACAGAGTTCCTTGTCCTCTGATGGCACTGTTCTGTTGTACAGAAGTTAAGCACAGTGACAAGTCTCTCTCTGCTCTCAGATAAGGAGATTGGCATGGTTCTCCAACTAATTTCCAAGAATCCTCCACCAAGACACTACCTACACCAACAGCTGCACAAAATGTTTGGGATCAGCCAAAATGAGTGCTCACAGATGTTCCAAACACTCTATTACCCACCTCTTGTCCATTGGTATGCTAAATCACCCTTTGGCCCCAGGAACAGTTCACACTAAAATAAACTCAAAGGGTTATTGGAAATTAATTTCCAATGATGAAAATTAGGTATTGATGAAACTTCAAGGCAAAAAAAGTGACATTTAGAAAATGCAATGTAAAAAAACTTTGGCTCTCCAATTATTTTTATAAATAAAAATGTAGGGAAATCATCTCATGAAATTGAGGTTAATATTTAATGAAATATATTCATACATTTTGTCTAGTGTTTTAATTCTCATTTTATTTTTGTGCCTAGAATATATAAGTGAACTGTAGCTGATACTGAAGGAAAGTATGAAAAAAAATGTCATTTTACATCTTTTATTTTGGATTCAGGATCCATATTCATCAAGAAACACTGTTATAATCAAAAAGAATATATTTAAAATATCTTTGATAAATCTTTCTCTGGAGAAATATTGATAACCTGATTTTTCTAGTACTTGTTGTTCAAGAAAAAACATTTCCAAGACTTCAGGGCTGTGCTATTCAGATAATGTTTATCAATAGTGTTGCAATAAAATATGTGGGGTTGGAATTAAAAACTTTTTAATATGTTGAAAATAAATACACCATTGGTCTGGAAATGAAAAATTAATCACTAAGAGTTCAGAAAAGGACCACCTTTGATGCTCAGCTAATACTGGAAAGGGTTGGGGAAATGAGGAACAGTAATGCAGCTTTAATATTTCCATAATCTGTTATCTCATTTAGTAAGTATAGAGAAGCATTTTGTACCTTCTTTATTGTGATCAATCCAGCTTCCACAGTGACTCTGCACCACAGCAATCCTCTGCTGCAAACTTCCGGAGCATGATTTATTTATTTCATAAATACTAACAGACACAATATAACTTTTAAAGAAATAATCTGCTTAGATTTGTTTGCTGTAAATCACAGCCATAACCTCAGAAGTACATTTTCTTAATGACAAACATAGAAATTCAGGAACAACTTATTATTTTGTACGATATATTGAGCAAAGCTTTCCTTCCAGCTCAATAAAAATGATGTCTACAAATATCTTACCTTGTAATTAAACCAAAGAGACAAACATAATTGTATAAATCTTATAAAACCACATTACTGGTTTTCTCAGCTGCTCTATTTTCTCTTTATTTCCCTGTTGAGCAGTTTCCTTAATGATTAGATTTGTATTGATGATCATTTCTCCTTAATAAGTTATGCAAAATTATATTATGAGTATATCAGTGTTTTTTTCATACTATTTAATTCCTGCAAAAATAGATTAATTTTTTATGCAGAGACAGCTACAAATTCAGATGAATGCTAGAATGGGTGAATAATGTTCAATATCTATATTAATTAAAGTTCGTGTCTTAGTTTATACATTGCCTTTAGCAGGCTGCAAAACATATGTAAATATATGTAAAACATATATTTATTTTTAGCTCTATAACCACTTTCTCCAAATGATTTTTTTCTTCTGATACATTTGTAAACAACTTATTAAAAATATAAAATAGGAAATAAGGTTTCATTCCACCCACAGGGTAAGTTTCTTTTATTTGATTAATTTCACGTCTGTATTTGGTTTTCCAATACAAATGCACATTTTTAAGTAAAAAATTGTTTTATATAAATAATTTCCCTAAAATATAACTCAAGTTGAATCAAACAGTGTATATATAAACACATAAAGATGTGTTTAGCATTATTGTGCTGTGGAATATCTACAAGCAGGTTATATTTCCTAAATCTCATTAATTAATAAAAAAAATTACTTTTGACAACTTTTAAATCTACAAGTTTCTTGTAAAGATTTTTCTGTGATTATATAAACAGTAAGCAAAAAAATATGTGTCTACTGACCAACAAAGTAGATATGCTTTCCAGCACACCATGGAGTCCTATTTTAATTTTGCCCTGGTTTATCCTCACAAGTATCTTTCATACTGAAGCCAAGCTACAGAAGAGAAAGCACAGAGCCCCCAGCATGGGCTCAAGGCTGAGCTGAGAACTCAAGAGTTAGAACACACTGCTGGGATAGATGTGATCTCTCCTGATTAACTATCATTGTTCAAAGTAACACTGTCGTTTTTTTTCTTTTATTGCCTAAGCATGCAATATTTCCAATCTTTTAAAAACACTGTGCAATTCATAAATGTAAAATTAAATTTACACAAGGACTTGAAGGAAAGTTCAATATTCAACTATCAAATAATCAAATAGTAAAATATTCACTAAAATAAGGAGAAATATGAGTATAGATAAGCCAAGTAATCTTTTAAAGTTTATTGCTAATGTTTGCTGTTTATTGTTGCATAATAGTGCCTGTGAATCTCAGGAAATCCTCTAATATCACATAAGCATTTTTATATCCCCTGGGAAGGGCATCTTCCCAAAGACCCTTGCAAAGTTTATTCCCTTATACTATTGTCAGTGTGTTTGGGAGACTGTTGCAGTTTTAAGAATGGAACTCATAGTCAGCTGTGTCTTGCTGTTGTCTATTCATCTTAAAAGAACAAACTAAATCTTGGAAAAATAAGGAAGTATCATTTTAAGATTGGCATCATGTAAGTGTTGTGAGCAGACAGATTTTTTTTTAAATTTTGATTTTATGCTGGAATTAATTTGCTACCCTGAACTGACAGAGATACTGACAGATATTCAGGATGTGGGTATGGGCACATCCAAACACAGAGAGGCCCAGCTGAGCGCTACTTCTCTCAGCTGAGAATTGGCATAGGGACCAATGGATACACTAAGATATTATGGAAAGGTGGCAGGAGTTTTTGGCAGGAAAAAGCATCTGTTTATCAGTCTGTTGATTGTAGGATTTGCCTTCTTAATAACTGGACATGGATAACTACCCTGATGACATGATAGCCAAGTATGCTGCTACAAACTGATAGCATTGTCTTTTTTTCACTTCTCCAAATATTGCCTAGATTTGTGAATTAAAATTAATATTTCAGCTGGAAGCACTTGCTTTGTCATCTTTGATGAAGGTTACATATTTGTAAGCTTGGCTTATTGTAACAGTTTATGCATTGCACAGAAAACTGCAGAGAGGTACCTGTGAGACAGAGGAATGTCATGACCCTCTTAAAAGAGCTTATTAACATTATTTCATTGGAAATGCAGTTTTTTCATTTATTTGACAGTCTGCCTGTTAGCATTCCAGTTGGTATTGTCAGATATCCCTCAGAACCACCAGCCCACACTCTGAACCTGCTGTTCTGTCAGATCTAGCAAGGAGTATTCCCCAGTAGAGATTAACTTCCTTGTTTAATCTAGACAAGAGGTAAAAATGTAGTATCATCCTAGGTCTTAGGAGCTCTTGGATTTTAGTTCTACTTCATTCAGATAACATAGTAATCTTTTTTTCAACATCAAAAATACAGAGCCTAATTTTAAAGTAAATGTGATGTTCCCTTTTATTAATGTCTAAATTTCGTCCTATCAAAAATTAAAGAAATCTACTTGCTCTTGTCTTTTTTTTTACCATTTTGTCATAATATACCACCCAAGATCTAGCCACTATGTCTTCATCTATTTAATCTGACAAGCCACATATAAAGATTCAGTTCAGTGTTTATCACAGTATGAAAGTTATAAAGGTCTGAAAAATGTGGTTTCAAACATAATAGAAATGGTGACATACCCTAACCTATTGTGGCAGCAACAACATTGCTATAATATAAAAGGTTACTAAGACATATTGGCAGTCAAGGCTGCTTGCACTGCTATGATTGCTCTTTTTATAGGTATGGTAATGCAGCTCAGTTCCCAAGTATCACATGTTGGCAAATGAGGTTATAGTAGTCAGAAAATATTCTTCCACATGAAAAGACTTTTTTATTTGTGTCTTAAAGCGCTGGTAATGACATTTTCTGTGCTGCAAGGCCAAGTCTAGGAGAAGTTACCAGTACAATCAGTGTTAGTTGTATCTCTTATTCTAGGAAGAAAAGTGCTGTTGAGGAGAAATGTTTAATGTTGTTTAGCAAAAGGCTAAAGATAATTAAGGGTGTAGAATGACAAGTTTTGAGGTATGATAATGTCTTTCCTCCAGAAACAGAGAAGGAACTTTTAGAATATGTGATGCTGGCATGCAAAGGACTGCCAAGGTACAAAAAGCAAAGTGATAAAGAGGATACGATATTTAAAATGTCAGCATTATTCACTGGGAATAGAGTAAGGAATATGTAGGTAGAAAAAGGAGAAATATGAAAATCTGTTTTATATATCTTGCTAGTGAAATGAAATTTTCAAGGATGCTTGCTCCAAAAGATTACCTAGGGCTGCATAAATAAGTTTATAACAAGTGAAGTTAAATGAATAGTAATACAGTAGTGAAATTGCTGAGGTGCCAGAGAACAGAAGATAAGAAAGAAATCTGCCAAAGAGTTGGGCATTTCAATAAACATTTTGGCATAGACATAAAGAAAGTCTCCAAGACCACTCACCCACAACTAAATAAAAGAGCTCAAAAAGCTACAGTCATTCTGCACAGTGCTGAGTCCTAGGTGTCCTCCAAATCCATGAAAATAGAACCTTGCACTTCAAATCATAGTTCTCATTCCTGCTATTTTCTTAAGCTTAAAGGTCTGAAATATTTTAATGGTTAATTTACAGCCCTTATAGTGACACGTTAGCAGTGGGAAACTGATGGTACTTGTTTTTGAGGTGTGTTTTACTCCACTAAGCCAGTGATTAAGAGATTATCATATTTAGAGAAACTATCAGAACAGTTTTGGAGGCCTGTCCTGAGAGGAGAGAAGCAAAACCTCATTGAGCCTCACACATATTGATTTTGGAAATGGTCCCTGTTGCATAAAATATCCCAACTCTTGCCCAACCATTCCTTAAAAAGTGCCAACTGACCTTAGTCATTATCATGCCAGTTATGTGCCAGCTATTTTGCACTGGCAATCGCTTTCATCTGTCTTCATAAAATACCTTGCCCTCTAGAAAAACTGACCACATTTCTCACACAAAGTCTCATTTGGTTATTATCTCCCATTTGAGCTGTGGTTTCAAGATTCTGATCATCTTTATCTTTCAAGACCCTAATGAATGTTTATTGGTATTAGAAAGCTACATTAGTTTTTGTGTGCCAGTAAATGAGAGTAGTGCCATCAACAATGACATTATGCCCCGCAGCAAACATTCAAACTGTGAAAAGTAGGAGGTCCTGTGTGACAAGGCTTCAGCTGTGTCATTCCTATGATTACAAATGGGTCTGAATTTTTTTTAATTTCTAAGCTTCCTTACAACAAGCAATAGTCATTATTTCCACAGTGAGAACACAATAGCAGGATATACAGCTTGTTAATTATTCAAGTAATTTTTTTCATCCAAGGAACAACAAATATTGTGAAAAATAAACATAAGTCACAGTGTAACACATCAGAGTAGCAGCACTTACGAGCAGTTAACATGGGGCCATCAGTGCTTCTTCCAGCATTTGCCAAGTTCCTACTGAAACAAATCTATAGAATGAAAAAAATATTCCATCTCCACAGCTCTAAAGCTCTGTCAGTGGACGCCAGAGCTGGTGCTAGCTCATTTTTTGTATTGTAAACACCTGTGAATTAACTCGTGGTACAGAATCATAAAATTAAAGTAACACAAAATTATACTGGCTGCAAACAAGATGTGTAAAATAAGCTTTGATGTCTCTTATACTTTCCCCTTTTTCTCTGTTCCCTCCTTAGGGACAAAGCTATAAAACATGATTTTTTCTGCCAGAAAACCTATTGA
Organism: Chloebia gouldiae; assembly: GCA_003676055.1. Lineage (NCBI taxonomy): Eukaryota > Metazoa > Chordata > Aves > Passeriformes > Passeridae > Chloebia > Chloebia gouldiae. The sequence goes on along the minus strand of QUSF01000009.1, from coordinate 14,982,896 downwards.
GGGTTTTCCACAAGCCACCTAACCAAAAGCAGACACAGCCAGAATCGGGCTGACCTGTGAAAACAAATTTTAAAGGAGAGGTATACAGACTATTACTTATTGCACTCATGAGGTATATGTGTCTTTACCCAAGGCCCATCTTTCAGAGAAAGTAGTATGTATAAACCTGTGTTGTGTGACAGACCAAAAAAAAAAAAAAGATTAATGGAAAAGAAAACTAGTTTTTTAAAGAGCAGGACTGGGAAAAAACAAAAAGCATTTTTACTATTCAATATGGGAAAAGGACAGGGATTGGTGAAAAGAGAGAACAGGAGACACAATATCTGAACCATAAGAATTGACTGGAAAATATTAAATATACTATTTTACTGTCTTCTATAATTTTACATGTTGACTTATTCCAAATATATACAAAGGACATTGTCCAAAATTTCCCAAGCACTGGGAGTATGGAAGAATGGAATAAAGGAATAAATTGTGGGACCTTTGAAGAACAGGCATCTGCTGATGACAAGAGACTCCTCACTCCAGAGTTGGGCAGAGGGAGAAGGCACCAAGAAAAGAACAGCTCCTGCCAAGTGTGCACAGAAAAGCTGTCAAACAGCTGCACATCCCTGACAGCCAGCAGGTTCCTCTGCAAAACCTGACTATGGGACAAGAAATGGTCTATGAACTTAAAAAAAAAATTTTAAAAAGAGGTTCTCTAATACTTCTGAAGTCACAAAACTGGAATTGACTTTCAAAAGACAGACTGAAAAATTCTTCATTATCACATTTCTATAATTTGACCTGCTATTTTTCATTCCCAATCCCCCAAAGAAAAATGGCCTTTCCCACAAGAGGAACACCAATGTCAATATCAAAAGGTAAACTGACTGAACTTCATTTGTTCCTTTGTGTTGAGATGTAGCAAGACCTTAAGGAATTGAGATCTGACAAACTTTTTTTTTCTACTTAGATCCACTAATGCTCTTTCTTAACTTCAGTACATAAATATATGTAGATATACACAAGCACATGTATGCCTATTTCTATGTGCACACACATGCACATATGCACAGCCATTATGCTAAGGGAGATAAAATGCATGGTTTGAATATCTGATCCAATTTATCTTTTTGTTCTCTTCTATATATGGACTGAGGTCCCCAAATTAGATTTTACACTCTTTCAAGATTCACATCTTTTTTAAGCTTTCTTCTTTTGTCTTCTTTTTATTTGCAATTAGCACCAACATAGCCTGCAGAATGAATTTGTCTTAGTAATGCAATTATGTGGCATGTGCTTAAAATGAAATCAACTGCTCCTACAATTTATGGTGGAGTCCTTTGACCATTCCTGTGTAAGGCTAGTAACAGTGAAGTCAAAGATCTTTGATAAAAGCAAATACGTCCTGTTATGTTCTGTTACAGATTTAAATCAAGTAGTTCCTTTGAAGTGAAGGATTTATATTGGCATAAAATCAATATAAGAATCAAAATCCAAGCCTATAAAATGTAAACTATGTCCAAAATTGACACAAGTTATTTAACGCCAGTGATTTCTTGGAAGACAATATCTGAGGTGTGAAGGAGAAGCACATTTTCTTTAAACATATTCTTGAAATGCTGCCTGCTGGTCTTGGCTTTCTGGGTTTTTTTACTTTGGCAGCCAGTGAAAAATTATTAACATTGACCTTGTCATGAACTAAGGCCAAACTACCACATACCAGAATATTAACTCATCTTATTACTCAATTAAAATTTTATTCCTGAGAGAGGCTCAGCACTCTCAGCTTTCTTACCTATCTGACAGGTAAAGGAGCCAACTGAAGTAAACCAATATCACTCCTGTACCACACCTGCTTTGAAGCTGCCTTCAGTGCCTCAGCCATTGCAGTTGTTATGTGCTGAATTATGGACACACTTTAGGCTCATTTAGAAAAGGTATAGGATTAGACTTTTCAATGGGCTCATCCTACTTTGTGGGACTGTGGATGCAAGACAGGCACCACCCTTTCAAAGTGGTTAAGCCAGACCTTCAAGGGCCTTCTCCATGATAATTATGAACTGCAGAACAGAGACTATAGCACATTTACTGTATGATGTGTGGGAGCTCTGAGTGGGTTGAATCTATATTGAGTCACATAGAAAATACTTTGAAGGCATCTACAAGGCTTTACTTGTTAGGAAGAATAGTAAATATTTCCAGCTTTACTTGGTTGCCCATGCACAGGTCTTTAATACTGCTCTGGATGTCTCAGGCTGTCTTCACTGGAAAGCCAGAAGTATGAATAACTTCTGGGTTTGGGGTTCTCTGCCAGCTTTATATGGATATCTTTCAGATACAACAAGGTACCTACCTCAAAGGTTATTAACACTTACTTTTAAATTAATAGATCAGACTTTTCCAGTATGGAATTCATGCCATGTCTTTTTCTATCCATAATAGGGTAAGTAAATCACAGTGACTACTTGCTTTGCCTGCAGATGTTTTGCTTTTTCTAGGTGATATTTACACAGCAAAGAAAGATAATGTGATTCTTCTCAATGTTTCCAGGATGAGGTTTGTGAAAACCTGAATTTTTTTCTAAATATTTAGATCATGATCTTGGAACCTGGGGGGAAATTCATCAACTATGATGCTCGTGATGCAATCCATCTTCCCCACCCTTTCTCAGTTTCTCTAATAACAGTCCCTCTACTTGCAAAATGAGGAACCAACAACCCCCCCCCCCTCTTTAGGACTTATACATTGAAAAGTTGGAGGAGGTAGAGTATCCATACAGGAGGTTGGATACAGGAGGTTGGAGGAGTTAGTATCCATACAGACTCTCTAGACTCATACCATTTACTTATTACAAGCAGTAAGTCATTAAACCACACTAAAACAGGATGCAAGCCTCTTTCTCTGTGCAAAGAAATTGACCCGGTATAAATATTTTGGCACAGTTTCTTGGGCAAATGCTGCACTCCATGTTATAATGCCTTTCACCTCGAATAGGGTGACTGCAACAGGGATCATTGGCAGGTTCAAATTGAAGGGAAATGAGGAGCAAATTTACTCCTGCATCAGCATTGGATGGATAAGGGCATACTTCTGAGTCATGTGACATGGATACAGGCCATATTTATATAATTCCTTCCTTCAGTCATTAACATAAAGCTGCTTTTTCATTCAGGAGTAGAAAATAACAATATACAATCCTCTAAATATTGGTTCTGAACATTTCTCTGTGTATAGTTCTCATGGAGAAATTAATGAGTTCTGAATCTAATACTTTCCAATTTAAAAAAATAATTCTCAAATTACGAGTAATTTTAAGGTAAAAGTGTACAGCAGCCCTTGCTAACACCATATTCTGGTAATTAACTTTCCCAGGGAAAACAAATGGCACAATTTCTAAGGGTTATGCGTGGAAGACATGAGCTCCTACAGTCACCAGCGTCCAGGTCTGCTGAGCACAATGGCTGTTATGATATGTTTCGGGCTGTCTTCAGGAATAATACTGAGCATGAATTTAGGATGAGGGAAAGCAATGAAAAATGTATAAACACATTCTTTAAAAAAGAAGTTAATCTCTTCTAGAAGGCTGGTTCATATGCAGACAAAAATATGAGCATACAAGGAACTTTTTACACTCTTAAGCCCCATCTTCTTTTATCATAGGTTATCAGTTTATAAGACCTGATACATAATCCCATAATTTACTGTCTTAAATGTAGGCAGAAAATACTTACCTGAACATTAACCTGCTAAAGCTTCAACAGGACTGGTGATATATATTTACCTTATGAGGGAACTGTCTATTTGACACTTGCAAAAGCACAGGGAAAAATTATCAGTGTTCAAGTAGTTCAACATCAGGTTAATTTATCATTCATTTATCAATAGGGCTATAGACACTGGTATGAAGGTATAGACTTAAAATATATCTATCCGTAATTCAGTTGTGACAGAAATTCAGTGAAATACAGAAATAGGTAACCACAGAATAATATGCTTTTATAAACTGTATAAGCAACTGAAGATGAAGAAAACTTTTGCTTCATTACCTCAGCAGTAGTGATCTGACCTTTTGGCTGCAGTTAGTAAAAAAATTCTTTGTTCTTCTTTGCATACCAGGAATTAACATTTTTCTAAACTCCCTCATCTAAAGCTTAGTAGATTGCAAATAGTTTTTCAATGTCCCATTTCTATAAGAGTGTTATAGTACAGAACTAATTGCTACCTGTAGTGGATGCAATTCCATTCACAGCATTATAAATTGGATTTCTAAACTGTGGTTTCCATTGTATTACCTCCACATATCCTAAAAGTTATGCTGATGGGCACAGCAGGGACCACTTATACACTGCTTTATGTAGAAAACATTATCTTGATCTGCTCACCAACAGAAAAGATAGAAGGAACCCCAAAGTATAACTGTAGACTGCCACCTGTTGTAAAGGGTTTAAACAGAGTTACAGAATTGGTTAGGCTGGTAAAAAGACCTCAAAGACCATAGAATGCCAACATTAATCCCACACTGCCGTGTTCACCACTAAATCATAGAGCCAAGTACCACACCTACATGTCTTGAGTACTTCCAGGGACAGCAACTCCAGCACTTCTCTAGGTATCTTGACCCAGCACCTGGCCTCTTCTTTCAGTAAAGAACTTTTTCCTAATATCCAACCTAAACCTCCTCTGAAATAACTTGAGGCCATTTCCTCTGGTCCAGTCACTTGGTACCTGGGAAAAGAGACTGATACCTTCTACAACCTCCTTTCAGGTAGCTGGTGCATACTGGCTTCTAATCAGACCCTTCCTGGAGGAATAGAAAGTAAGACTTCTACTCATGGTTTTAATGATCATTCTATTTCAATGCTGGAGTTGTATTTTGGCTACTAGGACCAATAAACGTTTGGGGTTGTTTTTCTTTGATTGGATGGAAGAACAATGTTTTTCTCACAAAGAATTGTAACTCTTAACATCATTAAAAAGATGTACCAGGCAAATTTTTAGTTTTGATATTTCACAAGCTTACACTGTAATTGAAAGAAAGGAAGAAGCAAGAGGAAATAAGGAGTCCTCACTGTTCAAAAATGTCCAGAGAGAAAATTAAAAAGAATTAAACTTTCTGACTTGGGAGGCTCAGAGGTTTGAAAAAAGGTGGAAGAGTTTTGAGCTGGAAACCAAACATTAATGATGTGACCCCAGTGGCAGGAACAATATTTAAAAACTTATTCATTAACAATCTGTGAGATGGAACCAAGAAAATCTTCACTGATGTTTTAAATTATGCCATACTGGGAGAAAGTGCTGATATACCAGAGGGTCATGCTGCTACTCAGAGGTACCTTGACAGGCTGGAGAAATTGGCAGAGGAAACCCATCAGGTTCAGCAAAGGGAAATGCTGACTCCTGCACCTGGGGAAGAATAACCTCAGATACCAGTACTGGCTAGCTCCAGCCAGCTGGAAGACTGCTTGACAGAAAAATCCCTGGTGATCCTAGTAGGCACCAGGCTGTACCTAAGCCAGCAGTGTACCCTTTAAGCAATCAAGGCAGACAGCCACCTCAGCTCTATTAGCCTGTAGGTGGAGAGGTGATCCTTCATCTCTACTCAGCACTGGTAAGACACCCTTGGAGTGGGGGGGTCCAGCTCTGGGCTCCCAATACAAGAAAGGCAGAGACAAACCGGAGCAAGGTGCTGTGCTCCAGTGAAGAGTCACAAAGATTGACAACAGGATTGGAGTATCTGTCACATGAAAACAGGCTGAGAGAGCTGGCACTGTTCAGTCTGGAGAAGCGAGGTTCCAGAGGGACCTTATCAATGTGTATCAATGCATAGTGGAATGGATTAAAGAGGATGGAGTCCAGCCCTCTCTGTAGTGACCGCTGACAGGACAAGAGACAACGGACGCAAAGTAAAAGCCATGGAATTTTATCTGAACATAAGAAACTGAGATAAGTCAAATATTGGAACAGTTTGTCGAGAGGCCATGAAGTCCCCATGTATTCCATACAGAAAACCTCAACTGACACATCCCTCAGCAACCTGTTCTAGCTGCCCCAGGTCTGAGCGCAGGGTTGAACTAGGGATGTCCAGGTGTCTCTTCCATCCTCAGCAATTCTGCCACGCTTAAAAGATGTCTCAACTGAAAATCCAAATGGTGGTGGCTTTTTTATTAGAAGCAAGTGTTGTTTTGAAAGATTAAGGTTGCAATACTGCAATTTCACAAATAGGTTATTAGTTCAACACAGAATTAAGAAACTGGATCTGATCATGTGTAATAAGATACATCTCAGGGATTTAAATTCAAACCTGTGGTCTGAAAAATTTACATGAACAGTATAATTTAGACCATGTTTTACAGCCAAATGTACCAATGGACTATGAGATTCCATTTCAATTTAAAGCAAACTACTGTCATATATAAAGCAGAAATTATATTTTGAGCCCTTGTATTAAGAAAGAAATTCTTGAAGGATCAGATGACTCAAAGGATTATCAGAAAGGATAAAGGACTCTTGATTGTCCTGGATCACACTGAACAAACTTCCTTATAATTTCATATCTAGGTATCGAAGTAGAAAATGTCTTGAAATGCTCACTTTGTGGGGACACTGGCCAGTGCCTTGACAACACTTTAGCATAGAGTGTGTGAATATCAGAGCTCATTCAAAACCACCTATATAGACAGAACAGAATTTTCCTGAAGCTAGTAGGAAATATACAAAAATTTTCTTTTTCTTTAACAATACTGTCAATGACTTTCAATTTTGTGACAATGAAAATCCAGTTCAAGAGGAAGAGACATCAGGAAGCTTAGGGGAGCTGTGAGGAATCAACAGAGTTTCAAGAAGCAGTAGCAAGGGGCTGGGAGCAGTAAGAAGAGAAGAGTTAACAAGCACTTATGGGCTTTCAGAAGGGAGTTTCTCTGCTGCTCCTGGTGCTAGCACAAGGCTCAAAGTCCAAAAGTAGACAAAATAAGTAGGATATAAGTAGCTAAATTCCCTCCTGTTGGCTTCCCCACCAGATTATTTTCTTTGTATGAAACATATTTTTCCTGTGTGATAAGACCTGATAGAGCCCTAACTGAGCTAAGTCATTAAATCACTTAGTTCAGTTGAAATAAGCTTGATTCAACTAAAATCAAATAAAATATAAAATCATAGCAAATGGGGCCAGGTGCTCTGAATTGCCATTTGCATTGTTATCTGTGGTATTTTACATTAAATTGGCTTACTTGTGCTGGTTCTGTGGTGAACTTCCTTTCTGCTCTGGTCTGCTCTTCTTACTCAAATTGTCCATAAATCATTGGAATTGGGGCAGTAAAATTTGACCTTCATAATTCCAGCTGAAAGAGCACAATATTCCACAAAGATCACTTAGCATGTCACCTAGATTTACCTTCCCTGATTCATGTGGGGAAAACACATATCTCCCTAATGTTCCTCACCATCATTTAGACACATTTTAATGTCACCTGTGTCAGATCAATTGTCCAGAATTCTTGTTCAAATCATGGATCACCATGACAAAGCCTCCTCCTCCTTGACAAAAAGTTCCAACAAGCCTGAGTTATTATAATTTTATTAACATGGCTCAGATTTTTCCACTCCACCTTAGCATATGTGTGCTATCTTCAAGGAGCTGTGACTGTGGTAGGTACAGGAGAACCTGTTAATACTCTTGCCTTTTATTGTTAATGAATTAATGAGCTATAATTTATGCATATCACATCAGAGGTCAAATCTTGCTCCTAAATTCATGAAGAAATCTCACTAAAGTAGAAGTAAATTAATGAAACCCTGTTACAGAGCAGTTACAGGTGGTCTATTCCACTCTGATATCCCTGGAAGGCTACAGGAAGCATTGGAAACTCAGATCTTTACCTTGGCCACAGAACAAGGGAAGCAGGCATGACAATGTCTCCTGACTGAAGGACATGTGCAGAATGCTGTGAAGGTTGTGAACTTGGTCTGTTCTGAACTCAGAGTGAGGAGCAATACACTAGATTAGACTTCTTGGACACTCTCCTTTAATCTATTTTAAGATGGGCCTGAGCACCTTCAGTGAAAACAGTTCTTATGTGATAAAGGTGATTTACCAGAAAGAGATGGACTCCAGAACATTTAAGGCAAGTCTAACAGCGCATAAAAACCCACCAATCCACAGATGAGGTACTTCCTTTTGGAGTCAAGGTTTACAAACTGGTCTTGCACATTATAGTCCGACAATAAGTATGGAAATGGTTCAAATCTTCACCACAGAAGTTACAAGCTACATATTGGGAAACATTTCTTTACTGAGAGGATGGTCAGACACACAGAACAGCCTTACTAAAGTGCTGCTCCATGTCCCCAGGCTGCGAGTGCTCACGATGCATTTTGACAATTCCCTTAACAATGTGCTTTAACTTTTGATCAGCCCTGGAGTGGACAGGAAGTTGGACTAAGATAATCACTGTAGGTCTCTTGCAACTAAAACTGTTCTGGTTTGTTCTGTTCTATTTTAGTCTACCCTAGCCTAGTCTAGTCTAGTCTATAGATCTTATATTTTTAGCATCTGTGTTTCAGACCTTTTGGTCTAAAAATGCTTTTAACTTCATTTTCTCTTTTTCAATCTGTCTCCCACAAACTCTGGACTCCTTGTGCCCATCACTCCAGACTACTGCTATTGGCATCATATTTCTCATTTCTTCTGGAGCCTCGGGTAAGATTCAGTTTGGGGCAACTCACAACAGGATGAATGAGGTCAAAACAGACTACTACACAGGACTCAGTTTCAAATGGAAAATGTGAATAATTTCTGAACTGGGATTGAGGCATACTGTGGTAGATGTGAGACAGTGAATGATGCTAGGGATGACGACAAGTCATGGTGAAAGTAAGGAAGTTGATGGGTGCCAGGTGGCCTACAAGCTGATGGAAATGTACTGGGACAATGTGGAAAATTCCTTTTCATGGCAGGTCTCCTGGGTATCATTTGTGAGTGTGACAGCAAAAAAAAATATTAATCAAAACAATGACAGGACATAATAAAAAAAAAATATACAACTTCTGTATCTTTTGTGGGCCAGATTATGAAAGTACAGGTCTCTCAGATTAGATTTTTAGTGCAAAGGTCTTTTGTTCAATTTCTAGTAGTAATAGGCTAGACATATATAAAAGAAGTTTTCTTTTAATGGTGTTTGGTTTAAATACTCTTCTTTATGCTTCTTTGACTGTATTACAAAATACAATTTTGTTACATTTATGCCAGAACAGTCTTATAATTAGCTCCTAATTATACTTGTTGCTGAAGTGATACTTATATAGGAAATTCTTATTTTCTGTTGTTAAGAATTCTAGAACCAGTAGACCTTTTAGACAGTTTTCTTTTGTATGTTTGGAGCAGTTTTTGCCGTTTTTGTTTCTGCTATTAAAATTTTCAATGAAATAAATTTACATAGGGTGTTTCAAAATCACATAGATGAACAAGATAGTTCACAACATTATTTTGGGGGGTTGGATTTTTTTTTATTTTTAATAAATCTTGTTTTGTCATCCCGGCCTATATCAGCAATAGTGCAGCTGATCTCCATGATCTTACAGGTCTTTTTCCATCCTAAATGATTCTATGATTCTATAACATCTATACACTTGTCCCCATAAAAAAAGCAGTACAAATGTATGATAGTAAAATATTGTTTACAGGCATGTTTAGGTACATAGTTGACAGTAGAGAAATGCAAATATTGCTTGTTATAGCCAGAACATTAAATTCCACTCTGTAGTGCTATCTCAAAGTAAATTAATTTACTTTATTTTGGATATGAATATTTTCCAAACTCATGACAAAGCAAATTTATGACAAATTACAACTGAGATGTTTTAATAAAACAAAAGATTCCTCTTAAAGTGTTTGGTAAGATGCAGTTGTTACGTTATTTATTTTAATAAGGCAAAGAATAGCATTATAAACCAAGTAGATTAGAAATTGCAAGAGATGATTTGGTATTTCTTAACATTAAAAGCTAACCATTAAGGCTGTTTCCTTTGTGAGTATGTAACTGTGAGAACCTTGATCTGCTGGGGTTTCCCATCCCACAAGTTGGCATAATAATGTGTTCACAAAATTCAGTAATATCAAGCCCACTGAGTTTTTATTACAAACTACTTCTAAGGTATACACTTGTGATTATTTAAGCAAGCATATATATGCATATCAACACATACACAATTATGTACATATATATATATGTATTTGCAAGCTAACTTGAATTGCCACTAGTTAATAACAAGTTGTTTAATTATTTATATGCATGCTTATATAAATATTTTTCCTTCACATTATTACCCATACAGGCCATTTAGCTGCTTCCAGAAATGGGGACAAAATAAGTGTGTAGTTAAGTTCACACAGGGGTACTTCGAGAGAAAAGCTCATTTTGGGAAAACAATTACTTAGTTTTATATTCTTAATATGAATACATAAGTGGGAGTAGGATACCACTCCTTGTTGCTGAATTCTGCTATTTTAGGTCAGTTTGTAGGCTATAAGTTTCTTTACTCTGCAGGTTAGGCATGCTGCAGAGCCTCAGCTGTACCTATGAGGCCAACCCAAGCTCCCACTTCTGCTTGTCAAGGATGTTCCAGATTCTCAGGCTAGCAGTTCCTACACTCTAATCTTCCCAGCACTTGTTTTGTCATATATGTTTATTTTCATACAAGTCTGAGGCTGAAATTGTGATTTGTCTCCAGTGGGTCGGACTCTGCAGAAACATACATACTACAATACATGCCTATAGTCAAAAACTTCCATCGTTTAAAGCCCCCAAAAGCAGACACAAAAGTTTCAGAAAGCCTTCAGGCCATTCAGGCAAAGTTCATGTGATAATACTCTCATATACCGTGTTACTTTAGTATCCTAATGTTTGGGCTTGGATTTTAATTACTTATAAAAATAATTCTGTAGTTTCTTTGTGACCTTTATGGACTAACTGCTGTTCAACAGAGAAGACCACATTAAGTTTATTTCCACTGTAGCAGAAAGGTTCAGATTTTCCTAAGATATGGCATTTGCTTCATGTAAGGAAAAGGAAAAAGTGATTGCAATAAAATAGAGGAATAGATATAAAAGCATGATAGTGAGAATCTGTGTGGGACTGAGAAACAGAAAGTGAAAAGAGAAAATCTCCTACCTTATACGTTTTATGAAAAGGAAACTTTAGTTTAAATAAGTTTAAAGCAAAGGAAAAAGAAATAAAACTTTAATAAAAGTTGTAATAAGTTGTAATGAGAAGGGAATATGAATTTTTTTTAATCTGGCTAAATTGAAATTGGAATAAAAACCTGTGATTTTTATTTTCCAATTTGCAAAATCTCATTTAGCAAATTAGTATCAAATTAATTGAATAGTTTATATGCTACTAACAATAATGTCCTGTGGTTACACAGCCAAATATATGCTTAAAATATTGGACAGATTTCATATTAGAGCCATAGCCATAACAAATTTCAGCAGATGGAGAATCCTATTTTTAATCAAACAAGCCCTCAACAAAGAAAATGAAATTAACATCTGAGCACTTAAGCTGTCGAAATTTATGTACATTTTACACATCCTGTGATGCACCCAAACGACACAATCCAAGACTATAACTTAATTTCTTCAGTAAATTGTAGATGAGTAAATGCAAAAAGATCCACAAGCCATTAATTGTTTAACTTGTAGGATCTAACATGACAAACAACACAGTGGTGATGAAGTGAAGGCACAAAATCCAAACAAACACCAGCTATGCCAAAAGGTAAATTCTGGACATAATAGCCATAACAGCATATTGCATTTCACATGAAAACACAGAGAAAATTGCATAGAAGTTGCATAGAAGCATTATCAATGTGACAAATCCTTGTCAAAATGGTACCAGAACTCTTTAAAGTTCACAAAAGCAAAGCAGATTATCACAGTGGAGCAAAACATATCATGGCCCAGGGCTAAATGACAACTTTTCTGACAGCTGGGTATTCCAGAGGAAGACATCCTTTCAAGGATGTGAAGGCACACTTGCCTAATGGAATTTAATATCCAGCTCCTACTGTGAACTAGCTGGAAACTAGAAACTCTGCTTGACTGGAAATTCTGATTACTTTTCTTTTAAAGTTGTCCTGAAATGTAAACAAAAATATTTCCTGTCCCTTTCTTCTATGGTAGGAGTATTTTCATTTGTCTTTGGGAAAAAAAAAAAACACAAAGGAATGAAAACATAAACTTTATTTAAGTTTTCTTCTTCAGTTACTTTTAAACCATAGTGGACTGAAAAAATAGGAGTTTAGAAGTCTGTTTTTTTTCTAAAATTAGAAGGAAAAGGAGGTTCTGTGGACTGTGCACTTTAATGCAGAACACTCTGGAATTGGTTAAGCCCAGAAGTCCTTCTTCAGAGAGCACAGCAGTTAGGGATTTGAGAACAGTGATCTGACTGAATAGTGCTTTCTGTGGTGGAATAAAATTATTTATTTATTGCAATGGACAAAAAATGAAATTTTTAATAAAAAGTCAGTTTTGATCATGATTTCTGTTCATTATTTATGTCAAAAGTTTAGTTTCAGCTCATTCCTTGAGGATTTAGGATGATGACAGTGTTCTTTTCCTAACAAGAAACATTTTTCATTGGATAAACTAACCCTTATTCTGTCTTTTCTATAGCTTGTGAGAGTTTAAAATTATTTTCCTCACTGCAGTCAAGCTAGATAGGCACTGCTATTAAAATATATATCTTAAAATTTCCAATCCAAATTTAAAATAAATAGCCACCAGAATCTTTGCTGAGATTTAACACAGCTTCAGAAATAAATGTTAATATAAGTTTTAGTTGCTAAGTGCATTGGAACAGCATTTAGAGGATTTCAGCATTACATTATGCTTTCAATTACCAAGAGATTAAGGAAATTTTATGTTCCTTAAATCACCTTGATATTCAGCAGTTATATAATGTTGAATCCTTTTTCTTTTTTTTTTTCATTGTAAAGCCTAAACTGCCCGCCTCCTAAAATCAACATTACCTCGGGTGGTCTCTAGTGCAAATTCCTGCTCAGAGTCACATTTGACCTCCGTCCAAGTTGCCCAGGGCTTTTCCAGCTGGGTCTTGAACACTTACAGGGAAAGTTCTTGCCCAGCCTCTGCTCTGGGCAGCGTGTCCCTCCCCCTGGCTCTCCCCTTACGGAGATTCTCTCTGCTCCTTCCCCACTGTGTCAAGCCAGTCCCGTTTCAATTTATGATCCCTGTTTCTCATCCCTCTTCTGTATGAAGACATCACTTCTGTTTTATCAAAAAGTACTCTTAATTTTCAGAAAACTCTTTATATTGCTCCCAGATTTCTCTTCTCTGGTTTTCATGTGTCCTTATGTTCATGTTGAGTAACTCTCCTACAAGATGTTTGACATCAACTTCATAATAGAAAAGATAGATTTTTTAACTCCATCAGCATGAAGTTGAAATATCTGCTTTTTATAGATCTTAAAGCTATTATATTTTTCCTGTAAAATATCAGAAATAAGGGAAATCAAACAAGGACGTCTGTAAGCTGGTTTTCATGCCCGAACTTGTAAAACATGATGTGCAAAAGAAGGATGAAGTAATATCTGTGTGTTCATTGACATCATCATTGTTTTTTTCTTAGTAGAAAGCTAAATCAATTTTAGCATGAAAATATATTTTTTTATTTTTCACTTATACTTCTGCTTCTTCCTTCCATAAGAACAGAGTCTAGGGATAAAATCCTGGTCCTTTATGTGCTAGTAGGAGCTCTGATATTGACATAGACCAACAGAGGAAAGTTCACCTATTTTGACAAAGGTAAATGGCACAACTGACTCCACACTTTTTTTTTCTTTTCTTCTTTGATATATCAGAGAGATTTTTTTTCTATTCTATTTGAAATTTCTGCAGGAATGTCTACAATTTAAAACATTTTTAATTTAAAAAAATACTGCATAGATAAAGTTTAGTTTATAGGTATTGTGTATTTGGCCAGGTAACTTTTCATCATTTGCTTGAGCTGCCCTATTTTTTCTCAAATGGGGAGCTACCAGGAATTAAGTTTTGTATGCTGGAAATAGCTGCAAAGGTTGAGGCGCAAACATTGGTTTTACCAGCAGGAATTCTGTGGAATAGTTCTGCTGAATAGCAAAAGAGGCACTGTTTTCAAAACAGGATAGGTGTATATGCATGTTTTTCATTATTTTAATTTTCAGATGTATTAAAACATGCAGCTGTGGGGAAAGAAAGTTTAGATGTGTATTTTAAGTGAAATAGGATTGATGTAAAAGCATGATGATTATCTAATGGAAGATACAGTGTGTTGACATATCAAGGAGTTATCTTTACAGATAACCAAAGTGCTACTTAAAAGAAAATCACCATTTCTTTCTTCTAGAACCTCTTTTGAAAGCCTTATTTCTTTAGTCAGCTTTATTCTGTAATTTTTTCCTCCTTCTTTTTACTTTTTTCTTTTTATTAAATCTGAATGTTTATGTCAAATAATTTATATTTCCTAGTTATCAACCATAATACAAAGACGACACTGAAACTTTCTTGACACTTGAAGTGCAGTCATTCCTCATTATTGCCTTCCTAGTCAATCTGAGTTGTTTATAGTCCATTCAAGTAATTTGTAAAGATAAATTGCAAAAGTAATTTGGAAGTCTTAAAACATCCCACATTGCAGAACTTCAAATAGATGTGGTCAATTAAACTGCTATATATTCCCTATTTCTTTTTGCAACACTTGATTCTATTTAGCCACACACTTACTGATGAGTCAGTGTGGAGATCTTTGTCAATCAGCCTGTTATTCCATCATTGCTAATGCTCTGCTCTTCAAATAAGCATTCTTTGGGGGGAGAAAATAAATTGGAAAAAAAAATCTGTAAATGTATCAGATGAAAAAAAGGAGACAATAAATGGGTAAATTTTAAAATATGATTAAGAAAAGCCCAGTCTGTGACAGTACATTTTCTATATGAGGGATAGATTTTGTAGATGACCTAAAACGAAATGTGAGACTTAATACAATGAACACTTAACATAAATCATTCCAGATCAAGGCTTATAAATGCCTCTAGGAACTGTGTGTGATATCCTTCTGCTTCTCATTAAGGCATCCCTTTATAAACTGCCCACTATCAATATTGCTTGGAAATTGACAACCAGCAAAGATGGTCTAAATTTGAACAGACTCCTCCAAGATGAGTTTCAATACCTTGCAACACCTTGGCAAGCTGCAATGGTTGGTAAGTTGGTACATCCACAGATGGTTTTGCTGTATCAGGACTAAGCTGATAACAGGCCAAAGCCAAGAAATAGTGAGTAACCACTGCTCTGCTAATTAAAAGCTGGAATTTAATGCCTTATTCAGACTGTAAATAAGTAAAGAGACATGCAAAAAAGCTACCAATAGCTCTTGTGGTGACACTTGTACAGATGGTTTGAGCACCAAGGATGGCATATTTATACATATTTATGTGCTTACTATTCTGAAGTGAAGAATAAAATATTTTCTGCCTGTGAGATATTATCTTGCCAGAGAAAAAGAAGGAAATCAGAGGACACTGCTAGAGGAACAGCTGAACCATGACCTCTCTGCAGAGTGTCCCAGTAAATGATTCAACACAGCAACCAGGTTATTCCCCAACAAGGAAGTTACTTGACTAACACACAGCTGTAGAGAGGTTCTCTAACATGTTGGTTTGCAAAATGTGAAAAAGGAACATGAAGCTTCAGCTTAACTGTTCAAGATAAACATCTGACAGACAGAGAAGGAAAGGCTGCAGCTGCACCTGTTATATTTCCTTTCATGGTCCATTCATGGAACTAATCTGGACCTACTGGGGCTGCAGACAGACATTGTGAAGAAAACATTTTACTATATTAATTGCCTAGATGTCATGTTCCACCTGGCAAAGACCAGCAAACAGTTTGGGATATTTTTAATTCCTCATTCTAATTAATATTGCACCTATTGTGTTAACAGAAGGGAATAATTCTAGGACAAAGGCTCCTGTAGCAACTAGGGCAGGAAGTGAGATACCCTCCTCATCCCACCAGCACAGCATGTATGGAGCAGACTGCAACTCTGCATTTAAAGAACAAGTTTTGGCCTAATGAGTAAATGATAGACAAAAATGGGAAGGACTGTGGCATGACAAGTCATGTTGAGGACACTCATGGAAATCAAATTGCCTCTGAAATACTAGAAAAGCTGTCCCACATGTTTGCCACAGCCTCAAAAACTACTATGTCCCATTCCACTAAATTTCTGCACTTCTGACTGATAAGTGACAAAGGCATTCTTCTGCAGACAGCAGATTTCTTGAGGACATGGCATTACAGATTATACCAATGGAATTTCAAGTAACACATTTTGATCTTCGTCCTTGTCAAGCTTCAACATCACACAGTAGATATATATTGTATTGTTTTGTTAAGTGACTGTGTTTTTACAGCAGGGGCTAGAAAATGGAATGATGCTGTGCTACTCTGTTACAGAAGCAATTCTGGAAAACACAAAAATTTATATAAGCAGGAGAAACTTAAGGTGAGATCAGTAAAGGGCAGTTCATCCATAGGTACAATATGCCTTCCCACAGAAAATATGTCTTTTTTCTATGGGGTGCCACAACATTTGTGTAGTACCCCTGTTCCTAAAGACCATTCTCCTTACTAATTTCCTCCCATCTGGTTACAGACCAACACAGGACACTGCTCACCAAACTGTTTTATTTCCAGGCTACATCAGAGCTCTATCTATTTTCTCTATCCCAAGCTAACATTTAAAAATTTCTTAATACCTGGAGCAGAAGGAAGGTTTTCCAATCCGATTTCCAATCTGATTGCCAATCAGAACTTAAGTTACAGTCCTGGGGTTTTTGCAAACTATTCTAATTAATAATAAGGAAAAATATAGCAGAATAGAAGATGAAGTTTCTGAAGACAGCATTGAAAGGGGTTAAAAAGTGTTTCTTATCCAGTTATCACAGGGTTATCTTTACTGCCCAGAAAACTAGGCAGAGGAAGAAAATCACACAGAAGATCAGACAAATTCTTATTTAAAAAAAAAAATAATTGTATTAAGTGTTCATGGTAGTGATCTGTCTTTCTCAATAGTTTCTTCAGACTGGTAAGTCTGAGCCAGGATTTTTCCAAACCTGGAAAAACAGGTTTTTTGTACAGAAGCATTTAGTCATAATATGCCATGCTATCTTTGTCTATATGTATCTGTGTAGCTGAGTCTTTTGAAAATGAAGGTTCAGGTTCACAAATCACAGATCTTTTATCATTTGTAGAAAACAAGTCATATAAATTCCTGCCTGCTAAAAGACATGCAGGTTTAAGTAAGGCCTCATAATGGTCTCTTTATCTGGTCAGAATGGACTGCTATAGTCTGTTTTTAGAATAGTGAATGCTGAGAAACATATAATGTTGACAAAAATCTCCTCAAGCGCATGCACAATTTGTGTGTGTTTATACAAAATAAATACTAAACCAGTAGATAAAGACATAACATTCTTCATGTTGTAGCTTTTTCTATCACACCTTAATGGGTAGTCTGCAGTATTTGGACCTTATTTACATCTACTTCAAATTCTTGTTTCAAAATTATTGCTGGCAGCCATCCTCAGCCAGCAAGCTTGCTGGCTTATAAATCTAGTTTTGTAGTTCTTTTCACAGCAACCAGCCAAAACATCATTTTTCACTTTATATGTCATTGTTTAATGCAACTAATAGAATTTAAGCTCATTTTACAGCACATTTTGTTTTGATTTTCAAAATATACATTTGCTGGTCACTAGATGATAACAATTGTTTAATGGCATAATTAATTAAGCTTTGATTTGCAAGACATATGACTTGAAGTCATATGATTTCCAGGATTCCAGTAATTATTTTTAATTCAGGCTATAAAATTCCATGCTATATTAACCAGCAAGGCTGGGAAATAATCCAAAGACATGGTTTGACTTCTTAAGATTTAAAAGAATCTTATTTTCCAAACTCTGCTCAACTCCTGTTTTAGTAGACATTTTGCTCTGCAGATATTTCAGTATTAAAACTGTGAAGTCTAGTCAGCACAAGATTAAAATGAAATGGAAATTAGTGTCTAGACCAGTTAATTCACAGACCAGGTGCTCTATGGACACAGTTTGAGTCAATGTAAAAGGCTCCACATTCAATGCAGCAACATGAAGGATTAAGCAGAGCAAGGTACTGTAACCAGTAGTTTAGGGAAGGCAACTTTGAGTTGACAGGATTCAGCAGATATCAACAAACCCAAGATTTCTTGCATTTCATTCAGGCCTTGAAGGGTGTGTCAGAGAACATCTAGCTCAGCTAGAGTTCCCTTAGATTTATTGCTCACGCTTATTTTATCAATGCTTATTTCTTTTAATCTTCTTATTGCATCTCAGCTTTGGTTTCCCCCAATTAAATTTTAAAAAACCCAAAATCCAAAAATCCCCAATTTTTTTTAAAGCATTATTATTTACATGAAGAACACTTATTTTTAGGGAAATATTAAAAACCCAGGACTGAACTTCTGTTTATAGTTGGCAGCCCCTAAAGTGTTCCTTCACAATGTACAGATAACAAATTTTTCCCCCAACACATTCAAAGACAACATTCAGAGAGGCTATTTCTTCTGTACAAGAGAAACCTGTTGCATTGACAGGAGGAATTTTATGTCAGCCAATAGTATTCATTTTAAATAACCCAAAGGAACTAACTATTCTAGATCTGAAGCAGAACAAGTCAACTTACTCTGCGATGTTTTCAGTACTCAAAGAATTTAAATGCTTTGTATACAAAAAAAAAAAAAAGAAAACCATGTTTTATGATACATATTTAATAACAAGATTGTTGGCTTGGAACATTTTGGGTGCATGTGTGGAGGGAGGATCAGGTCAGGCCTCGCCCTGCCCTGCCCACGCCCTGCGCCCCTGCCCCAGCCCCGCAGCTCCGGAGGCAGCGCAGCCTCCTGCGGAGCCCACCCAGCTCCTGGGGCCAGAGGGCCAGAAGCGCCCTGGGGAAGGGCCCAGGATGGACAGAGGTAAATAATGCAAGACCCATAGCAAGCATTGTTCCTCCTCTTGGAAGTTCCATCAGCTGGTTGCTGCTGGAACCAGGAATGATGGTTATGTTTGTTCTTTTGTATGCCTTTCCTGTTTCTCTTCTTTTATTTCCCTTGGAATTTTTGAGTAACTTAAAATCGACCAGCCTTAGAGTTTGCTAAGTTGAATGAACTAAGCTAATGCTTTAGGAAGTGTTTTATTGTTGAGAGAATGTTGTTCTAAACCTTTTGCCAATGTACTTTGATTTTCTAAAATTGCTAGTAAAGGTTTTTTGTTGTTTTGATCCCTTGAGAACATCGTGTCAGTGTTTCTCCCGTATATCTGATTCAGAGTACATGAACAACTATGAGCCCTTTTAAAAGTCTCATTAAGGAGTTTTTTGGAGCCTTACAAATGATGATGATAAATCACACAAATCTCCTTGTGATTTTAAAAGAACAGAACTGATACAAGTTCTTCCTGATGATCAAAAGCTCCTCTTCAGTCTCAGCAACCTGTTTTCTGCATCACATAAGCCGGCATTTTAAGACATTAAGCACTCCAGAATCTCCTTTCTCTCTGTAACATAAATTTATAAATCTGTTACATAGACTTTGAACATTATATTTTCATTGTATGACTTTGTCTTGCTCCTTTCTGTTCCAGGCAGCCCTGCTGTGTTTAGCTTATCCTATCCTCTTTAATTTTTGCAAATATGGCAAAAATCTCCATGATTGTTAAAAAAAATGAAAATTCTATCATTTTCCTCACAGTTTTAGGTAACTGTATATAACTTTATTTCAGTATTTGCTGAGAAGAAATGAACAGAAGTGCTAGAATTTATGCATTAAAATTTTCAAAATGCATTTAGTACTAAAATACTTTATGTTAATTAGAATTGTAAAATTATTACTGCACATCAGTTTCATTATGTAGCTTATTTTAAACAGGGCAGAATATTTTAGTAGTCCAAGCAAAGACATGTTTTATAACTTAAAACTGGAGATATATCTGTCATTTATTCCATAAAATATAGATGAATGATTTTCAGCTCCATTTAACTAATGTGTTTTGAAAAGTCTTTGCAACAGTAAATGCAACAAATCTCAGGCAAGACAAGCAGTAATGTTTAAGCATGGTTAAGAGTAACTTATCATTTTGCAGTTCGAATTTTGGACCAGACATTTCCTTACATAGATAAGCTTCAGTATTATTCTGGAACGTGACAGAGTGACAACCAGGTATAAAATTGCAAGCTCTGTCACGAAATTAAAATGCCCAGACATAATAAACTACTCACACTGTATTTGTTAAAGGAAAAAGAAGGCTGTGCATCCTTATATTGACTGAGAGACCCTCTAGAAATTATGAGGTACTCCACAGATTGATAGAAAAGACAGTCTTGTCCTGAGATAAGAGCCACTAAACACAGAGTGAAAGATAACTGAGATGAAGCAGGGATTATTTGGTCCTGCCCAGTGCGGGTGAGTGTGGTATAAAATCTGTTAAAGTCTCAGAATTCCCAAGACATCTGGGCTTGCAAGAGAACATTGTACTTTGCCCATCTCTTGTGCATCTGCTATGGAAAGTGTGTCACACCCTTCCACTGCTGTTACCTCGACTCAGGTTTCTGAAGTCACGTTTTCTGAAGTCAGTGGGAACAGGCTAGGTTCCTAAAACTGAACAAAGAACAACAAATAGCAGATGTGATATATCAAAAAGGACTTTAAATATGTTGTTAATAATTACTTGCTCAAAACAGAGAAAATTGTCACATCAGAAGCAATTGGCTGAAGCTTCAAAACTGCAAACAAAATTCCTGTACCGAGAGTCATCCCACTTATCTCAGGTTTATAACTTATAGGAACTACCTCAGGAAATGAGCAACCCACTTGTTTCTTACAATTAATATCTAGAGCTAATCACCTCTATGGAGCAATTCAGCGCCTAAAAGAAGTGATTTTTACAATAGATCATAGAAAAAAATTAAACTCAGTTCCAGACAGAGGGAACAGAACTGCAGTTCACCTGTAGTGAAATTGTAGATGACTTACATAGAAATATGCCCTCTTTCACATATTTCAAGGCCTGTAATTTTTCTCACTCATGTCTATTCAAAAGTGTAGTTTCAAGAGGCAGAATGAATGGTTTTTTGTTTGGATCCAGTAGGTTTTGTTATTAGGACATAATTTTAAGGCTTGATGAAGCATCTAATCCTGGAAAACATTTCCAGGTACTTTATGGTCCTCAGGGAAACTATGGATGTACATTCTGCATGAGCAGACAGTGAGAGGGACTGAAAACTGGCTGAATGGCCTGGTCCAGAGTGGTGATCAGCAGAACAAAATCTAGCTGGAGGGCAGTCTGTGGTCGTATATTCCAGAGATCTATACTGGGTGCACTTCTATTTAATATGGTGGGCCACCCATCTGGAAAGCTGCCTCAGAAAATTTGTACATCTACATACATTGTCTATATATATGGGCTTTTTCAATGTGTGAAAAGCTGCCTTGATGTATTCTATTTTCAGATGTTGTAGCAAAAAAAATGAAAAAACAGTATGAAAAGTATAACATTTTATTTTACATGACTGGTAGTTTTGAAATGAAAATATACTTATACACTCGTCTTTACTTTAAAGACTTGAACATTGCTATTCATAGAAAGGTGGGATTGAAAATGCAGCAAACAGAAATCTAGATAGTAGTAGAAATATAACCCATGCAATGGCAAATGCATTATTTATTACATGTTAAATTGCTCCATTAACACATCTTTTTTGACCTTGAAATATCATACTGAAGACAAAAGAGTAGTTCTGCCTCAATGCTTTTTTTTTTTTTTTTTGCATTTTATGCAGAAAATGACAAGGTGTCTGGGATATCTGGCCATTATAAGTGTATCTGTTGCTACTCCTTGTCAAGAACATACATCAAGCATAATATTCAGATAAGTAAAGTGTGAAATAAAGGTCAACTAGACAATATTTGAGCAAATATAGACTAGACATTGATCTAACATTCAATTTCCTAGAATGAGAAAAATATTTGAGGATTAAAGGATTATAAATTAGGTGTGCAAGTTATGTGTCACCTCTGCATATAATGGAGGTTTTAAGATCAAAAAGCAAAAGAAATGTCACCACTACCTGGAATGTAAACTTTGTTTGCTTTCTTGTGTCAGTGGCAGATCAGACTATTATGTAGCATAAGGCCTGCTTTTTAAAAAAAAAACCTTCACACACACATAAAAAAAAAAATAAAAAAAAACCAAAACCCAACAAACAAAACAAAAATAGCAAAAAGGCAATCCCCCAAAAACCCCCTAACACAACTATTCATCTATCTACTCCAGTGTAAATAAATCAGGTGACTAAGAATTAAGTCAACAATGTTAACTACTCTAATAATAAAGGAATAAAATGAATAAAAATATGGAAATATTTTGCAAGTAACAATTCATTTTACTATTGTGGATGGTAGGTATTGATGGTTGAAGATTTCTTTTTTCTCTCCATGAAAAGGCAGGGCAAATCCAAGAGGAGCAGCAGAGTTTTGAGGAGTATTTGGCTGATTTCCCTGTATTACTCCCCTCTAAAAGCAAAATTAAAACTAAGAAGTTAGATATAGTATATGACAACAACTGGAATGGAGCCAAGGCAAATGCTCTAGGCATATTGCCTGCATACATTCAGATTTCAAGGAGGTGGTGTCAGTTTCAGTGAGTATTTAGTCAAATGATTATATTAACAATTTACTCAGCCCAGAGTCCTATATAGCAGGCAGAGAAATAGTATAGTTTTTTTCCATGCTATTAAAACTATCGTCAAAAGCCTCTATTTCAACACAAAATTTGAAAATTCAAAAGCACTTGCTCAAAATTGTGTATCATTAGTATTACAAGTTATAACTTCAACCCAACTCCCAATTCAGTATTTTAAAGACCTTATGTGGACATGTATATTTATGTAACTGTGCACAGTAGAATGTATATGTGCATGCACTTATGCCTGCATATAAAATAACAGGTACATATGATATAGTACAGGACAGTTTAAAAACTGGTGACATTGTGCTACTTATTTGACAGCCTGAAAAAAAGTCTGGTATAGAAATATCTGTTTGATACCAGAGGAGTGACAATATTTTATTCTGGACCAAAGTTACACACAGGAGAGTACCAATTTCAATATTAATTATATTCCCTCTCCTCACCAAGGAAGGTATCTTTTTTTCTTTTTGTAACAGAGGAATATATTCGAAGGTAGTAGTAGAAACACAATTTGCAAATGTTGTTTTGGAAGAATTTTGCACAGTGAGAGTGAAAGACATTAAAGACATTTATTATCCTCAGAATAAGATATGGATTTATAGAGGATATAAAATCAGTAATTGTGGCTGTTGGATATGTGTCTTAAATTACTTTTTTTTTGCTATCTTATGTATTACTCTAATATATGCAAGATGTGATTATTTTCTAATGTGAAATTTGTACACTCTTATTGTTATTTGAAATTAATAATTGGATTTTGCTAAAGTCCTTGAGATGTTTTATTTCTAACTTGGATAAGGTCATCTCTTTGTCTTTTACTTTTCTAAGATACATCTGTTCTACAGAGCTATTATGACTAGCACCCTTTCTTCATAACCTATTTATATAAACTGGAGTCTACAGGTTCTTTACTGAACATTAGGAATATTTTGCCATATTACACCAATTATATAAAACCTTAGTTCATTAAATTTTTTTCAAATAAAGTAACACTGTCAAAGCCACTCTCCAAGAAATCATTGACAAAGGTAAAAATTATGTTTACTAATTTCATTAATTAATCTTCACGTTTGGGAAAGAAGACCCACTTTTAGAGGTATGACTTTCTTTTACTAATAATGAACACTTCCACAGCCTTTTCCATCTACAGTTTCATCTATAACCCATCCACAAGGTAGGGCCATGCAAGAAGTACAGCCCAAGCTCACATCCTTACCCCTTCACCACAAAGCATTCTTCCTCCCAAGAACCAGCTTTTAGAGGGTGAAATATATACTGGTATATAAGAAGATAGCTTCTATTGATATTTTACTACATAATTTTAATTTAAGAAAAGAAAAAAAAAAAAAGAAGAAAAAATTATAATGTAGGAATGGCCAGGCACCCTAAGGTAAGGTAGATCTCAGAAACAGTTCTGAATTTATCCAGTAAACTCAATGAACATTTATAATGCACTTTTATTAATAGAAATGGATGTAAATATTGTGTCAGAAGTGGGCTAAGCACAGACTAAAACCAATACAAACTGTGTTTTTATGTGTGTTGAGCTACAGAGTTTGGGATCAAATAACACAGCTCAAACTAAATTATTCATACTCCACCTTAATTTGTCTAAACCCCTGTACAAGGCAGAAAATAGTACATTATTAAAATGATTCATCATATGCTAGTTAGCTCAATAGTAAATTACTGGCAAATTTTTGGATAATCTTTAAAAGATATTCTTGAAAGAAGAGATTTTAGTATGTCTGAACAAATACACATTTGGCCCTAGGTGTATTTTTTTATCTATAAGTTTCTTGATGCCTTAAGAAATAAAAATTGGTGTGAGTATATAACCATTGGAGACAGGAAAATTACTCATCCATTTACTAAATCAACAAAATATGATCAGAAGATACTACTGACAGGGACTAAGTCCTTGCCAGTTTATTAAGCTTTTATTTAATTAAAACACTGCATGCACAGCTTAAAGGTCTGTAAAGAAGGTAATTAATGTAAAGCAGACAGTGGGTGAAGATTTGATTCCTAAGATTTTTTTCATGTCATTTAGAATATACAAAAACATATCTCTCCGCATTTTCCACGAACCTCTCCTCTCCCTTCACCACAATTCTCAGCTTCTTCATCTTCTTCCATCAACACCACTACAATGCCCTCAGACCTTCAGTGCAATACCTGTCACCCATCCAAACTTGGCCACTTCTGGTATTCTCAGTTCTCTCCACCTGCACATTTGGGGAGCATGAGAAATGGATAGGATGGGTCCATGCACAGTCACATTGGCAGCATGGTAAGCCATATTTCCTTAGTGAACCAGCTTGGATGGTGCTTCCCACTCAATATTTTACAGGTATCCACTACCACATAACAGAGGTTAACAGCTGTACCTCAGAGTTCTCTCAGATCCTGTTCCTCTACCAGCATTCTTAACATCCCCAGGCTCCCAGCTGAGCCACTCCTGAAAACTCAGGATTCAAGTTGGTGTGTACATCTTGCGGATTTGATGGTACAACCCTTTTCTTGTCTATGTAGACCCACAGATATCTTTCAAATAAGCATGTCCCAATAAAATCTGGTGTTAACTACAATATCCTGTTATTAACAAGGGCAAGACGGGAGTAGAAAAAGGGATGAAACTGCATCATATCATTATGGCATGAATTTTTCCACTTTCTCTCCAATTTTTTACACAACTTAAAGGTTGAATAAGCCGGGACATCCTGAGAGCTCTGTGGGTGCTCTGTGAAGCTATTCAGGGTATGTCTAAAAAATTTAGTTAAGGACAGTTTTAGCAGATCCACAATGTGTGAACAGACGGTCTCTGCAACACCTACATATTGGTCAACATGTTCAGAAAGCAAATGCCTATCCAAGGGCAGTCAATTGGACTAATCAAGCATGCAAAATATAGATGACCTGGACACAGACAGCTGTCATTTGTCCTGTTTCTGTTTGAGGGCACTTAGAAATCCCCAAGAAAAGAGCTAGTGCTGATAGGATACTAGGAGGTGAGACATAAAAGCAGTCATCTACTGCCAAAACCAGCAACATTAGCAGGTGTGTATTCCCTCATCTGCCTCTGAGGCAACCTGGGTAGGATCATTGTAAAGTTACAGGCAGGACACTATAAAATTGCATTGCAGTAATTACTGTACAGTACAAAGTCCTGTGTCCAGTCAAGCTATCAGGGCTCTTGCTTTAGAGAAAAGGTAGATACTAGAATCATTGCTATCAATTCTGTTCTGTGACAAAATTACTGCATAGCATCCAGCTAAACACCTTCATGCCTGCCTAAGGGAGGAATCTGACCTATTATGTTTTTCACAAGTACGATCTTGTCTTATGATCTTCATCCTTATTATCCCTCCTTGTCAGATTGATTTTATCATATTATTTAGTGTTCAGTCTTAGACAGGTCTTAGTAGCAGCCACCTGGCACAGTATGGCCATAAAATATTTCACAGCATTTGCTTTGTTAAGTTAAGCATTAAGATGATTATGATTTTTTTTTTTTTTTAATCAGGAGAAAACTAAGAAAACTGGTATGGCAAACTCTGAAACAATGGTATTTATGGTATAGGTATTTATGTGCATGTTTGTATATTGTCCAAACAAGTGACACATACTGAAATGTATTAGAGCACACATAAAATAACATACTAAAATAATAATATCTATTTTTTTAAAGTATGCAAATTACATGCTTGTCTCAATAGTTTAGAAACAGATGGAGCGTTGTGTTTAGCACATTTCTTTAGAGTTTCTAAATCTGCCTGATGGGAATTCCATTACCTGTACCAGCTGCACAGGTGACCTCTTTGACTTCCACTTGCTAGGCTCTGAATATATAAGACAGTGCTGGCATGTTTTTAACATAAAGTATATGCAAATATGGACATATTTGACATGTTGCTGTAGTGCCTATTTAAAATGTATGCCATCTGGTTTAACCCTTGCACCCATAATCATAAAATGTTTCAAACTCTTTGTGCAATAAAATGTTTATATGTCTTTCTCTTGATTAATCTTCTCTACTTTTTTGCATAATCAGAATCAATTAAGATTCCTTCTCACCTACGAGTCTTTTTTGTTTCTTTTCACTGGGAAATTATATTCCTGTACTCCTAAAGGTGAATTTTCCAGGCATTGAATATCTAATTCCCTCTCTAGTTGCAAATGCTCAGGAAGCTCTTGAAAGCCTTCCACATTAGGAATCTTATGACACAAGAAATAAGATACATTTCTTGCTTTCATATAAATATACCATACAAAATATTCCTTCTTCTGTTTCTGTCTCATTTGTTTGAAAATGCTAAAGTGAATGTATCCCTTTTACAGTGTTTCAAAGATATCCTAAGGCTCATATTGAAGGATTTCCTGCAGTTGTGTTAATCTGTAGTCATTTTCTAGCTGAGAGCGACCACACACTTGAGACATTTACTTTGTTACACAAAAGACAAAATGCTTCTTTCCTAGGAGTATGAATAACCTGAGATCATATAATAGGCCTGATTTTAAGAAACCTAAAGTCAGGCAATTTCCTTTGATTTCAGGTGTTGACATGAGTACAGTTTTGAAGGAGGATATATGGCCCCAGTGAAGTTATGGTTGACTGATAGAGTATAGGTTAATGACAATGTAGTGTTCCACAGCAAATCATGGAACTATGGAATTGTTTGGGTTGGAAGAGACCTTAGCAAACACCTAGTTCCAGCCCTCTGGCATAAGCAGGGACACCTTGCATTAGACTAGGTTGCTCAAAGTCCTATCCAAACTGTTATTCAACATTTCTAGGGATGGGACATCTTCAGGCAATCTGTTTCAGTGACCAGCCCACAGAAAAAAACCCTGTCCTTCCACTTGAAGCTGGTCTGTGGACTGGCTTCTGACAGTTTAGTAAGCTACGGAAATAAGCAGACAAAATCTCTTTAGTTCCTTAGATTCTGCCGGTGGTCTTTTTCCATTTCCAGCAATTACTCTTGCTATGTTCCAGATTTTGTCAAGAAGCAAAGGGAAAATATATCTTGTATGAAAGTCATGAATTTGCTCAAAACTACAACAGTGTAATCCAAGAAAAAAATCCAGTTTAGATCTAATTATTACTTTTTTTGTGGGGAAAATAATCTGTTCTAATAATAGTAAAAATATTAATAAATAATAGTAATCTTTGTCACATGCTTGATTTCTACCTCTTTTGCTAGTGCGACACATGCCCTCTCCTCACTTGTGCAGATCCTGCAGTCAATGGCTTCAGCCTGGCAGCAGTGATGGGTTATATGATTAGTGTCAGTATCTGGAGCATTTAACCAGTAGGAATATGATGTTCATATTGGTGGTATCTTCTTTCTCAATAAGTGATGTACGTGAGAATATTTTTATATGTTTGCTAACATGTTTTTACCCTTCCTTTTTTCTCCAATGATTTGAAGCTCCACATTACAATCAAATTAACTATATACAGTGCCTTTTACCTGTATAATGTACTATTTTATCTGTTCTCTTTGTTATCCCTAAAAAATGGGGATACTCTTAAAAGCGGTTCCAGATATTGCTTCCTTAACTTGACCACTGGTGAGTTGTTTACAGCCCTGTGTCATAAGCAGCCCCAGTGTCAGCCTGTGCTCACAGGCACATCTGTTCTGCATTCTGCATTTCCAATTCTTGATGCCTTTGCTATCTAACCAGGCTGGTATTTCTGTATACTACATATTCATGGTAGCCATAAATGTATCATTCTACATGGAACAACTGCTTATTATTGCTATCTCAATAAAGCTATGATTTAATACTTTACAAGGTTAAAGGAAAGTAGAATGAATTAGTGGCAACCATCTAGTCAATAGAAAAATTTAAAAGTGTTAAAGCCAACCCAAGTAAAACAACAGTTCAGAGAGGGCAAGCATGATGCACCTCTATTCTGGGCCTTGCAAACTCATTTCAAAGTCTGTAGCCAGATACAAACAATGCCAATACTGTATTTCAAGTCTACAAAGTCACAAAGTGTATGTTTTGTAACTACACCATATCTCATGAGAACCCCCCCAGAACTTGTTTTCATTTTGTGAGGTGGTGGTTGCTCCAGAACACTCTGCATTGTACCCAATACCCCTACTGAATTATTGTCTGGCAAATTTTCAGAGTCTGGAATTTTACAGAGCTCTTCTGATCAGTGTGCACAACACATCCTGACCTAACACACCCAGTTGCTGCCTGGAGTCCTCTTCAGTCTCCAAGATGAGTCTGTGAGAGACCTGCCTCCCTGCTGCTGCATCAACTGGGACTAGAAATTTGCACAGTAAAGGAAAGACACATAATCCAGGCAACCTTGGGAAAGAATTAAAAAGAAACTGATGTGAGGCAGAAATAGGATGAGAAATGGAATTAAGCAGGTTGTAGGAATGGGATGTGGAAAGAACAGGAGGTGTCAAAGAGTCTGAGCCCCCAGGAGAGAAAAAGACATGATCAGCAAGAAAGCTCAGTGTCTATTTCATGTGAGACAGAGAACTCACAAATGTAAAATTAGCAGCATGTTCACCATCAGCTTCACAAACCACATCACTGTGAGAAGTATAGAAATAATTCAAATACCAGATGAGTAATCTTAATTAAATCGTTAGATGAAATTTAAGATATATCCCCTAAACTAAATGCAAAAATCTCTACAGAGCCACCCAACACCTGAAATGTGATACATTTCTTCTGTCTAGCACTAAACCACTCTTTATATTTCTCAGCACTGGCTAATTAAAAAAAGGATTTACTTTCAATCTTAAAACAGTCAGGCAATTAAAATTCTAATCTAAATTTACACAGATCAAGTAATTAATTATGGAAAGTGTTCTATAGGTGTTGCAAAAAACATTTATGGTTTATAATGGTCCAACAAATGCAAAAAGAAGCTATGCTTGCAGACCATGAAAAAGAAGCCAAAAACTTAAGATTGTTACTATGAAATTGGAATAAAGTAAATCTTTAACCTAAAATCTTCTAGAAAAGTGGTTGTAACATTTTTGTTAAAAGTCTAGATATAGGAAAAGGCTTGTAATTTCTGAAGTTTGATATCTAAAAATGAAACAATAATTATTTAATTTACTTTGAAAAATACCTTTTTATTTCCCATCAAAAACTGGATGAAACATGAAAGAATTTACCTGCCTTTAAAAGTCACTTTGAGCAACAGCAGTAATCCCTTCTTAGATGGAGAACACTGAAACTACCTGTAAACCAAATTGCATTTTCAACAGATGACAACACAGCTCAGTGTAATGAAACCCAGGTGTTAGACTAATTTCTAATTTAACCATAAATGAAGAAAAGAAAAATATAATCCTCAATGTAAGTTGTTGTGATATTACAGAATCTATCATAATGAAGAAATGCCCCCACTTTGCACAAAGGTTAACTGTACAAATGGTATTGCATCAACAGAAATGTTAATGAGTTTGTGTGGCAGCAGGTAAGCAAGCGCTGGCACAAGGAAGCTGTTGTGGTAGGCAGATAATTACAATGGAAGTCATGTCTTTGGTAATGACTGGGATTCACATCACATATCTTTTCAGTCACAAAACAATTTCGTTAGCTCTCTTTATGGTAATCTATGGGATTATTTGACAGCAAGGTGACACTTTGACTTTGGAACAAATTTCTTTCATAGACAGCACATTTGCTAATATTGTGACATTCAATTAGACATATCACTGATGTATAATTTTGATTTTAGAAAATAGACTAACATAGGATATATTTTTCATTAGTACATGAAGTTTCTTTTGGTTCTCAATTTGTTTTTCATCATACTATTGCTTTGATCTTACTAATGTGTAGGAATTGGGGGAAATTTTAAAGCTGTGAGTTTTTAACCATTATGATGCAGGATTAGTAAAGAAAAAGGAAAAATTATGCAAACATGGAATTGTCTTAATGAGAAGGAAAACAGATTTCCAGGCAATGTTTATATGTTTATTATAAACTCTACTACATAACAACAAATCTGTAATGTGCTTTTCAGGAGGGAATTCTGACAGTAGCTACACATGCTTTATTGTAGGCCAAATCCCCAACTTATTTATCTCAATCTCACAAAACAGTTATAAATAGGAAAATATTCAGGTGAAGAATCAAATCTTTGTGGCCTATTCTTCTCTTTATGGAAGGAATGT
Source organism: Chloebia gouldiae (assembly GCA_003676055.1). Classification (NCBI taxonomy): domain Eukaryota; kingdom Metazoa; phylum Chordata; class Aves; order Passeriformes; family Passeridae; genus Chloebia; species Chloebia gouldiae. Next base: position 14,951,904 of record QUSF01000009.1, on the reverse strand, counting down.
GAAATTACAGGGAAAGGACAACATTGACAACAGATGTGGTGTGTACCTCCTGAAGTCCGATCCTGTCCTTGGTCTACGACAGTAAGAGAGGTGTCACTCTGAGTATTTCATTGCCAGATCAGATCAGATCAGAACCCCACCAATACTTGCACCTAAGTGTTCTATACTCACAAGTGATAAAATATGTACTTTGGTAAGCAGAAAGTAGTTTTCTATTTTAAATTCTTCAATAAATGCTTTGTGCAAATGCACTTTGGCTTCTGGGATGTAATGTGTCTAGTCACCTAAAGCACCTTTTATTGCTTCAGTTCTCTGAGTAGCTCACCTAATTTTACAAAACTGCCTCATCTAAAATCTCTCTTCCTCCATAAAATTCTACCTTCACAAATACAGTATTGTAAATATTAAATTTATGGGGAGAAAGAAAACAAGGAGGATACAAGGAGGAGTATGAATATATCAGAAGCCAAACTTTCGTTAGAAGACAAAAGCATTTCTGCAAATATATTACCTTACTGTAAGCATGGCTCTTGCCCTACTAGTGATCTCCCTTCTGCCCTTCATGTAGGTTTTACGGTTTAAGGATACATATTTGCCTTCTTTGTAGCTCTGAATCTGTGTGAAATGTTTGTTATTATAAGTTATGGGATCTAAGTATTAATCAAAGAATACTTGGCATCATTCTTCTATTGAACTTACGTGCAAACTTTTATACAGAAATTGGATTAGAAAAGTTGGCTTAGGCAACTTATTTATAGTCATGATGTGGAATAAACCAATTTGCCAGCAGTATCCTATTATTTCCACTTCTATTGAGAAACTTGTGACTTAAATGAACAAAACCTAGGGCCTTAACAGAATGTTGTTAGGATTTTTTAGACTAGTCTTGTTTTTCTCTCTCCAAGGAGACAAGTCACAGTCATAATGATCTTACATTTGTAGAGTAGTTTTCATGCCAAAGAATGCACAAATGCTTCAAAACTTGACTAATTACACACATGAATCTTACCATTCACCACTGAACACCAGCAGCCTCTGTTGTGAAGGGTTTTTAACAATACACTGTAAAGTTCACTTTAGTACAAGATATGGCTGCTATAAAGTAGGAAGTCTCAGCAGACAGACTTTAAATGGAAATGCAAAGACACCACTGAAGTTAACATACTACTTAGGAAGTGTGTCACATCAATTTAATGACCTTCCTTTTGTGTTTTGAGAGGATCATACATGCAATAGCTCACTGAGCAAGTTCAAGTGCACTTAATGCACTTGGAGCACCGTTCTCCAAGGTGCTGAGTACTGTGGTTCACAAGGCAACAAATAGTAAGCCTGTAAAAATGACAGGATTAAATATAAGTAAGTTCTTAAGTGCTTTACTGATCAGAACTTCTAGAGCTGTTTAAAAGAGTTTGTGTCCCTGAGAGTCTGACATTCATATCTAGAAAGCAGGATTCCTGAAGAAAAGAAATAGAGGCAGTGAAAAGGTTTGGGCTTTTTCACTGGCACAATTTACAAGGCCAGAAATAAGTAATTTAGTCCTTTCTCTCACCCATTCCTTTAGAGCTTTCTTTATGAGGCTACAGCTGTAGAGGACAAGGGTTCTGTTAAAAAAAAAAGAAAACAAAACAAACAAACACCCACAAAAACAAACAAAACCCCTCACAAACAAACAAAACAAAACAAAAAACAACCCCCAAAACCAGAACAAACAAACAAAGAAAAACAGCACCAAAAACCCCACTTAAAACATATCAGAAGAAATTTAGACAAAACCTAGATCCCTAAAAGACTTCTACACAGCTGTTAACATAACTATAGAGATGCTGGTTTCCATAGACGTCTCCAGTCTTGCAACAAAGATTGCACAAGAGGGAGGTTTACTCTAAAAACACTACTTCACGAATTTCTCAGGTGGAAGCAAATATGCCTGAAAATGGATAGCTGCCACAGCCACTGCTGCTGAAGGGAATGGAGAGAGTGGAGAGTAGTTTGATGAGACTCTCAGGAGATAAGGAGCATGTCCAAGAGTCTTAAAGAAGCAAGAAAGAGGGTCATCACAGGGAAGAGTGATTGTGAATAGGAAAATCTATTATCCTAATGTTTTCCTAAAGTTCATCCACAGGTTCTTCAGTCACCCTCAGACAACAAGGGACTATCTATTCTCACACACCCAGCCTCCACGACCAGATCTGTTGCCTTTCATGTCAGCATTTGGAGTTAGATTGCTTACATTAAGCATGTCATGAATGGTGACAGTTATGTGTCTCAAAAAAGGTCTACAAAGGCCAATGTGCCAAGACAAAAAGTAACTAAACAAACACTAATACTTCCTAAACATAATACTTTCTAAGATGAAATCTAAAAGAAATGTTAAAGAAAGTGTTAAAATTTACTTTTTACTCCTCCATATTAAGACTGTAGCACTTCACATATAATAGATGCCTTACTTCATGGTGGCATATGCAGTGTAGAATTTACATGCTCAGTCTTCACTGAATGGGGTTAGCAGATTTCTAGAAAATATCTTCAGAAAAGTGCTTTTTCTATGAGATAGGCATTTGAAATGGCCTGTGAACAGTAAGATTTCTAAAATCCTAACTGCATCAAAGACTGCATACAAGGTTCATTGATTGAACTCAGGAAGACTTCCTGAGCCCATGTGTCTGAAACACAGAGCATGTCTTTATTTCTGAGCAGAAGTCTTAAAGGTTTAAACCTAGACTTGTCACCTCTTGTGGAATAGTATGTCAGAGTATGGGTATTGTAAAGAGAAGGAAGAGGACACCCTTGGTATCTTTTCTTTGCATGGAGTAAGTAGAAATATGCAGGAACCAGAAAGAGTTGACATAATATCCAGTTCACTTCAGTTAGTGGCTGGCAGAAAAATTCGCTGTACTGTAGGAATCCAAAGAACAGGGAAGGATTGTTATATTAAAGTTGTCCTTTTAAGTCTGCTTTTACTCAGCAGTCAGAAAATGCATCAAGATGGAAATATGTACCTGTGACCTTCTTTTCTTGTATTCCCAGTCCTACAGGTAATTAGTCTCCTACTCCTCATACCAGAAGTCTAAGGCAGAAGGCGTGAAACCTGAGGGTAATATATATTCTGTGATACCAAGAAATGCTCCAGTTCCCATGAATGAATATTCAGCCCTGACAGAAATTCAATTCACTATCAGCACGAGGTCTGACAGGTAATCCCCATTCCCTGCCATGGTTCCTATGGTAAAGAAACATATTCCCCAATGGTTTCCCAAGTGCATTCCAGTAAAGTGTCAAACCAAAAGATTAAAATATGGTAAGACACCACATTTTGGCACCAACAACAGTTTGGCATGGATGTAGGAAGTGTGAGGGCAGCTGAGGAGCAGAGGAGGTCAGTAACAGGAGCTGGGGCACAGGAGGAATGGGAGAGACACAGTCAAGATGCCTACAGATATCCAGGTTTATTCAGGTGCATATGACCAGAGGTGAGAAGGAAGCTCTCATTCTCAGGAAGTAAAATAGGACCTGGGGAAGGGGATTCAACAGTCTGATCCTGGGAACTCCCAGACCAGATTGAAGCTACTAGAATAAAATCTAGTGCTCTGGCATTAGGAAGTAGAAATTCAAAGAGGACTCTTGGAAGAACAAGACCCCTTGTTCTCACACATGAAACAGCAGATTCATTCCCTAGATAAAATTTCATTTATCCTCTCCCTTGTGTATGTTGGAGATGCATGGCAGAACAAGGAGGAGGTAGCTAGTAATGAAAGGAAAAGAAGAAAGGCCATCCTTTACTTGCACATGCAAAGTGTGGTGGTGCATCCCTCCATCTCCAGGCCTCAACATGTTCTGAGAAATGCTTGTCAAGCCTTGGCCCTGACCAACAGCACCTGAGCTGAGCAACTGTTGAGCCTATCAGAAATACCATATGCTCCCAGGAACCTGTGCTGCCTAATGAGCTCCCCTCCCTCATTTTTGAACAATCTTGGAAACGTTTTTTGCCTGAATAACAACTCAAGTGGAATGATATTTTTGTTCTCATACTTTCAAAGAAAGTTTCCGATCTGATGTGTGGCCAAGACAAAACATTGCTGTGACTAAATCTGACTGTCTTACAGCCCTATAAACAGTGGTTTAAAATGAGACCCTTTGAGCTGTCCTGGACCACAGCAGGCTATGACCAGCAACCTCCCTCTGAGCAGAACACCTGTCAGAGCCAGCGAACTCTGAGGTTTGCTGGACTTGAAGGATTGCCAAATGACATTAGACCTGACACCCTTACTCCCCGAGGCTCACCCTTCACCCATTGACAGCATGAAAAGGTATCTGAAGTGAGTATTCCACTACCTTCAAGAGTAATTTTTCATAGCTACCTTGTACAGACTCTTTATGCCCGTGTGCATGCAAGTGTGCATATCAAATGTGGGAGAAATGCTACTCTCCTTGATTGTTAAGTGCTTTAGATTTGTAAGGAAGTTAGGCCTGTAAGTAAATTACTGTTGTGATATAGTAAATCCTATATGAATTCTTTGCCAAATTGTTTAAATTATGAAGTAAATTAGGTGAAATGTTGTTAAGTTTAAGTACTATCAAATTTAAATGCTGTTAAGTGCTATTGAGCCCTTAGGGTTTGGATTGATTGGCTCTGGATTTTGTTGTTGTTGTTGTTGTTGTTTTTCCTCAGTGTGCCTTAACCATCTAGTAAGTAGTAGATTAAACCTTGTCAACAAATTTTGTCATGCTGTCACTTTTATATTAAACCTGCTCTTACTGATGACTTTGCTGGCAGTTCTTTAACCAATCTTTAAAAACTCTTTCATGATATACATGCATGGGAAGAATTTGAGTAGGAAAGAGGAACAGGTGTAATGTTTCATGGAGAAGTAATTCTCTCAAACAAGGAAAAAACAGCAGGACAAAAAAAGGAGATGAAAGAAAATCATTGGACTGTGAAACACTCTGGGAATGGGACAGGTGCCCCTAAGGGCTTCACTTTGTACTGGGAAGGAGTGAGGGGAATTGACCAAAGTGCCTGGATGCCAGAGGCTTCCTGTTGGCCCTGCAGCCAGCGCGCTGCCCAGCCTGCCTTGTTTACAGCCATTTCCCCAGCAGGTCTGTGAGTGGAGAGCAGGGAAACCAGCAAGTACTTCACGACTTTTTGCTTAGAATTGGGGCTCAAACCAAGATCTCTCTTCATATATTGGCTCCTTACTCAGCAGCACAGAGTGCTTTGTGTGTGTCCTGCTTCTTTTCCCTACTTTCATCTTCTCCATTTTCTTCCTTTCATCTTTTTCTTGAGAAAAGTGAAAGTAATGTTTTAATTCTCTCCTAAGCTCTGAATTATTTTCCCATGACCCATTAAAGAGCTACAACTACAACAGCAATATCAAAAAACCTCTCAAAAAAAAAAACAAAACACCAAAATCAAACAAACAAAAAAAAACCCTACCCAAACGAACCAAATAAACAAAAAAAACCCAAAAGACCACAAGTAAATCTTTGTTTTCCACTTTTCTTTTTAATCAGGCATACAAGCAGGCTAAAGGATGAATGTTTATTAGGTAATTTGGGTGGATTTCCATAGGATAATACCCTCTTGGTGCTGAATTCTTCAAATCTAGCACACAATAAGACCCCCTGACCATGCCCTGAGAATTTCTGAACTTTTCCGTATTTCAGAGTTGGATTTTACTGTTTTACTGATGATTTTTGTTGTTTTCACTTATAATTGCTACAGTCTCTAAAATGGTTTTTAAAAACTACAATCAATACATGAAGGATCTTGTGGTAACCGACATACATCCATGCAACTGAGAGCTAGGTGCTACAAACTTTAAAAGAATTCTACCAAGCAGCTATTCAGTGAGGTATATCGCAGCTAGCACTTCCTTTCTAGCAGAAATAAAATAACTGAAGGCTCTTTATTAAATTACTCTTCTACGTAAAATTATATATCTTTACTATCTGGACAATAATGCTCTTTTCTTTTGGTCAAAACTTGAAAATCTTTCAGATTTAAGAGAAAAAATGATAATATTCTGAAAATTCAGGCATAAGGAATAAGGAATTAAGATAATATAATTTGTATAATTGTGATTACCAGTGATGGGTCTTTACAGCTTAACATTTTGTTTTGTCACACACATCCCAGCATTTATCTAAGTGTCCCTGTGAACACAATCACACTCCAAAACACCATAGATGGCAAAAGTATTTCCATACATGTTTTGAAGTATTCTTCTAAAGGAAGCAAATATTCTTCAGAGACAGGAAAAAAAGGAATTGAAATATAGTTTAATTTTTAACCTCTTTTAATATTAAAGTTATGCAAGTTTGATTAAAACAGAAATTTCAACCAGGAGTGAACTGCTCACTGAAGAACAGCTGTGTATAGTCTGCAGCTGATTTTCCACAGCAGCATGCTGTTCCACAGTACTTCAGCTCCCTCTGCTGCTTAATAGATTCACCAATTTTTCATATTTATATGGATTTTTTACTTGGTTTTTTTTAACCTCTGCTTCGATGAAAAAAAAGGATGCTGTTTAAAATTGCACCTGAAGCAATGAAATGATTGCTCAAATTGATAAACAGTATGTGCAAAGTTCCATGTAATTATTGTCTCTCCTTTTCTCAGAGAATGACAAGAAGCCCATTAGATTGTCCTGATTGCTTTCAGGTGACTTGCTGTGCACATATTCTGACATTATAATTTGACTTGGCATAACTGAAAAGTATCTGTTGCTTAAACAGACTTTTTCTGGATATGAAATTTTATTTCATAGAAATTATTACATAGAATCAAAGAATCATTTAGGTTTGAAAGATCAATGAGTCCGACTGTTAACCTAACCATGCCAAGTCCACCACTAAGCCTACACCTACATGTCTTCTATATACTTTCAAGGATGGTGACTCAACCATTGTTCCAATACTTGACAACCCTTTCCATGAAGTATCTCCTAATATCAAATCCAAACCTCTCCTGGCACAACTTGAGGCTGTTTCCTCTTGTCCTGTCACTTGTTGTTTGAGAAAAAGAGACCAAGCCCCACCTGGCTACAACCTGCTTTCAGGTAGTCATAGAGAGAGATAGTTTCTTCCAGACCCCCTTTTTTCATGATGAAGAACCCAAATTTCTTCAACTGCTTTTTATATGACTTGTTCTCTAGGTGCTTCATCAGCCCTATTTCTCTTTTCTGAACATGCTCCAGCACTTGAAGTGAGGGGCTCAAAACTAAGCACAGGATTCAAGGTGTGGCCTCACCAGTGCTGAGCATAAGGGGATGATCATTGCCCCGGTCCTGCTGGCCTCACTATTCCTGATGCACACCATTGACCTTCTTGGCCACCTGGGCCTGCACTGACTCATGCTCAGACAACTGTCAACCAACATCCCCAGGTGCACCTTTCCAGACACTCTCCCCCCAGCTGTAGTGCTGCACAGGGTTGTTGTGACCCAAGAGCAGGACCTGGCTCTTCGCCTTGATGAACCTCATACTGTTGACCTCAACCCATCAATCCAGCCAGACCAGATCCCTTTCCAGAGCCTTTCTACCCTCCAGGAAATCAACACTCCCACCCAGCTTGGTGTCATCAGCAAACTTGCTGAGGGTACACTTGATCCCCTCATCCAGATCATCAATAAAGATATTACACAGGACTGGCCCCAATACTGAACCTTGGAGAGCATCACGAATGATCCACAGCCAACTGGATGTAGCACCATTCACACCACTCTCTGAGTCCAGCTACCCAGCCAGTGTTTAACCCACTGAACAGTGCACCTATCCAAGCCAAAAGCAGCCAGTTTCTCCAGGAGAATACTGTGAGACAGCGTCCAAGGCTTTACCAAAGACCAGATAGACCGCATCCACTAGGTCACCTTGTCACAGAAGGAGATCAGGTTGGTCAAGAGGGACCTGCCTTTCATAAACCATGCTGGCTGGGCCTGATCCCCTGGTTGTCCTGTATGTGCCACATTATGGCACTCAAGATGATCTGCTCCATGACTTTCCCCACCCCAAAGGCAAGGCCACCAGACCTCTAGTTCCCTGGATCCTTTCGACCCTACTGGTAACTGGGCATCACATTTGCTAACCTCCAGTCAACTGTGACCTTCCTATTAGGCCATGACTGCTGAAAAATGATGGAAGATAGTTCAGTAAGCACTTCTGCCTGCTCCCTAAGTATCCATGGTTGGATCCCAACCAGTCCCAGAGACTTGTGTCCGTTTAAGTGGTATAGCAAGTCACTGACTATTTCCCCTTGGATTATGAGGGCTTCATTCTCCCCTCCTGTCTCCCACCTCAGGAGGCTGGGGTCTCAGAGAACAACTCGTCTTATTACTAATGACTGAGGCAAAAAAGGCATTGAGTACCTCAGCTTTTTCCTCATTGTTACTGCATTTCCCCTCACATCCAATAAAGCATCAAGAGTCTCCTTAGCACTCCTTGTGTCACAAAGGTATTGATTGAAACACTTTATTGGCAATTTTACGCAATAGCCAGATTAAGTTCTAGCTGGGCTTTGGCCCTTCTAATTTGCTCACTGCAAAACTTCATGACATTCTTGTAGTCCTCCTGAGAAGCCTGGCCTTTCTTCCAACTCTTCTAATTTCCCTGAGCTCCAGCCAAAGCTCTTTGTTCACTCAGTCTGGCCTGCTCCAGCCCCTTGACAATTTCCTTCTTGATGTCCAGCCTTCTTGGATTCCTTTGCCCTTCAGGACCACCTCCCAAGGTACCCTGCCAACCAAGCTCCTAAACAGGATGAAGTTTGCCCTCTGGAAGTCCAAGGCAGCAGCTCTGCTGAGTCCCCTCCTTACTTCTCCAAGAATTGCAAAATCAAACATTTTGTGATTATACTGCTCAACATGGTCTCCAACTGTTTCATAGTGATATACATATATATGTTAAGAATTGTGTCTTCCTATAGCTCAATGTCCTCTTTATTAGCAAAACTTCTTGCAGATTATCTCTGCTTTCTTTCCAAGATTTTCATCATGTTCACCTATCAAAAATGTTAAAGAAAAAAAAAAGCCGTTTGTATGCTTGCATTTTCTAGATTTTATTGCTATATTTTTCATTTCTAAGTAGACTTCACAAAGCTTATCCCAGATAGAAGACAAATGTATATATTCAAACTATGTATTGCTCAAAATGCAATATAAATGCAAACACACACACATTAAAGCAGAACTTTGGTTAATAAGGTATAATGAAGGGAAGGCATTATTGGCCAGAATATATGTCACAACTATAAAAAAACCCTGCATCATACATCATACTGACTAAAACGGTGACTTGAAGAACAGTAAAAGGTTAAGGGAATATTAACAGATACTATTATGCAGATTTCAAGGCATCTCTGATCCTCAGAGGATTTTGGAAACTGGTCTATAGAGACTACATGGAAAACAGGAAGCCTAGAATTCAATGTGTAATTTTCTCCATAGGTATCTAGGTTATTATACCCATTTTTTTTCTGTTCAGATATTCAGTCATGAGATTATGTCAGTCACTGATGAATTACCCCAGGAAAGTATGATTACAAAATCTCCATTTTAAATTCTGTAAAACTACTGAAAGCACAGGTTTGAAGAATCTTAGTCAAGACCTAACTTCCTCCAGTACAATGGGGATGACTTTCAATGCTACAGGGGCCTACATCAATGCTAGCCCCAGAAGCAATGGTTCCTGTAGGTATGAATTATGCTACAACTGGAAATAAATGCAACCCACACATAGTCCAACACAAACAGAACTCGGGCAATTCATGCTTGATAAGCTCTCTCAGGCATTTTGTGTGTGTTCTGCTTTGTTCTTTGCGAGGACTGTGCTTACGTTTTAATCTTCTCCAAGTGTTTGCCGCTGATCAGGAAAAAGCAACATGCTGTTGTCATCTTCAGGCATCTTGTTCACTTAGAAGCAGGACCACTGGGCTGGAGACTTACCACATGACTGAATACTCCCCAGGAGGAAATTACAGAATGATGGTCAGATCCAAAACATTGTAGGCACGTGAAATAAATTGCGGGAGCCCAAGTCTACAGTCAAACAAGGGCCCTGTCAAAGGCTGCCAAATTCTGGAGGTACTTGGGATTACCCTCCCCCTTTTAGCTGTAGCATGTCAGGCTCTTGAAATTGGTGCATGTGCTGACATTTCTCTTCCTGAGCAGTTCAGTGCCTCACTGCAGCTCAAGTCTCACAGAGTCTGCTGCCCCATTACAGTCAAATTATGTATTGCCCGAAAAAGCTTCATACCTTGACAGTTCTGCTGTCACAAAACATTTTGGAACACAGAACAGGAGAAGGCAACATTGATCATCCTACCCAGTCCTTCAATACCAAAGACAATGAGGACATGAGCAGCATGTTCAGGGTACAAAGGACTCAAGTCACAAAACCTTTCCCACCACTGGAAATGTTAGAACACCCAAGAATTTCAGGAGGTACTCAAAAGCAAATGTGGCAGTTACTAAATTTCGGGTTTAGCCATAGTTATTAAGTCTAGAGCTGTAGTTCAGGTGCCCATCTGTTAAAATAAAGTGACAAAGATTATCAAGTTCATTACTGTGTATCAAAGACAGGGAAAATGATTTTATGGAAATATTTATTCAGTGACAACAAAATTTTCAGAAACCACGTCTTAGGCAGAGTGAAAAAATTAAAAGTACATTGAATTGTCTTTGAAGAGTCATTTGGCATACTAAATTATCTTTCTGGAATAACAGGTGAGGAAGCACTGTTTTTAGTCTTGTTCATTTACCCCATTTACTTCCATGGAAGTTGGCTCATGAAAAATGTCTAAAAAATTAATTTATATGTTTGACAGATTTGCTGTTTCCATGAGCACTGTGGGCATAGACTATAACTCCACATATTACTAAACAATCAGATATTAATACAATTTCTCACATGGCTTTTCCTCTCCCTCCCTTACAAATTAGCAGTATAGCGATCTCTGTTCTGAAAGTCTCTGTAAGCACGTTTTGCATCTGCCTTGCTGTGTGGGATTCTTCCAAAAGGCTCCAGATCATTGAAGCAGGCATCGAAAACTTCATCCACAGCTTTTTCTGCTGTTTCTTTGCTAACTTTTCTAACAGCCAGAATGGAACGAATTGCTCTGTCTCGTACACAAGTCTAAAGTAAAAAAAAAAAAAAATCTGTAATTATTAGTGTAATTTGTTTTCAGATTTTGTCAAGTATTAACTCCTATTATATAGGCGACAATTTTCTATGAAAGAATATTAAACAGTACCTGTAGTAAGCATTAAAGAACATTTTAATTTCATCCTGTGTAAACTATGTGCTTTAGTTTTCCACGTACACATAAACAATGAAATAATTAAATGACATTCCTTAGAACAGGAATTGACATACAATTTGGCATTTTTATAGGCACTACATATTTGTAAAATTTGACCTGGACACAAAAAAAAAGTCAGAAAGAAACAGACACAAATAACAGGTTCTTTACAAACTGAAATGCTGTAAAACAAAGGAATGACTTCTCTACTGGCCTTCATTTTCATACTTTATGGTAACTTTTTCTTACAGTTTACTGAAAGACCAAAAAAATATGTAAACACCATCTACAAGCTAACTGCCACTCTAACATGAGCAACTACTTGGGTCTCAATCTGTAGACTTCATTACTATTCACAAAAATAATTCCTGCAAGACTTAATACACATGATTATTTAGAAATCTTCTCATTTTGCTTCCTTCCATTTTCAAAGACTTTTTAAGAGTGTCACCCTCTGTAAATGGATGAGGTATTTCCACTACATTTCCTGCAAGCCCGGCTTTTTGTTTTTTTATATTAGCCATCTGTTGTCAGTGGTAATGCCTTAAAATATGACTAAATGTTCAGGGATTTTACTCCAATAAAAATAACAAGGTGGGAAAAAAACCTAGCATTGATCATTAAGGGTTAGTTAAGAGGAAACAGCAACTCCATGGCATCTATTTCTTTTTCCAAAGTTTTCAGCTATGAAAGCTCAGGAGGCTAAGCCCAAGTAGGTAACATAACAAATTATTAGATTTTAATAGCCATAGTTTTTACCTGATGGTGCCCTTTCAATCCAAATTTAAACCTGGCTATTTCATTCATCAAAGTACAGTCTCCACTGAGATTAGCAGCTCGAATCTATTGAGAAAAAAAAAATCACAAGATCAGAGAAACACATGAAAATACAAAGTCAAATAAATTTTAACAAATGCTTTTCTTCATTATATTTCTGGAAACTGTTGGTAGAGGATATTCCCAAGGCCACTTCAGCTTCTCAAGTACCTGTTACTAGCATACCCTTTACATCCATCTCAGCCTCAGTGAACTGCAACAACCTTCAAGTTTCTCTAGAAATTACCTCTCACACATCCCTAAAATTTAAATAAATGAGCAGCAGAGATTATATGTATGTGTGTATGTATATAGATGAACCTCTAGAAGAACATGGAAAATAATATTCTCCCCAATCTGTATCAGAATCTGTTACAGCAGTCAGGAAGAAAGGCAGATACCTTTCAAAGATTACAGATGCAATACCTGAAGAGCAGTAACCCATCTGTTTTGCAAAAAGTTGCATGTAAATGAGCATGTGTGTTTTAGCTTAACTGTCTTGTCCTGTACACTAGAATTCTTCTGTCTGCTAAATATTCTATACCCTACAGAGTCTGTTAGGAAATGTAAATAAATCCTGATTTCCTATAATTACCAGAGTGAAAATAAATGCATGAAAAATATGAAAAATTAAGAATTAAAAAAGCTGTCAACAAAAAATGTAAATACCATATAATTAAGTAATCAAAAGACCTGAAGTGAACAAATAACATTGACAAGAGCAAGAACATGCACAATCTTGATTTATATAAAACTTATGTTTGAGATTTACATGCTTTATTCTGCACTGTGGAAATGCTTGAACAAAAAAGTAAAGTATATGACAATTAAGAACTATTGTATTGGGTTTACATGGCAAAATGAGTGGCCTCTGAGGGTGGCTTCTGTGAGACTAGAGAAGTGTCTGAGACTATGTCAGAGACCGTTTTAACTGGTTTTAAAATAGACCCACCATTAGTGGTGCTGATTGTATCTCTGTGATGACATATTCAAGAAAGGATAAAAAGCCTACAGCTTTTTTGTGAGACAGAGGAATGATGAAAACATGAAGGAAACAGCCCCACAGACACTGAGGAAGGACAGGGATGAGGTGCTATAGGCATCAGAGGAGAAGATTAAGGAGACAGAGGTTGTTTCCCTGCAGTCTGTGAAGGAACACAGCAGAGCAGATATCCACACTGCAGTCCAAGGAAGACAGCATGACATAAGAGACCAACATGCCCCAAAAAAAGCAGCAGCCCATAGAGAGACCATTCAAGAGTACATTTTCTGTCAGGAACTGTGGGCTTTGGGGGACCAATGCTGGAGCAGTCCATTCTTGAAAGACTGTATGCTGTGGAAAGAACTTAAGCTGGCATAAGTCTTGAAGAACAGCAGCCCAAGGGAAAGACTCATGTTGAAGCAGCTCGTGAAGGGGATTTTGTAGGAAGGGCCTCAAGCTGGACCAGAGAAAAAGTGCAAGGATGAAGGAGCAGCAGAGACAAAGTGTTATGGACTGACCACAGCTCACATTCCCTGGCTGCCTGTGCCATTTGGCAGGAAAGGAGATAGAAGAATCAGAAATGAAAGAGTGAAGCTGAGCCTGGGATAAACTTTTCTGTGACAACATGATATGGATTACATCAGAAATCAAATAAAAGTATGTAGATTCATACACACAACACCCTTGTCACATACACAAGAGGAATCCCTCCCAGCCTGTGCTCCATTTAATTTCACCTCCTAAAGTGTCAAGTGTTAGGGCCTTTAATACTCAAATGTCCTCTGAAACCACAGAATCATAGAATGGTTTGGCTTTTAGCAGGCCTTAAAAATCATTAAGTTCTTATCTCCCTGCCATGGGCAGGGACACCTTCCAATTGACCAGGTTGCTCAGAACCTCATCCAAAGGTGATGGATTCATAAGTACAGTTTACTAGCAGCAATATCACAATGACTCAAAAAATGATTGCTACAGGAAAAGACAGGTTTTTTGTTAATCAAAAAAAACTAAAAACCAAGGTTAATGTGATAACTATCCAACATGCCATGACTTCCATGGGATAAAAAGAATTCTATAAGCATTTGATTAATGTGCAAATGTATTTTCACTTGTAACAACTCTCTTATTTGTCATTAACCATTTCTAACATCCACAGTGATTACATTCTACTTAGTATGACATTAACTTACTAATATTTGTGACAATTAAGTATTTATTTTCTGAACAAAACTATTTAGGTGACCTGACAGAAAGAACAAAAACTATTAACAGGATTAAAACAAATTAATTGTGTGTAACAGACCATGTAACACAAAGCAATCCTAATAAACAGCAATAATTAATAAAATGACAACGTTAGAAGCATTTTAACTTACCTCTGAACATGCTAAGTGTTTGACATTTTTAAACCAGTCAACATGTGCACGGCAGTGATCAAATGCATGAATCAATTCATGTGTGACCACCCGGTTCATATGGGATTGTTGGCGAATGTTGTTCTGACACAGAACAATCTGCAGAAGAAGAGATATAAGTACCTTTTCACTAAGTTTCAACACCTCCCTTACTTCTCAGAGACACACCACTGACAGCATTTAGGATGCTTGGATTTGTGATTTTCAACATTAACAGCCTTACCATACTGAAGTGTACTAGCTCCAGTTTCATGGAACATCTTTCATTTATCGTGTCTTCATGAGTAACTTATGTATCAGTACAGGTAGATTTAATCCTAGCAACAAAACACTAAAAAAATTGCAGTGCTCTGAAAGGGTCCAGCACCTACCTGAGATGTGGCAGCATCAAAACCTCCACTGACACAGCCATCACAGTTTTCACAGGAAAAGTGCCGGTCGTTGAAGACAGTGCTGAAAGGCCCAAACAAACAAAGTCACAGAAAAGAATTTGACAAACTTCAGTGGCTACTTGTCACGGTGACCAAGTTACTACACAGAACAAGACAAATTAGTTTACATACCAACCAGATTGCTTCAGAGCCTCAAGGAGAAGTCGAGCATATGGATCTAAAAAAACATTGCTGCAATCAATTTCTCTAGACAAAAGATTTGAAAATCATCTATAAACAAAATATAAAGACAGTCAAGGAAAAAATCAAATAAGAAAATGCCTATACACACAAATTTATACTTTGCTGTATTTAATCCTATTGCAATGCAATTGGCATCTGTTACAAATCAGACTATGTGATATAGACTCATAGAACAGTTTGAGTTGGAAGAGACTTTAGAGATAAACTAGTCCCAGTCCCCCTGCCTTAGACAAGGACACGTTCCATTCAACAGGTGCCTCAGAGGCCCATCTAACTGGGCCTTGGAACACTCCCAGGCATGGTGCAACCACAGCTTCTCTGGGCAACTGTCCCAGTGCCTCACCACCCTCACATGGTGCAACCACAGCTTCTCTGGGCAACTGTCCCAGTGCCTCACCACCCTCACAGCAAATAATTTATTTTGTATATCTAGCCTAAATTTGCCCTGTTGCAGTTTGAACTCATTATTCCTTGTCCTATCGCTGCATTTTCGGATGAGGAGTCTCTTCTGGCTTCCACGTACACCCCTTTAGACACTGGAAGGCTGCTCTGAGGTTTCCATCCAGCCTTCTCTTCTGTAGGCTGAACAGCCCCAACTTTCTCATCCTGTCTTTGTAGGAGAGGTGCTCCAGCCCCTTTATCAAATTGACATCCCTGATCTGGATTCTCTCCCACCCACAGCTCCATCTTCTTATGCTGGGGGCACTACACCTGGCTGCATGGTCCCAGGTGGGGTCTCAGCAGAGCAGAATAGAGGGGAAAAATGACCTTCTGTAACTTGTTAGCCATGGTCTTTTTGATGTAGCCCAGGATACAGAGTAAAAGCTGTGCAGGAATCAAGTAATTCCTGACATTATTTTATTACTAATAACATAAATAGAGCGGTCTATAGCGACCATCGCCTGCTGTCAACACTCAGTGCACATCAAACAGCGCAAGGGGCACGAATAAACAGAAATTGACAAATCATCTCAATTTCTCGGGGAAAAAAAAAAAAAAGAAACACGTACAGGAGAAGCTTCTTACAAGAAAAACGCCTCTCTCAGCCACTTTCGAAATTGTATTTTGTCTTAACCGAAATCAGCGTGTTCCTAAATCAGTAGCCCCTGGGCTGGGGCGCGGTCCGGCCGCCGCGGGGGTGTGCGGAGGGGGGGCAGGGCCCGATCCGGGACCCGCATTACAAGGTCAGGCCGCGGGCGGCCCGCGTTCCGCCCCGGCGCCTCCTCTGCGCCGCCGGAGGACGGGGGAGCGCTTACTCGTTTCCAGGGTCAGCCTCAGCATCAGCTGGCACTTATTGTGGAACGTGAAGAGGCTGCGGACCAGGAAGCTCTGCGGCTTCTTATTCCGGTCCGGGAAGAGCCGGTAGCCGAAATCCTCCTCCTCCTCCTCCGCCCCTTTCCTCTCAGCCGCCGGCGGCGCACCGGCCTCCCCTTCCCCCATGTCCGGCCGCGCCGTCCCGCGCCTGCGGGGGGCACGCGCGCCCGCCCGCGCCAATCGCCGGCCGCGCGGCCGCCACGTGGGAGGG
>QUSF01000009.1:14822761-14930242 GCA_003676055.1 Chloebia gouldiae | reverse complement strand
CCGCGGCGCGGCGCAGGTGAGGGCGCGGCGGGACGCGTGAGGGGTGCGGCGAGCGCGCGGTGCGGAGCTCCGGCGGCGGCGTCCTGCAGCCGCATCCCCATCCCTGTGGTCCACGCCGGCTTGGCCGCGCAGGGTGGCGAGGCGGGGCGAGCAGAATCTGACTACTGATGGAGTGAAGGCCTCGCCTGCAGCCTGCGGGCGGTGCAGGGCCGGGTGTTGAGGCTCAGGGGGCCGCTGTGCCTCGGGGCCTCCCGCGGGGCGGCCTCGGCGCCGCTCCCGGGCGGGCCTGTGCTGCCGGCCGGGCCGCCGCCGTGTGCGGCCGCTCCAAGGGCGTCGCTGGAACCTTCGGGTGCTGGAAGGGCTCAGTGCTGAGAGTCGAATAAAAGTGCCCTGAAGGGCGTAAGAGCTGCGCTGCAGAGGCTTAGGTCTTTCCTAAGTTGTGTACGGCTAGTGGGTAACGGAGCAGTTTGGCTTTATAGCATCAGCAGGATTCTTTAGAGTTGCAGAGAACAAACAGCCAGATTTCATGTTAGATTTTCGCCTGCGTGAAAATACTGTTTTATTTAGACATAGGAAAAAGAAAAGTTCAGCAGGTTACAAGGGGTTTTTTTTTGCATATTTTCAAGTATCATGTTCCAGCTACCTAGAATTGCTAGGCTGTATGAAGTATTTGATATGTCCATGCCCAAGTTGCACGAAATTAACAGAATGACCATTCCAGTGGTAGTTCGGCATGAGACAGTAGTTGAAGGTGGAAAAAACCATAATAAGCTCCTTAACTGGAAACGTGATAAATGCTATGTATTTTTGGCTTCACTGAAACTTTATTTTGTTTTGTTTTAAATAGACCTAATACTTTGCTCGGGATAATTATGTCACCACCTGTGCATGAACTAGGGAGAAACAAACTGCTGCAGCAGGACATCTACGCAGCTTCTTATTCCTGAGCATGTAAAAACATTTCTGCTTTGGTAGCATTAGTTCAGTAGTAATCGTGCTGTGTGTTCCTCCATCTCTGAGACCCTTCTCTGTAATTATGGATGGCACATTGTACCACAGAAATCATTAGCTTTGTTTGCCTTACAAATTTTTATATTGTTTTACTACTAGATTATTGCACAGGTGTGAAAAATAACATTAAATAAAGCATGTCATAATATAACCTAGACCTTTTTCTTCCTTAAAAATGTGTAGTATCTCTACAAATTGCTTATTTATATTTCCTTGAGGCTTGTAACAGATCCTGAAGCTTGCCATCAGGTTATAGTTAGCAACCATTTATAACTATTTGTATTTAGCTTATCATGAGTTATTTAATTAGTATTGTTTTCAAAACAAGTTTGCTTCATCCTTTCAGATTTTTGTGCTATGAACTGTACACATGTGGGGTTCTTTTTTTCTGCATTGTAACCAAAATTTTTTTAAGGTTACTTTTTAATTGTGACTTGATATTTTTGTGATAATAAAACTTCTTTCACTTAAGACAACAAAATTGAGACAACAAAATTTATGAAGACAGTCAAGTATTAATTATTAAACAGTGTTTTAGGGACTTGCTTGCAATTTCAGGATTACCATTGACTTGTTGGGTGCTTTACGTTATATTTCATTAGGAAAACATTAATTGCTCTTTGTTATGATATACTTTGTTTTAGCTAAATAATATGGCTTCCATTCATTTTTTCAAAGACATTTAAAGTATGTTTCTTCTTAATCTCCTGGTGTTTAATGTTCCTACTATGCTATTGGGAAGTCTTACTGGCATGTAAGTCGGACTTGTTAATTTAGAAGTAGCCAGCTTCCTTCACTACATACTTCCAGCTTCATTTTAGAAGGCTTTTTTCCTTGAATTTTGGCAGATTATGATGAGTGCTCCAAGTAAAGCAATAGAACTGCAGCTGCAAGTGAAGCAAAATGCTGAAGAGCTGCAGGATTTTGTGAGAGAATTGGAGAGCTGGGAAAAAGATATTAAAGAAGTGGATTCTGAACTCAGGAAACAGAGTGGGGTCCCAGAAGAGGTAAGAAAACACAAGGCCAGTGTCAATTCAGCTATTCATACTGTGACAGTGTTTATAATAATTATTTTTTATGTTAGCAAAATTACATTTTTTTACTTAAATATCTGAATAGAAGGCATAAACTAATCCATTATGTGTTCTTCACCTGAAGTAAGCAAGAGATTTCTCTGTGAACTGCACCACTAACAGAGCTATGGTCAGTAGCCTCTGAAGGTGATGAGGCCAGTAAATTTTTTATCGGTTCTGGGTAGATCTGTGAGAATGTTTCTGTTTGCAGCATCAGTATTGGTAATTTACTGCTGACATTTAGTATACTGAAGTGATTCTTCAGTGATACTCTGAAGAGAGTTGTCTTCGAAAACTGAGTTTTATATCATGCATGTAATTTTTACTGTTAAGTGTTGAAAGATTTATGCTTGTAGCTCTTAATGGTTTTGTAAAGCTCATGGGAACAGCTTGCTGGATGGATTTCTAAAATAAAACTAACCAGTAAACAGATATTCTGTCTAGATACAGGTGCTGTAGATTCTTGAGTGCAAGTGATTTTCACACATCTGTTTTATAAAAAGTTACTTAATTCTATTTAGAATTTGCCACCAATTCGAAACAAGGGTTTTAAGAAAAAGAAGAAAAGCAAAAATAAAGTCCCTTCAAAGATAACCTGTGAGGAAAACAAGAAAAACAAGATCAAGTCTTACGATTATGAAGCGTGGGGAAAACTTGATGTGGTGAGTCTCAAGATTTGCTTTGTTGCCAGAGTCTTGTCCCCAGTTGATTCTGTGTTAAATAAAATTTTGTTACAATGCTGAGAATTCACTCCCCTAGTCAGTATCTTACTGTGCTGGGTATTGCATGAACATCAGGTAGCTTTCTCCCAAAAAGGTTACATGTTTATTTGCAATATTGATAAATACTTGGTTTTCTATTGACTGTTTTCATCCAGCAGATTGAATTTGAGTTTAAGGCAAAAAAAAACTTGTTTTAACAATAGGCCTATTAAAAGGTCATAATTATAGTAGAATGTAAGACTAAACACAACTGTCAGTATTGGAGGACACATTAATAAAATCTTACTTGTATTATTGTGCACTATTAAATTATAATGAAGACAACAGTTTGGTTTTTTTTTTTTAATTCCAGGATAAAATACTTGAAGAACTTGATAAAGAAGATAGTACTCATGATTCCCTATCTCCAGAATCAGACTCTGAAGAAGATGGAATTCATGTAGATGCTGAAAAGGCTCTTGCAGAGAAGGAAAAGGTTATAGAATTATAGATGCTTATTATTGAAAAGAATAAAATTAAGTATAGGAGTATTTGCAGTTTTCTTTTAAAAGATCATCTACTGAGACCACACATCTGGTAAAAGAATTGCCTATTTGGAAGTCTTCCTGTTTGTTTCCCTGCTCATTATTCCAAAACAAAAAATTCTCACTGCAGTTCTATTCCTTCTCATTGTCAGTAGCAGCAAGCGTGGGAGATTCTAATTAATGTATGCCTGTGATGACAAATATATTGGTGATGATTTGCTTTGAGAAGTTGAATGACTGTATAGAATTGCTACACAGAGCAAACTGTTTTGTACCTAAATGCCCCAAACTAAATCTGTAAAAAATTTAAAATACTCCTTTTGTGAGGCCAGTACATCTGGGAATGATGGGTGAACTTCATTGCTTTAATAATGGCAAGTTTATACTACTTCAGTTTTACATAATAAGGTAGGATATAGAAAGGCTGTCTCAGACTTTGTTGCCATGACAAAGAGGCTAATTTGTGTAGCAGCTTCTGTGTTTTTGATAAACTTCTCTGTAAGCAATCACCTAACCCATCTGCCAGTCAGTATTGACTTCAGTAGTTCTAGCTTTGGTTTGGGTTTTTGTGGGGTGAGTTGTCTGTTTGTTTTAAATTGTCTGTGTGGGTGATATTTGTGTTGCATTCCTGCTGTTGTGGGAATTCCTTCATGTGTAATCTGCAGTCTACACTGAGAAGCTGAGGTATCTTTGGCTGTTGTTATCTTGGCTGCAGTGAGGTCATTGAGGGTGCATGAGGTAAAAGTTGTGTCCCAGAGGAGGCAGAAATGAAAATGTTGACCTGGAAAGCTAAGATGCCAAACCTAGTTACTAAAAACTTGAAAAAGCCCCATTCAATAATATAAGTAGATATGTATGTCTTTGTTACATGTTTCTGGAAATGACCTAGAGATACTGAAAATGAATATTTTATAGCCTTATGTTATAGAATATATCATGAAAATTAATTAATATGGTGCACTTAGAATAAAATAGTATATTTCATAGTAAAGCAGTATTTCATGAGAAATGCTGAACATAATTATCAAAGCATTTCTAGAATATTTTGATTTTTTAAGGGTCTTAAGTTAGCAATGTGTCTGCCAATGTACAGTAACTTGCTGAAAATGCTTTTTTCTATTCACAGGGTAATAACTACTTTAAACAAGGAAACTTTGATGAAGCTATAAAATGCTATACTAGAGGGATGCATTCTGATCCATACAATCCAATATTGCCCACAAACAGAGCATCAGCTTTTTATAGAATGAAAAAGTAAGACTTGCATTGTTAACTCTGTAATTTTTGTGTACTTGAAACATTACGTTCAGATTTTTGGTCTAGTTTTAATTCTTGATTCATCATTATGCTGTGATTCAGTCTGTGTAAGGCCATTGTTGCAACCTGCCTTCCAGTTTCAAAGTAAAATAGGAATTGCCAGGAGAAGCAATCTGGTAGTCTCCCTCATCAGTTCTTCCTTGGCTTGTACACTAACAGTTCACTATCTTCTGTGTTAACAGTGTAAGACTTGAAGAAAAAAGAGGAAGAGAAAGCTAAATTGCCTTTCACATTCAGTGAGCTATATTTCTAAGGCTTTCATTTGTTTTGGGTGAAGAAAGGATACAGGGGAGTCGGTTATTCTTTCTGTGGCAGTAGAGATTCTTTACTGCTGTTTTCCTTTCTTATTTTAATGTATTCAGAATCAAGAAATCTGTAAGTACTTGGTTTGTGCCCCTTCTGAAGCATGTAAGATTCCTGTGTTATCAAGAACCTGGTGAGGCTCAGGGTAGGATGAACTGCTGAAATTTTGACCTAGATGTGTCCAACTATTTTTTATAGGTTTTCTGTTGCAGAATCTGACTGCAATTTAGCACTTGCTTTAGATAAAAATTATGTAAAGGCTTATGCGAGAAGAGGAGCCGCTCGCTTTGCTTTGAAAAATCTTCAAGGTGCTAAAGAAGGTGTGTCTTTTTTAAATTCTTTTCTTCAAATACATACAAACTTAAGTGACCTGCTTCTTTGATGTAGGAATTTAATTTTTGTTTCCTTTAAACAAAGAATTCAAATACTATGTTGCATATTCTTCTGGCAAAGTAAAATTCAAGTAGCAAGTCCAAATTATAGCGGTAGATGTTAGTATTTCTTGAATAATTCAGCTTTAACTGTTCTAGAATGATGTATTCCTTGAAATCTCAGGCTTCCCAGGTAATTACAAAAAAGGTTTATCTTAAAAGAATGCTCTTCTTACTGGTCTGTGTTTCCTACCTGAAACGTACTTTTCTGATCTTCTGATAGATTATGAAAAAGTTTTGGAATTGGATGCAAACAATTTTGAAGCAAAAAATGAACTGAAGAAAATTGATCAGGTAAAAAGATTAATATACTCTAACATAAATTAATACACCCTGTTCATTTTATATCTGTGTCAATTTTTATAACAAGAACTGATTCAGTAAATTCTCACATGCTTTTTCTGGCATCTGGAGTTCACCAAGGTCAAAATCTTTAATGGAGTTTCTTTTGGAAAAACTCGCACATGTGCAGATATCATATTGGATCCCAGACTAAGATTGCATGTGTGCACCATCTGGTGTCTTTTGGACTTTTGTTGTTGGTTGGTTGAGTTTTGGTGGGTTGGTTGGCTGATTTATTTTTTAATTTTCCCCAGTTTTCTACCTCCTTAATGCTTTTTTCAGTTATACTTAGTATTTTGGTATAAGGAAGCACAGCACAGGAGAGAACTTAGGTGTTCTCTTGGCCATAAAACTGCATTGCTGTCCTGCTTGTAGTCCCACTGATTGCTGTGGTCAACCAAACCAGAAAGTTGTTCTAAGAACAGAGCAAAATACTCCTAGTGCAAGTTAGATCCTTTTCATGACAGGGAGAATGTTAATTATGATGACCTTTATAAATATAAGCTCACCTGTCACTTCTGTATGAATTTACTTACATCTCTTCAACTGTGTTTTTGATAGTGCTTGAAATATTATTTTCAGAATGAAGATGCAAAGTCTCCAGTAATGGAAGAAATAAATGATACATGAATTGGACTGTATAGAAAGGTTCCATTTCACGGTGTGCTTCAGAAGCTACCTACTTTTCATTTACCAAGCATTATTCTGACTTGCAGTCCCTCAAAGAAATACATTTTCAAATTTTTAATTGTCTCTTCAATTTATATTTAATTTACAACACAGGCACTTCTGTTAAAAAGCTTGGCAGATTTTGTTACCTTAAAAATTTAGAAATTATTGTAATTTATGTTCTGAAAATATTTAAGTGGGGAAATACTTACTGAACAGAAAAGTTATGTTTTTACAGGCTCTGTCATTAAAAGAAAATTCAGAACAGAAAGAGTTTGCAGATGCAGTCAGAACAGGATTAACAGATGGAGAGAAAAAGCGCATTGAAGACCAGCAGCTCAAGCAGAAGGCAATTGCAGAAAAAGATCTGGTAGGTCACATATTCTGGTGGAACAGGAGAAACACAGCAAAGAAAAAAGTTGTGTTGTGCTGTTAGTTATGCTGCTTTTAGTTATGAAAATGTATAAATTAAACCTAATACTGCCTTGAACTTCATAAGTGGAATGTTACCACGTATTGGTAACATCAAAAGGTATTGATGTTACCTTAAGTGTTTCCTATTTTGCCTTTAGGAAGGTGAGTGGGACAGTGAGTTCTGTTTGGATTTATCTGGAGGAATAATTATAAAAGGTAGCTTTTACAGCCCAAATTGTATATGCAAAATTTCAAATACCTGGTAAGACAAGTAGAAGTTTAACTGCCCTTTACAAAAATTCCATTTCTCCATTATTATAAGCATCTTGATGCTTGTTTGACCAAGGGGAGTT
The DNA here is from genome assembly GCA_003676055.1 of Chloebia gouldiae. Taxonomy (NCBI): domain Eukaryota; kingdom Metazoa; phylum Chordata; class Aves; order Passeriformes; family Passeridae; genus Chloebia; species Chloebia gouldiae. The sequence continues at coordinate 14,923,083 of QUSF01000009.1, read as the reverse complement.
GTGGACTATTTTTTGTTTTCAAACCTCTGATTGCATGATGAATAGGAGTTATAAAAAGGACTCTGCGGGTGGTGCAGGCAACAATGACAATAATATTGTATTTCTGATGCATAGTCTTGACTCAAGAGTTGGCTTATTGATTTCTCCCTCTCACCACTCTTTCAATAAATAAATAAAGTTACCAAGTAAACCGTATTTTTTTTTGCTCACTTACTTAGCTATGTAACTCCTGACTTGTTATAGGTTTGCTATACTGGTTGTAAAAAGTAATTAGTCAGATTAGAATGAAAGTATGCATTAAGGAACAGGAGTTTGACTAGGTCTCAGAAGAGAAGTTTCAGTCTAATGCAATAGTTATTGGCAGCAGAGCTGACTGACTGCAGGATTGTTCCTGGTGACATGGATCCTTGTCAAGTCTGAACAGTGGCCTTTCTGGTTTTTTGTCAGTCCGTGGAGTAGTAGCAGAGAAGATGTGCAGCTTCAAAACAGTATTGAGAAGCAAAAAGTAATTTTAGTCCCCCAGAAACAAGCAAAAAAATAATGTAATTTTCTTGTATGGAAAGGAACAACAACATTTGAACCCTAGTAATACTTGAGGAGAATTCTTATGGAGCAGGATAAATATGAATTTGTGAAGTGCATGAAATCATCTTGAAAGGGGAATTGTAAATGTTCAGGTTGTGTTTAAATTAATGAGGTACAGGATAGGTTATCCTGCACATCAAGCATAAAGTTAAATAACAAGTTCTAGACTTAAAAATCTGCATTTGAACTATGCATGCAGCAAAGTTTTTTTATCCTTGAAGTATTAGAAAGTATTAGTTTTTGTGTTCTGCCTCCAAACTTAGATAGGAAAAAATATGCTGTAACTGTCTGCCCTGATGGGGGTGTTCTTTGCAATTCATCTTCCTAATGTTGTCACCCTCTCTGCAAAAAAGGACAAGAAAAAGCTAATTGCATTGGATTTTCTCAGTAGCAGTTTTTTATTTTCGGACCTAAATATTCCAGGGTAACGGTTATTTCAAAGAAGGAAAGTATGAGGCTGCCATAGAGTGTTACACCCGTGGTATAGCAGCAGATGGCACCAATGCACTACTGCCAGCTAACAGAGCCATGGCCTACCTGAAGATTGAGAAGTAAGTGGAATTGCACATGCTGTATTATTTGTTGTAAATCGGGAGGAATAATGATCCAGAAGATTTTCACTCAAATTAAGTTATTGTCACTCATTTGTGGTAGAATTCAGTAGTGAATAAATTACATTGAGACCAGTAAAGGAGAGGGACCAAATTGGTATGTGTGATCTCAAAATGCAATTTGTAGGAAGCAAGTGAGAGAATAAAATAGCACCAGTATGGAATAATGGTTTCTGAAGTTGGATTTTCATTCTTTTATGTATGCAAAATCTAGGTATTAACCTTTCTGAAAGGACCTGCCCAAAGCTTTGTCTTTGACTATGAAACCCAGTCTGCTACTAAACATTGCACTGTAAAAAGAAGCTGATTATGACTTCTGACTGGAGGGAATGAATAAAAGCTTTTTCTGGAAATTATTACATTTTTAAATTTTTTTTTTTTTAACTTCACTGGTAGAGGGATGTGTGTGTTGCTTATTTTTAATTAGGTTTTATCCAAATAACTCAAACTGTACGGAAATTCATGCTGTCCAGCAAATTAGATAAGTTACATTTTTTAGGTGTGAACTTTATTTGACTCTCTGATGGTATGGTAATTTAAAACTTGTAAACTGGTAGCATGAAGAGCAGAGGGTTATGTTGGTAATTTGTTTTAATGTTACATGGCTGAGTATCTCTAGAGACAGTAGATTGATCTCAAATTAGGATAAGATGGGTTGCATGGATAGTATTTCTGACACAACACTTGTCATTTAAAGGACATCAGAATGCAAATAATTTGTGAAATTCAGAGTAAGCAATACTTTAATTGAATGACCAAGCAAGAAAATTGATTCCCTATGATAAGTCTTGTATCATGGGTCTTCACATTTGGAAGAAGACCAAACATAAAATGCAACAAAAGCCCATTAGTATTCTTACAAACTACTAGTGTTGGTGAGAACAGCAAAGAAAAATTAATTTGCATAAATTTAGTGCTAGTTTGAACATGGAGAAGAGGAATGAATGAAAATACTTTATTAAGCACATAGTGGAATCGTGATCTAAGGTAACAATATAAATGGGATGAGGAAATTTAATCTTAAAATGAAACAAATGACATTAATGCAAGGATATTCCTAGTTCTCATTTTGAAATAGTTAAGGACAAGTCACAGAATTCCAAATGTAGAAAAATTTATTCTCATGCATACTTGCTTCTCCTCTCTGGTACCTTGTCTTTGTTTGCAATGGTATTTCTCATTTTCAGAAGTACAAAGCCATGGTACTAACTTTGATTTTAAGGCGGTGGTTGAATTTTTAAAGTGGTCTCTGCTCTGACAAGCTTTAATGTGGCTCTTTTTTTCTTTATGGAGGATTTGAATTTTTGTAATCCTAAAAAAAGTCAGCACTTTGTTATGAGATACCAAAAGATACAGCTTAAATTTCAAGGTGCTGAGAAACCATACTTTATGGGAGTTTTTTAATTCACATCTTAGCTCAGTGATACATTTATTTATGTACGTAATGAAGATTTACCTTTATATTTTAATTGGTTTGGGTAGCTCTATTGTTTCAATTGAAACTGCCTCTTGAAACTGATTATTAATTTTGTGCTGTGCTTTTGCTGAGGTACAAAGAGGCAGAAGATGACTGCACACAAGCTCTGCTCTTAGATGCTTCCTATTCTAAAGCCTTTGCCAGAAGAGGAGCTGCCAGAGTTGCTCTTGGGAAGTTAAAAGAAGCTATTCAAGGTATGATTTTGAATTAGCCTAAATGTGATAGGTAATAGATCAGTATAAGGACATCCTGATCTTGTTTTGTTCTGACTTACTGAGATTATCAGTGCAGAAGTTAAGAATTAAGAGGTTTCTCTTGGATTTCACTGAATATGTATAAAAACTCTTGTGTTGGTGCCTACATAATGGGAAGACAGTTTTGTGTGAACAGCTGTTGCTGTTTATAAGTGGTAAGAAATAGTTTGGAAAGCTCATTTAAAAGTAGGTCATGATACAGGCATTAGGATGACTTATAAGAGGACAGTGAGATAGATTGAGAACTGGCTGAATAACAGGTCCCAGAGGGTCTCAATCAGTGACACAGGGTCTAGTTGGGGGCCTGTCACTAGTGGTGTACCTCAAAGCTCAATACTGATCTCTTTGTGGTTTAACTTGTTCATCAGTGACTTGATGAAGGGGCAGACGCCTCCTCAGCAAGTTAAGTGATGATTCAAAGCTTAGAGGAGCAGCCAGTACCCCAAAGTGCTGTGAGTCTTCCAGAAGGACCTTGATAGATTAGAGAGATGGGCAGAGAGGTACCTTCAGAAATCCAAAAGACAAATGCAGGACCCTGCACCTGGGGAAGAACAACCCCTGTACCAACACTAACTCAGGCTGACCTGCTGGGAGAAGGACCTGGTGGATAACAAGCTGTCCATGAGCCAGCAGTGCCCTTGTGGCCAGGAAGACCAATGGAATCCTGGGCTGCATTGGGAAGAGCACTGCCAGCAGGTCCAGAGAGGTGATCCTGCCCCTCCACTCAGCCCTGCTGAGGCACATCTGGAGTTCTGTGTCCAGTTCTGGGCTCCTCAGTGCAAGAGAGACATGGAGCTCCTGGAGTGGGTCCCACAGAGGGTGACAAAGATGATCAGGGGAATGGAACATCTCTCTTATGAGGAAAGGCTGAGGGAGCTGAGCCTGTTCAGTCTTGAGAAGAGATGACTGAGGAGTGACCTCACCAATGTCTATCAGTATCTCAGAGGAAGGTGTCAACAGGAGGGAGCCAGGCTCTGCTTGGTGCTTCCAAGCAATAGGACGAGAGGCAGCAGGTGGAAACTGATGCACAGGGAGTTCTACTTGAATATGAGGAAGAACTTCTTTACTGTTCAGGTGATCAAGCACTGAAACAGACTTCCCAGAGAGGTTGTGGAGTCTCCCTCTGGAGATATTCAAGAACTGTCTGGATGCCATCCTGTGCATTACGCTCCAGGATGATCCTGCTTGAGTAGGGAGGTTGGACCAGACTACCCACTGGTGGTCTCTTTTAGCCTTGGCTATTCTGTCACTTACCTGCCTTTAGTTATTTTTAGAGCTATGAAAGGAAAATAGAAGGTTAAAAATCTGCCACATGTACATTGTAACTTGAAATATCTACAGTTTCTGTGTTGTTTTTCATACAGATTTTGAAGCTGTTCTGAAGCTGGAACCTGGAAATAAACAAGCAATAAACGAACTTGCGAAAATAAGGAATGTATGTATGCTTATTCGGGTATAGTAGGGTTTTGTTTGTTTAGGAGTTTTTTGTAAGGCTATAGTATTAGAAGGTTTTTATTCTTTATTACATTATTTTTAACATATCTCATATTTATTCATAAAGCACCTCATCTTTTGGACAACTTGGCATTTTTTTCAGGAATTAGCTGAGAAAGAGCAGCAGACTCACAAAGAATATCCTACAATATTGATAAAAGAAGCGGAAATCAAAAATATAGTGAAAATGATTGATAACCCATTACAGATTAAATCAACAGTAAGTTGTTACATTAATTGCTTTCTATAATGGTGGGAAAAGTAGAGTTTGGAGTTAAAATGTGCTTTCTATATTTTAGACTAACCCCCGATAGATAGCCTTGCCTGTGGAAAGCCAAAAATACATACATTTAGTCTTGATATTTTTCAAGAACATATACACCCATGGAAATGCTAATGTTCACAGCAGTGGTGGGGTAAGCATTCAGCCTGCAGTACCACCCTCAGCAAACATGGTGTATGCATACATTTATAATGTGGAATAGGCAGTCAGCCCCAAAACACTGTCTTGTGCCCGTAGGTAACATGGCAGTTGAGAGTAAATGAGAGAGAACTGAGGACCTCTGGGTAAACTTGCCTTCATTTCTACTGCTTTTTACAGCAGCCATAGAGGTTATAAGACAAGTTGCCTACTTGTGCCCTATGCTGTTTTCACATAGGGCTGCTTTCCAAAGAGTTTTGAGCATGCATTTTCATCCATGTAAACTGTAGGACAGCTGGATATTGGTTTTCAATAAGCAATGTATTTCAACTATGAATTATCAGTGGTTATAGTTAGATGAATGAGTTATAGATTTAAAAATGTAATACCAGTTTTCTTTATGTATGAGGCTTCCTCTTTGAGTACATTTAATCTTTATACATTCAGAAATGAGTTGTGTAAATACAAAGAGTGCTTATACTTCGTATGTGTATGCACTCACACTATTTGAAAACCTTTGTTTACCCTCATGAGTAATATTATTCAGATGGATAATTCTAATAGAAAATGTCTAATTATTTTGATCCTTTGGGAGAGAGGAGTATTATATTCTCTCTATAACTAGAAACATTATTTCTTTAAGCCTAAATGAATTTATTGTGAAGTAGCTGAAATACTATAGACAGTTATATTTATTAAGTGTTCACTTTGGGTGCTAAATTAAGTGAAGAGGTTGGTTGTAGCCCTCTTGTTATTTTGTTGAGGTAGAATAAGTATAGATGAAACATCTGTGCTTTTAGTACTGCCATTTCCTAGAAGTCTAAATTGTTGAGTCTCTTTAAGCATGTGGATTTGCATCAGTATTTCTAGAGCCATACATACTATGTTCATGTTCAGCAAATTAAGTTCTAAAGTAAGAAGAGATGAGAGCTTTTTTTCTAAGACCTGTGGTGGTGGTACTAGGTGATGGTCAAAAATAATGGGGATCATGCAGAGATTAGGTAAGCTGAAGCATTTTAGTATATGGTGGAATTAATTACCTTGGGATGTATGTAATATGGTCAGTCAGCAGGGTTGAGTTACAGGTATTTATTATATCAAAATTTTAACTTGTGGGCCAAGGCCTGTACTGTTGGATATTTTTTTTGTTTTGCTTGCTAAATTACAAAGCTTTACCACATTATGGGACAAAGTATATGATAGATCATGCCTATTCAATCTCAGTGTGAAAAAAGTATACATTTTTAATTATTACTTAGAAAACAGACTGCATACAGAGATCCTCTAGGGTAAGGATATACTGGTTTATGAGGTAAAGCAATAAAATTATCATATCAGGCTTCATGTAGATTTTTATGGTTTCCTGGTTTTGCCATTTACCTTTCTGCAAAGTGTCTTCTCTGTGCACTGCTGCAGAGGCAACTGGTTATCACACGATTATTTTAAATTACACACAGCTGTGTCTGGAGTCTGTTTAAACACTTAGGTTGAGTCCACATGTGACATGAGGTCTGTGCTCTGTTTAGAAGCCATTGAGAAGAATAGATATTGAAGAAGTTGATGATGATACATCAGATGATGACTTGCCCAGCACTACTTTAGTTAATAACTGGAGGAATTCAGTGAGTGTTGAAGCAACAGAAGCTCTAGATCAGGATGATCGGTTGACTACAATTGATACTCCAAAAGCAAAGCACTTGAAAATAGAAGAAATCAGTGATACGTCAGTATTACAGTAAGTATAATAATTCTGATCCTCTTTTTAAAAGGTAAATGTAGTTGAAATATAATCTTAATCTCCAGATGTCTACATGCAGTGTGGTATTGAAGATGCTTTGGAGAATCTGAATTGAAAAAGAAATGTTGAAAGAAACTGCAGTTCTTGCACATCTGCCTTTTTGACCACCCAGTGGTTGAGACAAATATGGCCTATTTAGTGTCAGGTGGTGTCGGAGTCCAGGACATCCCTCTGGCTGTCCTGGATGGTTCAAGACCCCTGGCGGGGATCTTGGAGACCCTGGCAGGAGGTCAAAACCATCTGTGGCTTCAGTTTTAGCCTGTGGAAGGCTGTCAACTCTGGATGAGGAGTTACAACTCACACAAGGGTTTTAGTAGTGTGATATGTGAACTAACACAGGGTGGAAAAATAGAATTTTAGGGTTTTTTTTAGAATGTAATTCAGGGGTACAAGATGGATGAATCTGGGCATGTCCTAGCCTTTTCCTCCTTCTTGTCCTCCATGTCTTGCTGTGATAGTGACACTTTTCTGTTGGTTTAAGGTAGGGACACAACAGTCCAACATAAATGTTAGGTATTGGTAATAAGTTGTAAACATAGTACACGTAACTTTTGATATAAAATGTAAACACCACCCAAGAGGGCATGCAGAATGTTATGGCCTCCTTGCTAGCCAGAGCTTGGCAAGTCAGAGAGAAAATATTATAGATAAGAAGAAATAAACAACCTTGAAAGCACAACTGGAAACATTCCAAGGCTCCTCATTTAACTGTGTTCGGGCTAGGGAAGCAAAGACTCTTTTAAGATCTCTTTCTTGGGGTCACCCTGACCTCAGGAACCCTGAGAGAGAGAAGAAGGTGGAAAACTCAGAATTACATTGCAAATATAAAGGAATTCATATTTTCCTGCATGCTGTACTCTTTCTTGCTTGGGCACTCCGTCTTCCCTAGCTGTTTTTACAACTCTTATTTGTTGTTTTTTAGAAGATATTTTGAACAGAGTTCAAGCATTCTTTGTACCCCAGTTGTGAGAGAAGAGAAGCAGATGAGTGTCAACCACCCTTTCCTCTGCTGAGGCAGGTGGTAGCTTCAGATGTGCTCAGTTTCTAAGTCACACTGTGTTACTTAAGCAAACTGAAGTCTGTCTTGCTGAAACGAGGCTGAAATACAGAAGCTTTATCCTTGCTCAGTCTTAGAACTCGTTGTCTGCTGCATCGGCAATGCTTCGTTCTGTTGATATAAAGAATTCTTATCAAAGAACTTCTGTGAGAAACACTGGCCTCACACACCTTTTCTAGCTCAGTTAGATGGATTTACTGTGAAGTGTTGAAGAAAAAAGTATATTCTTAGCTGTTTCTTAATTTCTAAAAAGTCAATGGACTTAAATGACAAATTATAGGACAAAAAATAGATCTGCTGCTATCAGTGTTGAAACTAGTTAATCCATTTGACATTGTTACTGCTTTGCATTATGAAATTGCAGAAAATAAGATTTTTTTTTGTTTTTCTCATGTATATATGGGAGAAACCTACTATAAAATGCAGTTATTTCCAGAAACAAAGTAGAGAGAGACTGAATATTTGCAGATGTGCATTTTTTTAAGAAAAGGTGAATCAAATATAAAGCCTGTATAATTTGACAAAATTTTAAAAAAGCTGGTTAAACTAAAAAACACTCTTTTCTAAAAAGTTTTCAGTATTTTAGCTTTTAATGAATAGACCTCCAATTAGGTCTCACTGTAGAATTTCCTTAAAAGTTGATTTGATTATGTGTTATTGTAGGCTACCTATAAATGTCAAAGGAATTTCATCAACATTGCATCAGTCTTTTCCTGCAAGCAAACAGAGAGAAAAAGAAATCAGAAGGTCATTTATGTCTGCTTCTTCAGTTCCTCCCATTCCTACAAATTCTTTCCAGCTTGAATCTGACTTCAGAAAGTTGAAGGACTGTCCTGAAAACATGTACTTATACCTGAAGGTAGGAAACATAGAGTATCAACAGTGTTTGGACAGTTTCTTCAACATCAGTTGAAGAAACAGTACCCTTAGGTGGAAGGAATACCTATGTTTGGAGTGTCTCAAGTGTACAAGAATGCCTTTACTTAATTGTCTTCACATACTTTTGCACCTTTTTATTTGCTTTAAGTACAGTCTCTTCATTTTTTTCAAATATAGACCCTTCTTTAAAGACTTTACATTTGTAACTCTATTAAATTCTAATTTTTCAAATGAGTGCTTCTAGGATAATTAGACATAGTGATATTTTTAAACTGAGCAAATACTTGAAACACAGCAATCTACTTAATGTGTGCTTTTACTCACATATATTTTGAAAAAAAAAGTCACTTTATTTTTAAGAGAAGTTAGAAATCACCATTAATAAAAAAAAAAAAAAAGCAAACAAGCAAAAATGGCTGTTGGATGTTAAATAGTGTGATTTGATTTTTTTGCTTTCATGCACTTCAGCGTTGTTCATGACCTTCTAAAAATGCACATGGAATTCTCATGACTCAGTTGTGGTTTTTTTTTTTTTTGTCTAAAATTAACTTTTAAAATTTTTTCTATAGCAAATAGAGCCCTCGCTTTATGCAAAGCTGTTTCAAAAGTCCTTAGATCCAGATTTGTTTAACCAGATCCTGAAAATTCTACATGACTTCTACATTGAGTAAGTTTAACTCCTCCTTTGTTTTACATTGCTTATTGGTGTTTTGGAAAGTTTAGGTTTTTGTGGCGGGGGAGGTTGTTTTTTGTTTTGTGTTTGGGGTATTTTTCTGTTCTCTCTAGTCCCGACCTCAGGTTTACAGAATTGTTTCCAGCACACAGGATTACATGAGCATAAGGAAATAATTGGAACTACTCAATAGTTGCTTCTTAGGAAGTGAAACTCATCATAAAAAAACAGGTAGAAAAAAAAGAAAGAAATACTTCTACTGAGTGTTGTTGAACTGTGCTTTGCTAAAGAGCACCAGAAACTTGCATTAATTTGTATGAAATAACTTTTGTTCCATACCATTGTGTGTGTATTTTGAGAGCACACAGAATTGCACATTGTCTTCTGTTTTAACTTTCTAAAGCTGAGAAATTCATAGGGTTTTGGTTTTATGCCACACTTTCTGTGATGCATTCAGAGTTAATTATCTGCTAACATTTTACAGTTGCCTGTAGCAAATGTGTATTGGAGACTGAGGTTCTGATAAGACAGGACCTGACAAGTTATTTTTTAAATTTCTATTCATGCTACTATTTGAGTCCTAAAGTTAATTTTGTCTTGTCAGAGGCACTGCACTGCTTTTCTGAATTTTACACTGTCTGAGAAGCACACACTCATAGTGTTTTTCAATGTTGTTTTATGGAGATAAGCAAGCATAAATCAATGTTTGCCTTTCCCTTGGTTTCCTTAAAAAGTAAAATACCCATCAAATGTGTGGGTGAAAATTACTGTCTTAGAGTCCTGCATTTGGTGATATAACATAAAAAGGCCAGGAAGCTGAAATTGTTTGCTGTAAGTTAAATGTCCTGTCTCCCTCCAAAAGAAATGTGAAATTATGAAAGAAAAATAACAATTTGCTAGTATTTGTAACAAAGGCAGAGCCTGTTTACTGTTGACCAGAAAAATGTAAAATGAATACAATCTAGGAATTTTCTGTATGGATGAAACTCAAGGCAGCTGTAATTGGCTCAGCTTTTAAATGAGCCTTCTTATGGCCACAGGTGCTGCTTACTTTCAGACTACCTGATGCATATAAAAATAGTGATGTTACAGCCAGGTGTGAGCTTTAAATCACACAGTAGGTATTCTGTACATGACCAGCAGCCAATTTGCATCACTCTAGGGTTTTGTATTTCTTCACTCTTCCTCAGTAGAAAATAATACCTACATAAAGGTTTCTGGATATTGACCTTTTGCTTTGTAAATGAACAAATAGAAAGACAAAGATAGGGAATATGAAAGTGAGGGGAATTTTATTGGTCCTTTAATTTCTTGTTCCTGAATACTTGAATATTGCTTGCAGCTGATTAATATTCCTAGTCAACAGTGGTTATTTTTATATTTGTAATTATCTTTTTCAGGAAAGAGGAGCCATCACTCATCCTTGAAATCCTTCAGAGGCTCTCTGAATTAAAAAGATTTGACATGGCAGTAATGTTTATGTCAGGTTCAGAAAAAAAAAGTAAGTAATTTGGTAGTGTCTTTGTAAGCTTACTTTGTGATACTGCAGAATCTGGCAAAAAATATGTAAAACTTAGCATTATTCTTGTTTATTTTATGTAATAATCATTTTAGTTGTCTAGATTTTTATTGTTTTAGAAATTAATATGAATGTCACGTAATTTTTCTTAATCTTTTGACTCCTTATTCATTGTTGAGACTAGAGAACTACAGCTAAATCCTCTTATTTTAATCAGTAATACTACTGCATTTTATTCTGATAAAATAAGCCTTGCCAGCTTGTCAGTTTGTAGCTGGTGATGTTACAAATATATGAATTTGTATGATGTCCTACATCTGACATCCAAAGTATCCAGATTACACAGTTTCCACAATTTACAACTATTTCTTGACAAATCCTGACTTTCCTGTTGGCAAAAGAATGAAAACAATTTCTAAAGCACTCAGCCTAGTTGTCTGTCCTGTTCTGGAGGCATCAGTCATGTTAGTTTGCAATTTGTGTTGACATTGGCTTGAATTCATGGTTTATGAAAGTGGGTTTTGTCTCAAACTTTTTCTTCATTTAGCACACCAGACAATGTAATAGTGAAACTCTTAAAATCATTTCTCTGGGACCATGTAAATTTAAATTCACTATCTACAGCTGAGTTTCACTAATTGCCATTATACTTAAAACATTTTGAACTTTGAATATCCTTAAAATAAAGTAACTTGACTTCCTGAAGCGCAATGCCTCTTTCAAATGGCATTCATGCCTTTACCTGATGTAAGCTTTGTCTGCCATTGGCATAGTTTGTCTTCGACATGTAGTGGCATAGTGTCAAGATTCTAAAGAAACTAAAAGCTGTCTGTTGCCTGGATTATATACCCGTTTAAGGAAGTGTTAGGCTGCTCCTGGGCATCTAAACAAAGTGAGGGTTTTGATTTGCTACTTGTGTTCATCCTCCGAGTTGTTCAAAAATTTACTTGTATTTCAACTGTGTAATCCATATGCCCCTTGCTCTCACCAAGGAAAGAATTGGGCTAACTTACTGTAAGAGTGGGAATGACAAAAATAAGAATTCATGTTGGGATTTTTTTTCAGTTACACAGGTATTATTCAATCATGTGAACCACATGGGATTAAAAGATGCTTCTGTTGAAGAATTGGAGAAGAAATATGGCATTTTCTCTTAGCAAGATGGCTGATGTAAATGTCTAGATTTGCACCTTTATTCATGTGGAAATTAGCTAAGAAGGCTGTAAAGACTGCAGTTTTGTTGCCTTTTATAAATAATGAAACTCTTAAGCTTGGGTTAGCCAAATGGCAAGTGCCTGAAGAGATCATTATTTAGTTCTGAAGTACCTTTGTTTTCCAGTACCTGAAACAATATGGATCTACATTTTCTTCAGTGGAATCTGTTTGCCTGAAAAACAGTTGGGCAGATTGGCATTAGGGATCTGGACTGTAGATAGAGATCTTTATTAAAAGGAAAAAATATTTATAAACATGTCTTTGTTAAGAATCAAATGCTGTATATTAGAATTATGCATGGGTTTTTTATTTTAGAAAATAAACTGAATGTTGAAGATGATATATTTTTGAGAATTTTTTTATTAAGATGCCTAAATCACTCTTCTGTAAAGATCCATCACGTCAGAACTTCTACTGTGCAAAGTGAACGTAAAGTATGATGGCAAGAAAATTCCAGAATTTTTACTTGAGTTTATCTAAAAGTGAAGTTTTAGCATTGGTAGCTGAGAACCTCTGAAGCTATTCCTGTGAACCTCACCTGTAATTGCAGAATAGAAGGATGACAAATACTGCAGAATTAAACTAAAAGTTTAAAGAAAAACACTTTCTGTCTTCTTTCAAGAGTACTTTTAAAACAATCTGGTGAAACTTAATCCTTGTGGGTCAGTTATTCCTGATTGGATAAACCTCTTAAGATGACTCAGAAGGCTAAGCAAAATACCTCAACAGTAGAAGGAGGCAAAAGGATGAAATTAACTGAAATTCTTAGATAAGATTGAACATGAGGCATGATAAATTTATTGCTCACATGACCAGGAGGAAATAACAGCACTTATCAAGTACACTCTTAACTGTAGTATCAAAGTGGTTGTCTAAGCTTATCTGCTGCCTCTTCCATCCTGTACATGCCAATATCCTGCAAGTTTGCTTTCATCCTGATTCAGCCCTTGTGTTGTGCTGATGCTTTTCTGAAAGTTTTGGTTTGGTAGTTGTGCTTTTTTCAGAGAAATTATATTAAAGAGCTATAGCATTCAAAAAGACTTAAAACTCCCAACATGGATACGTAGCAAAAAGTGTAAATGTTGTCTTTTACACAGTCAATATTAGAAAAATAATTTTAAAACATTTGCAGCTCCATTATGTCCTAGTTCATATATAATCCAGCTTTAAAAAAAAGGCAAAAAAAAAAACAAAAGCAAAAAAAAACCCCACAAATAAAACCCAAAACAAACTGAGCTGCATCCTCAGGCCTGGTAGCAATTGACAGGAATGACACTTGCAGTGGACCCCTAAGGTAGCTTCAAATTAGCCGTGGCCCTGGGCACCAGAGCAGGCAGTTTTGACTGGGGAATGATAAGCCTTTATATAGCACTGCTTACAGGCTGCCTACAGGAAGAATTGTTACTGCTGGGTGTATCCCATTACTGATAACAGGCTATTTATTCCCCCTATTGTAAAGCACTTTGGATAAGCTATTGGGGATACTGCTGTAACTAGTAAATGGTAGGGGATGGAGTAGTTACCTGATAATTTTATAGGTACAGATTTTGTAGTGTACCTTCCTATGGACTGTTACAAGTTATTCAGTGTAGAGCAAAAGTGTTTTGCTTGACTAGGTTATACTAATAAACTATTGGGTACATTCTCAAAGGCTGCTTTTTGAAGGATGTTGTATGAAAATAGGTGATTGGAATAGGGACCTTCCAAAGTAAAAGCAAGATTATGACAGAAGGATTTGAAACTGTAAGCCAAGAGTCACCTGTAACCCCACATGTTGTGCTCTTAATGATAATAAGCTGTCATTGTTGGTTTTTGTCCAAACTGCTACTTTTACAGATTTCTGTTCAAGATTTGTGCATGTTAAAGGAGGCTGAGGAAGTTTTCCAGTCATGTAGAACTTGGTAAGGTGGATGAGTAAACCTGATTTTATCTTGCTACTCAATTTAGGCCGCCAAGATTAATCTTGCAGATGGTAGGCTACTGTAGACTTTTGCTTTCGTTTTTAAATGCAACGTCTGAAGTTACTTTTCAGTGCATAGAAAACAGTGCAAGATGGAGAGCAGAATGCAGGTATTCACAAGACTGTCAACTCCACCTGCTCCAGGAGATGGCAGTGTTTTTCCCTTTTAAATTCTTAAAGACTGCCAAATTTCTGAATGGTAAGGATTTGATAAAACGTGGAGAAGATTCATGGATGTGAAACAAGTAAAAAATTTTTTTGGGGAGAGAAGTGGATTTTTTTTTTAATTTTTAATCCAACACACTCTGCAGTGGTTATAACCCTATTGTGTTGGAGAAAAAAAAAGATTACGTAAATAGTATGAAACAGATCAACTGAATACTTCATAGCCCTTTGCTGTGTTACAGCATTCAAGGTGTCAAAAATATGAGATCATGTTTGTTGCAGTGATAGATTCAGGCCTGAGTTTTAAATTATTCTTTTACTTACCAGTATTAAATGGTGTTTTTCTAAATAACTTTTTAATTCATCAAGATAATTTTTTTTAATTTAAATGTCCTCTGGTAGATGTCCAAGACATTCAAACTCCATATTGTCTTTTGATTCCATAACCCAAGTTGTTAGAATATTGAGGGAACTTATCCTAGCACTTCTGTAGAACATCCTTACAACTTTCACTTTTGACAGTAGCCTGTGACTTTATTTTCTTTTTTTTTTTCTTTCCAGCAACTCTGGTTAGCTCTGCATTCATAAAGTAATTGTTTAATATGAGCTGTGTTTGTCTTGTTTATAAGGATGTCTAGTGACAATCACACTTCAAGACAAAGACACTTGACTTACTGCTTTTTTATTACACTGCTGTCAAAAAAAAAGGTTTTAACATAACTTGTACATGGCACTACTTGTGTCAGTTACTGTGGAAAGTATAAATGAATATAGTTTGAGTATTTGTTCCAAAATATTTTTGAGGATTTTTTACTAGGATTGAAAATGATTGTGACAATGCTCAAGAAGATCTTGCTCCTTTTTGCTTTATTTAAAAAATAAACATTTCAGCTTGCCAATTCTCACATGAACAACTGCTGTTACTTTTGAAACTACTTTTAAAATAATTTTATTTATATAAATTATATATAATTTTAATAACTTTAGTATTAGTGTAAGGTTAACGTACCACTTTTTGATATTTAAGAGTATAAATCTTCAGGGTCCAGAGAACCTGTGAACATCAGTTTTAGAAAATGTAGGTTCTATCTCATTCTTCTCCTTTACTAAGAAGAGATCTTTCTTTGTCAGTGATGTGAATGCCATTGCTTGTAGTTGCTGTCACTAGGGAATACTGAAATGGAAACAGATACTGAACAGCTCATTACCAGTGTCATCAGCTGTCACTTGTTTTCTTCCATCTTCCCTGACTAACATGTCCATTGTTCACAGTGGGTTTTTTTGTTGTAATGCACTTGACAGTGCAGTCTCTTCTTACTCCTGTCAACTACTGCTTATTTTGTTTTCCTCTCATGGTTCTATGTTTTCTTGTTGCTGCTACTTAATAATTATTAAACAATCTGTTCTCATTTCTATTACTTGCATGCTTTTCTCTTTTGAGATCATTGAAGAGCTCTTTGTTGTTCAGGTTAGTCCCTTTCCACACTTTCTATCCTTTCTCTCCATTGCCATAATTTGAGCTTATTATCTTGATATTATTTGGTAGCTGCCAACTCCGGTGTACCATGTTCAGCCCTTTTATTTTCCTCCCATGAAACTTTAATGAGTGATATTACAACAGGGGAAGTAGAGAGAAGATGAAGGAAATGAAGTTTTTTTAAGTTGTGTTTAGGTGCTGTGGTGTCTAGGCAGCTTGGGATTGCTCTACTGTCAGTGTTAGAATCCAAGAGTGTGGAGTGTTAAATATACATCCTCTTTTCTCTCCTTCACCCGTGTCCCATATAGGGGCGACTGTGAGCAAGTAGTCTGTGCCAGTCTCTTCTGCCACTAGGTTTTGTTTATTTTCAGTAAATCCATGCTTTTCTAGGAATAGCAAAAAGGACCTTAATAATAGCATAGTACTGCATATTTATTGACTCTTACTTCTCCCCAGGTAAGATTCACCCTGCAGCTTTTCTTTTGGAGCAACTGTCAAGCCACACTTTCACATGTCTTAGAGAGCACTTAGTGTTTTGAACTGCATTTTATCTTTGCTATTTTTGCATGATGCTTTTTTGACTTCCTTAAGGTGTATTTCTAAGGGTTATGTTATTCTAAGGGTTGTGTTATTCAGAGGACACTATTGCCCTGCAAAATCCTTTGTTAGTGATTATCCTTGAGAGAGCAGGAAACTAGCCTGACCTCTAAGGAGCGCATTCTTAGCTAGAATCTAGTCTTCATGCAAGTCTGTCAAATGACCTGGAATTTCATTAGTGATTGTTCTGGTTTTATTTTCTTTGCTGGTTAGGCCTAGGGAAGGTACAGCTTTTATGATAAAAGGTGAACGTTTATTTTTCACTGTTGTGTCTTCTCTTCAGCATGCAGTTCAGACTGATTGAAATAGTAAAAGTTCTATGGGTTTCATGCATCTTATCACTTTTTCTTTGTACTATTTAACATAAACTATTTGTGTCAGATCTTTCTTGTTTCATCTGTCACTATGTGCTGATTCCCTCTCTGAATGTCTTCATTTTCACTGTGCACTTTCTATTCAAAACATTGTATTCTTCACTGCCTCCCCTCTCCTGTCATTAGTTGCAAGCAACTCAGCTTCTGAAAGTGTCATTAGAGGGCCCCTTCTAGTTTTTAAATATTTCTGCTCAAAGCTCTTCGTTTCTGAAGGCTCCTTATAATAACCTTGTTTCTTCAAGCTCCATTTTGCAGAAGTATTCCACTCTAAAGTCTGACTTTATAAATTGAAGCAAATACAGCATAAAACCCAAACAAATTCCTTCTTTCTTTTGCTTTCTATTCAAGTGATTGTGAGTTCAGTTGTGGTTGAATACTTCAAAGTCTCTTGCTGTCTTAATAATAGCAGCAAATACTGCTTTCTTCAAACTTCAGACCTTCCAGTCTCTTCTGGTAGTTGTTGCATTAATGAAGTTTAAGCTGACAGCATAAAAGATGGACTTGGCTCCTTGTCCCAAGTGAGTCTACCTGGTTTTTAAAGCAATAAATGTACTATGAAGCATGAATAGTGTTACATTAACCAGCAATTGAATATACAAAAGTCTTCGTTGTCCTGATGCCTGATAAGATAAATTAATGCTCTGTATAAACTATTTAAGTCCTGTTTTGTGGCCCCTTATTTAGACAGGTCTTCCATAATGAGCTGAGCATCAGATCAGTCTAAGTAAGGATATCCACAGAAACCCCTGTGAGAGACTGAAATGTTACTGGTTAGTGGCTCAAACAATTGGCCAGTTGCAAGGGTGCTTTGCTGAGGTCAGGTTTGTATCCCCCAACCAAAGGGGAGGAGGAGAGGGTTTTGTGTGTGGTGGGGAAACCTCTGACCTTTAACACACCGAGAGGGTGCTATCCATCACCAGAGAATGGTGACCTGGACAAACCAACTTCTGTTTAGCAGCAAGCTGGATTTTGAGCCAGATAAGGGAAAAGACTTATGAGAAACAGTGATGTGAGAGGCAGCTGTCATTTATTATAAAGTCTCATAAAACCATCAAAGACCCTTAAGTGCCTCCAGACACATTTCTGGGGCCTTCTACTAGAGGATGGTCTACAGTGTTGAAACAGAGAATGGTTTAAAATGAATTTCTATCACATTTGAAAGAATCAGTAAACACCTTGCTGACTTGAGAAGAATGTACTCCAGAGCCTTTACTGGAGAGTGAAAAAGTTGCTAAGTCTTTCTAAAATAGCCTGAAGTTCAGATGTTTCAAACAAAAAGTAATGAGCTACTGCTGTACACCGGAGCCTGTGTGTAACACCATGTAGCATGTGAGGCTTGAGGAGTCCAATTCTGTCCTTAATGTTCAGGTTTCTTTGGTTTTTGTGATTGGATTCTGGTGGCTGTGAAAATTAGCCAGGCTATTATAGGTTACATCATACTAAGTGCAGTATTTAAATGAAAGTGTGTGTGTTTTTTTTTCAAAAGAAGGGTAAAAACATTATACAGGACACCCCTGAGCTGAGAAGGGCAAGATGATAGACATCTCTCTGAGCTCTCATGGAAACAGATCCATCATCTGACAGATCACATCATCTGACACATGTCATCATCTGGGATGCAGATGTAGAGTCCCCCATGTTATTGAAGAACTCAGTGACTGGCAACTGAAGAAGTGAATTTCCCTTTCACAAGACTCAAGATCTTGATATATTTTCAAGCTTTCAGAATTTCAGTCTCAACATTTCTCTCTACTTCAGTAAAAACTAAAAATTGATGAATGTTTTTAACATAGAATTTGCAGAAGCTATGAACAGGAGAACAAACTCCACTGACCCTTTTTTAGTAACTTCCACTGTCTTTCCTCTCAGAATTACATTTTGTCTTATTCTTTGTCCTTTTGTGCTTATGCCTTTCACATACTGGGTTTATGTGAAGCCAGCAGTACTGAGGACAGATTCCTGCAGTCAGTGCTCCCAATTACTGGACTTTATCAGGACAGCTCTGCTGCTTCAGATGCAAAGAAATTTGGCTCAATAAGAATGCCCACATGCTGCATATCAAGCAGCCAGGCTTTGACTGTACTCCTACCTGGTTTGTGCTGGTAGAGACAGGAAGCCATAGTACCACACAGCCAGAGCTCCAGTCTCTGCTCCTTCCTTCCAAGCTCTTCCAAGGCTCCTTCCTTCAACTTCAGTAATGCCAATGCAAAATATCACAGGGATCAGCTGCTGTGCTCAGAGGCTGATGAGGGGGATTGTTTGTTCCTGTTCAGCTACTTGGGGTTACAATATATGGCTCTTTATCTTCAGACCTCAAGCTTAAAAAGGTTGATAAAGGATGTTTGTTTATCATTCCCAGTTGCCTAATGCATAAAACAGAGTTTGCTCTAGTCTTCATTACTTTTCCCTGCTAATTCCCTGTGCTGATAATTTGCCATACTTCAGCCTGGCTGTGCTCTCTGTCACTGCCAGTTCCTGCCTGAATACAATATGTGTTTGTCAGAGCAAGGAGGATGTTTTGAATGGGTGGAATTAAATCAGAATAATAGACCAAAGAGTATTTTCAGGCACCTCAATGTATTCAATATTATTGTGTACAAGATTCCCCCGTGAGCAGTAATGCACACTGACAAATTTCAAAACTTAACAAGACAGATACTTCCAAACTGATGAGCATCTGTTGGGACACTGCCAAAGACATGTGACAATGAAATGTCCATGAGCCTCTAAAACTCAGGAAAAAACAGCTGCATTATGGAGCCTATGGAAGCAGTGCTGTGTCCAGTTTTACAGTTTTATTACAAGCCACACGCACACTTGGACTAATCAGTCCCTGGGAAAAGAAGGGAAACCAGGCAATGAAATGAGTGATGAGACCAAGCCACCCATCATTATATTCTGTGATTTTCGGGGATTGCCTCATTTTGAGAATTATCCCACTTTTCTGCATAGCTTCATATCTCATGCAAGTTCCTCCCTGCAAATCATTTGTCCTGTAAGTTCAAGACCTGGATTTTTTTTTTTTTTGTCACCATAGCTGTACTTGTGTGCTATCACTGCTGCATTAGAAGACATTGTCACCTGTGAAATTTATCATAGAATCAGAGTCTGAGTTGGAAGGATCATGAAGTCTGCTCTTAAGCAAATGGCCAGTATGGGATTGAGCCAATGACCCTGGTGTTATTAGCATCATGCTCTGACCAGCTCAGGTGGAACATCTGAGGCTTTCAGAGATAATTAGGAGATTGTTGTCCAAGTGTAGAGGTGAAATTCTCCTCACTGGCAGGAAAAGGTAAAAATGTTATCTTCTGAAGGGGAAGGCAGCTCTGGGACTGCAGGAGGCCCAGGGCAAAGGGAGGTACACTGAACTTTTCAGTGAGAATTAGAAGGAAAAAGCTTAGAGCAACTTTTGAGTTCATGTTGCAGCTAGGAGGGCTACTCATTTAAGATTATATTTGATGAAATTTACATGAAATACCCTTTTTTCTTCCTAATTATACAGCTGGCATAATGAGTCAAGAAAATCCATGGTCTATTTGTGAAGTGAATTTTGTGAAGGGAAAGCTATGAACTGTATTTGATTTGTTTAATTTATTTGACAAGCTCTGAATGTGACCCAGCTTGGCAAAAAGGAAATGCTATGAGGGAAAGAGAGCACAAGGCCTTTATATCCACTGAATTTTTTCTGGCAGTGAAGAAAACCTTTGGCTCGTCAATTATTTCAGTCCCATCCTGGCGCTTATTTCCTATCACCCAGTCCTGGATCATCTGACTTGTCATATAGGATCATGGCTCCTTTTTCCTCTTCTATCTAATACTAAAAATGAGAATCTTGAATCTCCTTCTTACTTAAAAACCTACCAGCAGGACATATTGTGACAGTAAATTTTGCAAGTTTATGGAATTGCCTAAAATCCAGTATCAGGGAAAGATACCAGAGAGCTAGGGTACAAACTGGACACTTTTTTTCCAGGGACATCATGTCTTGGGACATGGGTGTTGGTATTAAAGAGCATCACAAGAGGATTAAGCATGTAGGGAGGGTGTGAATACCAGACTAAACAGATACAAAGAGACAGGAATGTCCAACTGTTGGCTCAAGGGAAGGTTTTCTTTCCTGAAATGACTCACTGGCGCTATTCAAAGGCAATAAAAAAATCAGAAGAGAGCCACAGCTTTCTACTCTTGACAGAAAGAGCAATTTTTGCCACAGCTCCTTGTTCTTTCTGCCCTGATTTATCCCAGAATCCTTAAGGTACCACACTAGCTGATGCAGATTGCTTCTGGTCACAAATTCGTTCTCTCAATGTAAAGTGTGTTGATTTATGGATGAATAGAATGCATTGGCTGTACTGAGCCTGATCATGTTTGAACACACATGTGGAAACAATACTTAAAAGAATAGAAGTAGAATGGCAAAGTCAAGCACTCAAAAGGCTCAAATTGCCAGTAATGCCCAAAACTATACTTAGCTTTATACAGTCTCTTTGTGTATTTTTCATATGATGGTATAATCTTTAATTACATGCTTCACCAAATTTCTTAACTTCTAGCAGCCATGCTTATTATGTATTTATCTTACAAACATGGATGGTTTGTTTGAAACATTAGCTTTTTTTCCAGGAAGATTCTTTTGGTGCCTGCATTTAACCATCGAGAGGTTGGCCTCTCTGCAGCACAGTTCATGCTTTTAAGAATTTCATAATACAGTTGTTCAAAAACATCTAGCTGAGTTGCAGCCACAGGAAGCAAAGTAAAATTAAACTCGTGGTCCTCCCTCAGCTGAGTTTTATAAGTTTCTTGATAGCATCGGTGACAGTCATGCACAGTTGCCCTGTTCTCCCTATTTAAGTACTCCTCTGTTTCCTGGCAGTTTGGCACCAGAGAATCACCTGACAGACATGCACACAGTTATGTGTGTGTGCCACAGCTGAACCACATGCCAATGTGTATTTGCTTTATGTTAGACTGAAAATGAAAAATCACTGTTAAATCTACAACATCAATATATTTTTTATTAATTTTTGAGCATCTTGCACCAATAGGCCTTCATTGTTTTTTGGTTATTTTTAAATGTAATTTTTGCTTTTCTTACTGGTCTAATTTTCCTTCGTACTTTTCTTTTATTCATAAGTACTAATTAACTGTGCCTATGAGCCATAACGTTTTTCTAATGAACAAGCCATGAGCTTTGTGAAAGTACCTTAAAAGACTGCTGGAAAAAAAGCCACTTCCAGCTGAGCCAAATGCAGCACATCTCCTCGTGTCAGTCAGGTTGAGAGCAGCTCCACTGAGTAGCCCTTTGGAGAGTTACCGGAGCTGTGCAATTAAAATCAAGCCTGGAAGCGGCCAGAGCCGCGGTGCTCAGACACAGCAGCCACGGGTGAGTACCTTGCTAGGAGAAACACGGGGGAGACTGTGCCAGGAGGAGAGGGGCTTCCTGGGGACCTCCTGAGGCTCTGCCTACTCTGGCTTGTGACATGGCCCTCCAAACTCCCCCAAAAATTCACCACATCTAAGAAAAAGGAAAAATGTCTGAGGACAGAGTAAAGGGAAAATGTTTCAGGGAAGAGCCAGCTCGGCAGGAAGATGTGGAGCTAGTGTAATTGGAGGTGCATGGGAGGTTCATGCAGCTTCACAGGAAAGGCACTGTAAATGGAGAGGAAGGATCAGTCCTTTCTGGAAAAAGGCAAAATGGGAGAAATGGGTTGATTTGATGCTTCTACTATAACAGAAAATTAGATGCATCTCTATCTTCATTCCTTCTTTTTCAGGCAGATAAAAAAAAAAATAGTTCTTCAGTGCTTTTATGTTCTGCAACATAATGGACAAAAGAGAGCACTGTGAAGAAATAATCTAATTCACATTATTTCCTTATTTTTTATGCATTTTCACTGAAAGATCCCACGTTGATGTCTTTACAGTGTTAACACAAAAAAAATGGGAAAGAAAAATAGAAATGGACCTCCATTTGGAGAAATTAAAATCTTTTAATATAATAACAAGTGAAATTGTTGTTGTGAGTCATTGTGTAGCAGAGACAAAAAAAGTGTGGATGTTTGATTTGCAGAAGTCCCTGCTTGTTTTGTAAAAGTCCCTGCTTGTCATTCAAGGCAAATGAAGCAAATGCAGTTCTATTTCTTGAAGGTGTTTTCTTCAACTGGCTTTGGCTATTATGCACTTCATTTAGACCAGACATGCCACAGGAATGAATGTTATGTAAAATAGGCAAAGGCTGATGGAAAGATGCAAGAATGAAGCTGCATGGGGCTGAAAAATGCCTTTTCTAAATTTCTGCACTTCTTGCATATTGTCCATGAAACAGAGCCTGGAAGAAAGCCATAAACAGCATTCCTCAGGCTGTGCTTGCTCTTCTGTATGGCGAATGTCTCATGCAGCAGCGAGAACAGAAGGCAAGGGATGGTGGGGGATAAAAAAAGGATCAGGACCCTCTCTTTGGCAGCCAGTGTCCAACCTTTTCTACACCCCACACCTTGCTGAAATCATAGCAATTGTTCCTGTGCAAAGGTGAGTTTGTGAAACACTGAATGAAAACCCTGCTTTCAGGTATAGAGCTGTGTCAGCCATTCCCCTCACTAGCTGAGAGTTTCCAACAGCATATGCAACACACATATTTTTCTTCTGGCTTTAACATCACTTTTCCTCAGTTAAAGACACCATGTGAAAACATGACAAATATGAATATTTGATGACTCTGGTGTTTCTTTGGATTTCACACTGCAGTCTTATTCATGACACAAAAAAAAGGTTAGATCAACACTGAATTTTTTCTCGTAATGCTCTTTTATGAGGGAACATTAATGGAAGAAAAGCAAAGCAATGAATAGCACTATCAAAAAATCTTCCACCGAAGGGAAATTAAAAGAGGAAGATGAGATTAAGTGTGTGTAATCACACCAAGAGCACTGTGACTTTCTATTTGGTTTTTGTGCTGCGCTGGAAAAGCCAACATTAAACCTGGTGTAGAAAATAAATGCACAGAGAGGAATGTCCAGTCAACACAACCTGACTGCCAGCCTCATAATTACATTTGTAGCCTGTAACTTTTTTCTAAATCTTCTTCAAGAAATAGATAAGGATATAAACATAATAAATAAAATTTCCAATAAAAACCAATCTTGAAAAAAAAAGAAAAAAGCACCAGCAGAAAAACTGGCATAATGAAAACAGCAATAAAACCAATAAAACAGGCTGAGCACAGTACAGTGTGCCCAAAAGCCCAGTCTTTAAATGCAAATTAAGGTAGAAATAAAGTCTGGCATTTTCCTTTTCAAACTGTTCTACACTCTTGTGCAACTTGCATTCATGAGTACAACTCTTGCTATTTCACATCCTCATTTAAGAAGGCTTTTTATCCTGAGACATTAAAATTCCTGCTGGAGTCTCTCAGGTTGTTTAATAATTCTGTGGTTTAATTATTGAAATGATTGCAATTTACAACCAGCAAGTCCCACACCATGTTGGAGATTTGAAGGGTATGATACATGTATAGTCTCAGCAGTAGAACAAATATGAACAATTTTCAGTCTTGTTGGGTTTGCCACGTAAAATAATGATGGGAAGAGAGCTTTTTGGAGGTTCAACAACACAAAGAGGAAGTGAAGGAAGAGGGTTGATGAAAAACTAAAAGATGCTGGAGAGAAAGAATATGGATTGTCCAATGTGTTTGTAGGCACAGTAGGAATCCATGCGTAGACATAAATTATCAGAGAGAGAAAATACCTCAGCATCAAAGCCATGTTCATTGCGTGGGAGAGCCTCAATATAGCTCAAATATAGCACAGTGAGCAGATGTCTTTACTACTGTGAGTGTACTTAGACCTCCCTGGATTTACAGCAACAGCAGAGAATCACAGTCTCTTTCATTCAAAAATTACAGCAAAAATCTATGCTGCCAGTCACCTTTTATATCACTGTGAGACTACAACACTCACTTACAGTAAGAGATCTGCACTAAAGACAAAAAGAAACAGGAGAAATTAATGGAGGGAAGATGAGATTTCCATTTTTCCTCTTGAAATCAGACTTCCTTTTGAGGAGAATGCAAAATTCCTTGTAGCCAAACCCGGGAGGTGTACTCTGAATGGTAAGGCTACAAAAGTGGGATGTGCCTCAAAAGTAGATATAACTCACTTGAACTCATCAGGACAAATTTTTTTCCACTGAAAGGATGATTAAGCATTGGAAAAGGGTGCCCACAGAAGTGGGGAAGTGAACGTCCAGGAGGTATTCAAGAAATGACTGGATTTGGCACTTAGTGCTATGGTTTAATTTACATAGTGGTGTTCTGTCTAAGGTTGGACTTGATTGTCTTGGAGTTCTTTTCCAACTGATTCTGTGTCAAGTTTCTAGAAAGTATTGCTCTACATCTACCCCTCTGGCTTTGAAAAACTCTCCAGAGTCACAGATGATAAATACATAGCAGCAACAAAACAAAGTAGCAGGAGAAGCAACACTCCCTCCAAGCACCTTTCCTCTCAAACATTGTAGGAGAAGTTGTTTACAATGAATGGTTTACTTCAAGTTTTGTTGAAAATATTATCTAAACCCTCACTGAGTATGGCTACTGTGGACACATTGGGCTTTTTCACTTTGCCTCAATTCATTGGATTCTTGGATAGACAAGCTTAATCAAAAAAGTGTCAAATAAAACCCACGTGTGATTTTATATGCAAAACTACTATTAATGAACTCTTAAGAACAGGACTAACATGAATTCTTTATAATGATGTCTTTTAAAACTATTTTGCTTCCTATTTTAAAGCTGAACTTCTGGAAAACAATATTGAGGTATGAAATGTTCCCATTTATGACTATTCTAGAATTATACAATAAGATTTTTCTGGGAGATTTACTGTTTCTAATTAGAATCAAAAGTGCAGAAAAAAGTCATAGTTATAAGAAAATGTCATATTTTTATTAATATTTTAGTAGAGACATCTGAAGCAGTCATTTTGCAGAAGAATAGATCAAGTCTTTGAATATTTGATTTCAAATGTAAGTGGAACAAAAATGTTCATTTAAATACAAAGTATTAAGTATAGGAACCCAGTACTGCCTTGAGGAAATAAACTGGCATGGAAAACAGAAAAAAAAAAAAAAAGAACCAATTCTGATCTTTTTATTAGACTGTTGGCAACAAATATATGAAATTCTGATTGCCTGAAGTCAGGTTTCAGACAATTTCTTTTTGTAATGTAAATAAAAATATGTGATTAATATAGCATTTCCTGAATGGATGCTAGAATTACTTAATCTTTTTGATTAATCTCTTAGGCATACACTGCTGTTTGCATTAAAAAAAAATTACATGCAAATGTATTGAGGCAAGAATATATCCCTTCTAGTAAAAATGCATGCTCTGCTCCGTGTGCATCCATTGTAAACCATTGTGAAGAGAGGAGAATGGTTCTAAACAGCAGTGGTAGCAAAAACATCCAGCCTCTTTCTCCCTTTGCCCACCATTACTTGTCACCCCTGTAAAAATGCATATAGGATTGTGGGTGAAATATAGTCATCAAGTGAGTATGAAAAAGATGTAGAGGACTTTCACTGACTGCTACATAAATTTGTTTTCTAATCTCTATTTACATGTGATAAACAATATAAATTCAAGATTACTTTTATCTATTTTTTGCACTCTAAGAGGAATATTAAGACCTTTTGAAAGAAGCCAGTCACCAGACACACGAGTACTTTCCAAAAGTGCTACCTTGACTCCTGAAGCTGTGTAAGTACAGCGCTCTGACCCAGGGAGTCGGAGGCAGCTGCCAAATTTCTCTCAGCAAGTCTAACTGTAGGCTTGAGTGTCTATCTCTGTGTTGTGCACCATTACATAACCATGTCCATCATCACATCTGGCTGGAATTTCTTCTCAGTTTCCTTCCACGGTTGCACCTCATTCCAGTAAATCCCAACCACTGAGGCTGCAGCTGCGTGCCTCAGAACTGCTCTTGTTTTTTCTATCATCCCATGAGACATCCATATACAGGAAAATTGATTTATCTTTCCTGTCTCTGTATCAAGACCAATAATTACATTCAGACAGAGCAGATGACAGCATCTGGATGTGATCTGGAGATAGCAGGAGAGAGAGAATTGCCTGCTCTTTGGTTGTGGTTTCTAAATTCCAGTTCATTACTAAAATTACTTCCTAAGTTCTAGCAGTACTTAAGCTCTAGCTGGAGTACAGCTTAATTTCCACTATTAGTTTTTATTAGGGTAGGTTCATGAACTCTAAAGTGCCTGTAATTTTCATCTCCCCAAAGTGTTTACTAGTGATTTTTAGACTATCTTAGCAAGTTTGGATGGCGTCAGAGCAGTCTATAGTGTTTCTATACAACACTTCTTTCACCACAACATTTTGATATTCAACATATAGATTTACTTGTCAGGGAGCATAGAATCACAGAATCATTTAGGTTGAAAAAGACCATTGAGATAATTGATTTTATTGTATGAGAATATCAGATGAGAAATTAAATAAGGTATAAAGTTTATAAGATATTTTGTTGCATTCGATTTTAAAAGCCTCAGGACTAGTGTGAGGCCTATCTTAAAAACCTCTCTTGGTTCACAACATGCTCAGCTGGCATATATCATGGGACAGCATGTCTTTAATCTACATTGTGTTGAGCTTGTCTCCACACTAAGAGCCATCACTGTGTCTCTTCAGGCGGGGTTATCTCCCAGCTGCACCACACCAAGCTGCAGGGCAGGACAGCAGAACGTGTGCTAGCAGAGACCAGGCAAACACCAAAAATGTTTAGCACTGGCTCTGCAACCCAGACCATCAGCTTCACTGGCAAGAACAGCCAGCTGGCGCGGGCACAGTCTTCTGGCTGAAATCTATCTGACTGCACAGTCCCACACAGATGTGGGTGTGCATGTGCATGTGTTTGTGTTGAGCTGGGCTGGGGCTGGCTGGGATGTTTCTCCTGGATTCAGGAGATGGTCAGGCAAGTGCTCAGTTTGGAGTGCTCTTGGCAACCGGAAGTAAAAGTTGTTACAAGCAGTCCATTATCACCCTTGACTTGTTTGGCTTTTTTCTGTATCTTTCTTGGGGGCAGTGCAGAAGCCAGATTTGTGTTTACATAGCTCTGTTCCTCCTTGGCAGTCTCCTTAATCTTTTGGAAACTGAGTGTGGCACAAAAATAACACACTGCAGGCACAGGTCCACTAACCCTAACTTTGCCTATGCAAAAAACAAGTAGTATAACAAAAAGTTTTGTTTTCAGTCTCTCTTTTTGAAGATAGTACTGGAAAGACACACACATTTTGTTTCAATTAAACTACATGCTATGAACCAACCCAGAAAAAGACAGTATTTTACTGGGGTTCTCTTCTAGCATCAGAAAAACTACAGGTTGTTTCCAATCAGAGTTTGTTGTTCAATGCCTTTCAAAGGGTGGGTAGGGATCTCCGGGAGGCACAGAAAAGACCAAGAAAACTTTTCTGTTCTCACTCCTTCTCCCTCCATTTGAAGGTTTGGTTTCCTCACCATGAGCCTCATTCAGACTTGGGTACCTACAACAGTTTTCCCACAGGCATGACAAAGACAAACACACAATCTTCTACGGATGGAGTGGAGAGCAGAAGCTAGAATCCTCCCTCTGGCCTGGAAGGCAAGGATTGAAAATAATTTCTCATAATTTCTAGGTCAATATCCTACTTGTTGTCTAACAGTTCTCTCCTCCTTTCATTTAATAAGGCTTCAATTACTCTGTTTGAAATGAGATGTGGTTAACAAAAGAGATGAGGAACCTCCTTGTCTGCCCTGTTTGTCAGGGTGGTTCATAGCTCAGTGATCAGATGAGATATGGAAACTGAATTTCCTCAGAGGAAACAGGGAGTAGTCTAGAGATTTCATGTGACGTGTGACCCTCTCACTTCAGAAACATTTAGTAAAAAAAAAAAAAAAGATAAGGTCATCTTTGCATACTTCCCACCCTGGCTGGAGATTTTCTCCAGTTTTTTCTCCAGTCAGATGATTCATTACTCCCCGATAAGACCTGAAACTGAGTATATTTGTTCAAGTCTTCATCACAAGAGCAAATTTCTCACTAAGACATCTCCATATGCTTAGTGCTGTAATATAGTAATTATTGAAAAATCTCACTAAAGACAAGTCATTCATAAGAGTATTTTTAGAAGAGCATCCTACTGTCCTCATGGTATACTCAGTTATTTTGGGTCTGAGGACTTTGAGACAGGCTAAGAACCCTCTGCTTTCTGACAGAACAGCTCTGGTTAATTAAAGTAACATAATTTGGAAGCACAGACACAGATAATGGCATAAAAAGAAACCAGACCACAAAACAAGCAAGTAGGCTCAAATTTTTCACCAGATCTGATTTGTACCTCTTATCCTTCACCAACACATAGTTTACCCATTTGAAGTGTTTTTGCATTTCTGTTATATGTGATGCTATCAGATCACTTCATGAGCGATTTTCACATAACAGAGTAAAATAAATAGCTCCCAAAACATATCAGAGACACCTTCTCTGTATATTATTTTCATGTCAAAAATCTTGCAAAAATAAATCATGAAGGGAGCCTTACAGAAATTATACTGAAATATTATGCTGTTAAAACTGAAACCTTATTTCCTTAAACTATCTGCAAGATTATTATTTGTTCTAGATGGAGAATCTGCAACATTGACCAAAAAAACCTAAGCAATTCCATAGCCATTGCTTTGACTTTTTGAAAGTTATTTTCAGTCCTCATATTGCAACTTCTTTAGCATACTATTGAAGGAGTAAATGTCATTCCTGAGTTATTCCCCACAACTCAGAATTTTTAATGGTCTCAGTGGGAGCAGGTTTGTTCTCAAGTAATGTATTGCTGTGCCAACACAAAATATATTTGGATGTCAGTCTTGTAAAATGTGAGAAATGAAGACAGAAAACTTATACGTGCTACCAAACTTCTTCCAGTCAGATCACCAGACCTGATAAATTGTTAAACAAATATTGCCAACATTTGTGATACCCCTGTGAGTATCAATAGGATGGAGAGCTTATTTCCAAAGGACTTCAGATAATGCTGGGAGGCTTCAAGCTGTCCAGGAGCTATTAGACAAAGTTATCTTTCAGCAGGAGCATCTCATCATATGCAGAGCAGGTCCTGAAGCTCTTCAGCTTACAGAATGGCATGTTCACACAGCCCATGAGAAGCTTTGCTTTGGCTGTGTGGGCTGACAGTCAGGAGCTACACACATGGTTCACTTGTTGCCATAGAGGTGGCATGGCCACGAGAGGGGCTGGAGAGTGAATAGGCACAGTACACAATCACATCATTTTAACCTGCTTGAGTACATGCAAATCGCCACCCACACTCACAGAGTGAAGGGGAAAAAAATAGCAGTGAGATCCTTAGTTATTTCCCATCTGCTAGGAAATACCTGGCACCATGGCAGACCTGGTGGCAGCGGAGGAGGAGGAAACCCTCCATCACTCCAGTGCAATTTGCTGGTAGCTCTTACAGTAAGTTAAATCAGCATGTAGGTTGGACTGAATTTATTCTGGTATATCATGACATAAACTACTGAAAAAAAAAGCAATCAAAAGCCATTACATAATAGAGGGATTGATCTAATGGAAGATTCTTTGTCTAAAATTGTGCTTATTAATTCTTGTACTCCCACAATGTGCATCAGATATGTAAGATAGGCTCATTCAAAATCCCAGTCCTATCCAGCCAAAGATATGCTCATCTCCTGTGATTTATTTTAGCTAATTTGTCTCAGTATTAAGCAAGGTACTTGTTAAAAACTGTTGGAGCAAGTGAAGATAAAGAGAATGCCAGTTTTCCCCTAATAAGCTGTCATTACCTAAAAAATTGTAAATGTTGGGCAATTGCTTTCATACAATATGAGATACTGTAACATCAACGTTATTTCATTAGGTGGTATTTAAATCTTCCTCTACCTTCTATAAGTGCATTTGTCAGGTTGCAATTTACAAACTCTATTGCCAAGTCAGTTCATTGCACTTCACTGAACTCTTTAAAGTAATGGAGTCACTCTTCTGAAACTTTCCTACTTTACAAGGTATGTGTCTTTATTCACAAAGCCTGGATACCCAGGATACCCAGGTAATTTTATTTCAATACTTCAAACTCTGAAAATGAGTCATTTCATACATCCTCTTCTGTCTCATGTAACACATATTAGCTTCTTAAGGGAATAATCCTGAAAATATCTCCTTAAATCACCCAGAATACATTTCCCATATTTGTTTATGCCAATGTTGTGAAAATCAAATTTTTAATGTGGGATATGTGTCTAGTCTAAACATAACTAAGAAGTAGCACACATTTCCATAGCCACAAGATACATAAGGTATTTCCTTTTTGCCATAAAAAAACATGCCTGAGAAATGAATGCCATGAAATACCAAATTCAGACTTCACAGACCCAAAAATTAGGGGGCAACACTATTTTTTTGAAAGAGTAAGTTACATTAGCTAGTAATGAGAAGTTACCCTTGAGCTGACAGCCGCTAGTCAGTACAAAACTAATATTATTTTCCCTTTTTTTATCTTTTTAAGAAAAGAGACAAGGCTCTATCTTCTAGACCCTTAAAAGTAGCAGCTGTTACATGAGCTGGTTTCCCAATATACTTCTGTTGTTAGAACCCCCAATAGGGACTTCTAGCACTGAAAGGGAAAGAAATGTACTTTCAATCTACATGTCTTAATGGCTGGGGAGTGTAATCAAGTAGACAATTTCTAAAGTGGGTTGGTTTTTTTGTTTTGTTTTGTTTGAGATTTTTATTCATTTGTTTATTTGGGGTTTTGGGGAGGTTTTGGGGTTTATTTGGTTTGTTCTGG
The DNA here is from genome assembly GCA_003676055.1 of Chloebia gouldiae. Taxonomy (NCBI): domain Eukaryota; kingdom Metazoa; phylum Chordata; class Aves; order Passeriformes; family Passeridae; genus Chloebia; species Chloebia gouldiae. The sequence goes on along the minus strand of QUSF01000009.1, from coordinate 14,891,668 downwards.
TTTGTTTTGTTGTTGTTGTGGTTGTGGTGGTATTTTTGCTGTTGTTGCTGTTGATTGCTTTTTCCCTTTATGGGTTTTGTTCTGTCCTTTGAGAACTGCATACCTCTACGGGTGAAAAGAAAACAAGATTCACTTTGCTGTGTTTGAGTGATGGTGAAGGATAAGAGATGTCCATTTATGTTGAGTAGGATTCAGAAGCTTGAAAGGAAGCTGGGCAGAGCCTATGACTTTAAAACTCCAGGTGGATACTGGGGGTGGAAGTTGTGGTTATGCTGCTACAGTATAGTCTGGAGCAAACTGTCATTTGCTATGCAGCCAGATGATACTGGCATGTGACCACTAAATTCGCTTCCTCCCCAATAATCTGGCTGCTGGCTATTGCCATCTCCATTTGATGGTGTCCTGGGACAATAGATGTCACCATATCTACTCCAAAACCATGCCAGGAGCACTGTCCAACAGCACTTCCTCCTTGCTGGTATTCTACTAAAGCAGACTTTTAGGTGTAGTCCTACAGACCCAAGCTACAGGACTGGCTCTAAGCTCTTCCCACAGTAATTCAATACCTACTGTCTGAAACCAGTCTAGCATCTTACTGGGAATTCTACTAGGTGATAGGGTGAGAAAATGTCAAGTAACAAGACTTGTTGTCAAACCTCTTTGTTTTCTAATTTCTTTTTGCAAATGAGTCTTATCTCTTGACAAAATATTACCTATCCTATCCAATATGCATAAGAATCACACAACAGAAGAAGGATGGGGGTCTCCGGAAAAGTTATTTCTGCCACAGAAACAGTAGGATTTGGAGAGACATGACTTATTCAGAAACTATTTCTTTCCACTTTTTAAATTTCCTATCTCATTCCACAATTCCAGTTGCTAGCAAAAGAGGCATCAAAGATATTTCACAGAAAAAAAGAAGATTGACTTTGAATTTGTATTTCTTTTGTGGTCTTTAAACAATATGTTTCTTTTAAAAGAAGGTTATTTTTACCTGAGCTCCTTGAATTGCATAAACTGCTTTCTTACAAAGGAAACAATAAACCCTTTTGATCATGAAAGGTAGTTATTTGTGTGAAAATCAATAAAACATAAAAGTTACATTTTGAGAGGCCCAGGTTACAGCCATTGTTGGACATCTGCTGTAAACAATTTGGCCAAGTGCAGAAATGTTTTTACAGCCTTACTGAAGATGTGATGCCATGTGATGCTGAGGGAGCACTTCTAGAAGAATAATAGATGTGAGAATTAGCTCTTTTGAAAATTGTTGCAGATTATGAACTGTCAATATGCACTGGACAAACAGTTTGCTTGGTACAATATAATAGACATCAAAATTTGAGTCCTCTTAATCCATAGGAAAAAATTAGAGTCAAAACATTTTATTCAATGCTTTTGATACTGCATTTAAAAATAATGTTTAATTAAATATAATTAGATATAACCATGAAAAATTCAAAAGATATTTTGATTAATCTACTATGAGCAACTAATTTTCAAAGTGATCATTATTTTTTCAAGGAGTAAGGAGAAAAGATATATATAAGCAAAAGAGAAGAAACCTCTTTATGTTAAAGGATTGTTCTTCTGTTTTGCCATTGATTAAAATGAAAATAAAATTTTACAATATTGGGATTGATAATGAGCCTGTCACCCATAGTCATGCTATTTCCCAGAATAAAGAAGGAGTGCAACACGTGGTACTTAATAAAGATGTACTTGTTTTGGTCATGCGAATCTGCATTTACTCAGATCTGTGGCAAAAATGATTAAAATCACATCCTGGGATATATTTGTAATATCACCTACTTTAAAATAAGTGTAAAGAAACATATACTTTTTATTTATGTATATTTTAATATATCCATGTACTTATTTAAATCATACAGTCTTTAATTAGAGTTCCTTAAAAATGAAAGAATTAGGATCTTTTGACCATGAATGCAAGTTGAAAAATAAAGCAAGAGGGTAAATAAATTAGTATCTAGAAAAACTTTTTGATTAAATGAATCTTGCTAAAAGCACCAGATGCAAAAAAGACAAGAGACTAATTGTCAGCTTCAGTGATGCTAATTGAGTAATTGACTTGCTGATTACAATGAACCACTGCTGTTAGACTTCTGTGAGAATTGTTTGCTCTTGAATTCTCACATGTAGAAAATGCTGTTTGGTGGGGTATTTTATATGCAATTATTTTGCCTATTTATACAGAACACATTTGCCCCAGGAAAACATCTCTTATTGTAAGTTGGGATTTTTGTAGTACGCAAGTATTTTTTCTATAAACAATATGGATTAGACTAATATTGGTGGGTTTTATTTTTAAAACTCTACATATCTAATTTGTCTACATTTGTCATCATTTTTTATCCATGAACTTCTTCTAATTGCCACTGAATGTCATTTGCAATCTCACGGAAATTTATAAATAATAAGTGAAAAATCAGAAGCTCTTCGGCTAGTGGAAGTTGAGAAATGTTTGAGACATAGCAGAGGTTCATCAAATGACATATGACTGAATACTCATAACAGAAAAACCCTCTAATTAGACCTAGCTGAGCTGTGGGAAATATAATCAACAACCTCCCATTGCTAACAATATTTAATTTGAAAGACCTTCCAAATATATGACTTTCTCATGTCATGTGTTTAATTTATGTAATTGGAACAGAAAAAATATGAATCATTATCAAGAGACTTTCTGGATGCGGCTGTCATATTCTTAATGGTACTGAAAAAAAAAATGAAAAGCCATGAATATTTTCAATAATTGGAAAACAGCATGTCTTTGCTTGCAGATTTTGCCTTGTCTTCTGTGTTGGTGATGTGCAAATACCTAGGAGTACCCCTGAAGAGAAAGAGAGGGGAAGATAGCTGCTTTACTGCCTCTGTGTTTCTGAAATCCATTTTGTCTCCTCTTTGTATATAAGGATTTTTGTGCTCCATTAATCTCATACTGGCAGGTGCCTCCTGTGTAAGAACTAGACGGATGATCAAGAGGAGACTGAAGTCTCTAAGATCCAGTCAAAACAGCAGCAAACTCTGACTTGACATTTTGTCTTGCAGTATTTTTGCACCTACATTCAGAGGAGTTCCTAGTTGTCCAACCTAAATTACCAGGCCATTACCAGGTCTCATAGCTTAATTCCATCTTATACATATCTGAGGGGAAAAAATGTTTGAACCAAACATTTTTTTGAGGAGCAGTCAATAATAATAAAGAAGAGGCAAGGAGTAATGGTAGAAACCTATTGGAAGCAACCTATTATCCCAAAAATGTTTGTCTTCTCTTTGCATACATCCTTTCAAGTGATGAGATAGATTTGATGGACTAAGCTCAGGGTTTTACTTTGCACCTCTGCAACTCTTTTTTGGGTAGCTTTGCTCAGGCTCAAAGGATCCTGAAGAAGCCAGCTAAAGAGTTGTGTTCAAAGAGACCCAGCAAGCAAGGTGTGCAAAAATTCAGAGTGCATTTTCTCACTGGAGAAAGCTGCAGTTACTTGTTTTATAAGGACAAAAGTGCCAATGAATTTTCTTATTCAGGCTAATCACAGGACTTTGTGTTAGCAATGGAAGACTGCTTGAAGTGGATTCAAAATAACACCTTCCCACCTACTCAGAATTTAAGTTTACTATGTGCTGTGCATAGGAGTAGAGAATAAACACGTATTAAGTTAGCATTTTAATTACTCTGGGATCTCTAACAGACAGAAAGCAAAGGAATCCATCACTGTTTTTGCATGTGGAGTCACGTATGTGCCAAACAGAAACACTCTGGAGTCATCAAAATGTTCTTTCCTTTTTATGTAACTGAATGAGCTGAGGCAATTTCCTCAAAAGTAATTTTTAGGAGGAGGTGTTAATTATTATGTCAACATGTGAAATTTTCAATATTATGCAAAAATGTTGATTTAATAGCTACATTATTCATCACTCACAAAAGAGTCTGATGAGTTTACTGACATGCATAGAAAGATTTCCATTTTTTTTCCAAGAGCTAAGCATTATTATTATTGCTAAGCTAATGACTAGTTTGAGGAAATGACTACCAAAGACAACTGGAGAATTTCTGAAGCTGACGTCTGTTCTTAACAGAAATCATTTAGTTTTAAGGCAATTATGGTAAATAAGAAATCCTGCATTTAGAAAATTGAGGTATTGTTAGCCTGATGTGGCCCACACAACTGGAACATTTGATTCAAGGAAGTAATACACAATAAAAGAAATTACCCTTCTGTGAAGCCATTGTTACTATGTGTACAATTCCTACAATGCTAGTCAATTGCGAAGGAATTAAGTGAAAAATACTGTGCTTTTTACAAAGGGATACCTTTTTCAGCATTCCAGCAAAGACTTTCTGGAAATGACTAGGTGGGTCTGAATCAAAGCCTAACTATAAATATCACCAGATTTTGGCTGAAGATATTGTGAATTTTCTCTCTTCTCCTCTGGGAACAATCATTTCTGTCTTTACATTTTGGAGCTGTCTTCTCTGCCTTCAAGTTAATTTAATAAGCTTCCACAAACTGAAGATAATATGAGTTGCAGAGCTATCTCATCAAGAAGCAACCTTGGTCAATTTAGTTCATTAAGACCCTATCAAACTTTCATTATTGCTGTTCTCAGACTCTAGATATTAAGGAAGCAGGAGGAATTGTTTGAACATTAACTTTTAGATTAAAAAATATTGCTGTAAATCAATGAAATAAATCCACATAAGCAGAAATATAACATCTTTCATCATCTGGAGCCTGAAGTGAGGTTTCTAGATTCCTTGAACTATCACACAGATAAAATCAGGGTGATAAGAATGGTTGTAAATATATTCTTTACAAAGCATAGCAAGACTCCTATCTAGTTTGTATGTGAGACTTTTCATTGAATTTTTGATGTTAGCTTGATCCTTCCCTGCAGAGCATTTTTATTCTAGATTGTACAGAGACCACAGAGAAACAACAGCCAGAGAAACACAGAAAAATTCAGATCTAGAAGAAGCAGAGCTGTAGCCAAGCAGTTAAACTGCATTACACAGTGTGTGCCATGCATGAAGAACTGGGCCTAGTAAAAGTGAATCTTAAGAAACATTCGACTAGATAGTTAACTTTTAGATGGCTAAAGTTAAGGTAGAGTTTATCACAACTTGGATAGCAACTCCAAAATTACAGTCCTGTCTCAGACACTAGATCAAAAACAACAGTGCTCAGTGTCCTGCCTAAAGACACTGGGAACCTCTCCTTGCACCCAGAAGCTCACTGGGCATTTTGAGGGTATGACAGCTCCCACCGAGCAAAGGAGGCACCCATTTTCCATCCAGTTTTACATGTCACCTAAAAGTGATTCCCATGGAAGGTCCAGTCCAGTGAAAAAGAGTAAGTGCCAGGCACATCATGTTACAGGTTCTGTCTTTCCAAAATACTGCAGTTCCACTAATAATCAAAACAAAATGTTACGGTTTCCAGGTCTGCTTGTTATTATGCAAGAGTGGTTTTTATGAGAAATAAATGTCAGGTTTTGTCAAGTGAAGGCTGAAAAGCACTTGTCAGTGACAGAGTATGCTCTGTATTCTTTTATGTTCTCAGTAGAATAAAGAAATAGGAAAAGTTGATGCAGGAAGCAGGTGGTGGCTGCTAGATGTATCAATGGGAAAGAGAATACATGCAGATGCAGCCTCTTTCTAGAAGCACCTATCTGGCAGTGCTGTATCAGTGAATCATGAGAATGTCTCAAAATTTGAAACCCCAATATGGAGAATACTTGGACTTAACCCCAGTGTTTAAGAACATGGCCTACATTTTCCTTCACAAGCTAATTAACATGCTGTAATCACTACAATTTCCCTTCCTCTGTCCACAGTGTAGCTGCATCCAACTCCTACTTCAAAGGGATTTTGCCATCAGCCAATTCTCTGATCCTTGCAGGGGATAGAAAAAATATCTTTTCACTGTTTGGGTGTAATTTTGGAGCAGAGGGGATCCTGCTGAACATGTCTTGTCACTAAATCAGAGACATAATGTGAATTGTCTGGGGAGAATTTGCTCTGGACATTGGAAAGCCTGGGATTAGCCTTGCAGGCTTTTGGGACTCTGTTTAATTTGAATTTTGATTGTGTTTCATGTTCAGGCAAAACACTGGAATAAAGACAACCCATCTGTAAGAACTCAAGGTTTATCTGACTGTTTTGATCTCAGGTTACACTACTGGGCTCACTTGATTTTCCCTCACAACAAAAATCAGCCAAGTCCTGCTCAGTCACAACCCTTGGTCATAATAAAAGTTGTGGAACTTGACACTAGACCTGTCCTGAGTTTCCCTTTTTCTCTATTCGACATTTTTTTTGATAGCTTTGGCAGCCTTGTCTTCCTAATGACCTCATCTCTTCTTTCATCTTGATAAAGAGTGCATTTGCTTTCTCTCTCCCACTGGTACATACCATAGCCCACACACCTTGTTTGCTGCTGTAGGAGCCTCCAGTGCTTGCTCCTGTCCTGTTTGCTCAGCCCTAGGGCAGCCCCTGCCCATCCAGCCCCTATTCTCCAGATCCTCTCCTCAGTCCACTGTCTCTGCATATCCCTCAATTTGTCAGTCTCACTTAGAGCCCAACCATGCTATAATCATCTGTTCATGTCTGTCCTCAGTCCCTCCATTTTATCACCCTTATATTTTGCCAGTCACCAAGAGATGGGACATCTTTTCATCTGAGGAGGAGAGGAGTCTTGTGGGGCAGGTGTGATGAACCTGTCAGAGCTGTCCTCTACTTGCATCTCAGGCCATGGGTGGCACATACAATAATTTCCTTCATAGGTGGGTGTCCATGGGCACATCCCCCTCTCCATGGACTCATGAGCCTTCTGTAGCAGAAGGTAGACCCTGACAGACTTGTACTCCAAGTGCTTCAGGTCACTGCTACTCTTCCAACTGCTCCGGATCCTCTTGCTGAGACTCTGGCTGTACACGTCTTCTCTTTCCTCCTCTGTCAGAGGCCCAACAAACACAATCCATCTTCCCATCCCGGGTCTGTCCATGGAATCTATTCCTGCCACCTGGAGGAGAAAAAACAATGTATAAGGGGGTTTTCTAAAAAATATTCTTCTCCCTTGCTAGTCATGCTTTCAAGTACTATGTCCCCAGCTCCACGGTTGCCTTCCAGGACAAGTGGGTGTTTTCAGATGAGTTTTGCTGAGTATCACTCACCGGCTCCTCTGACACCTATGTCTGAGGCCCTAGCCCTCACACTCCTGGTTTTTTTCATTCATTATCCCCATTAGCAGCTCTCTGCCCTTCTTGTGCTTCATTTTGCATTGTTCTCTCCCTCACAGCATCACCTACAGGACTTACACGGCTTCAATACTCTTCACTCAGTTCCAAACTCCCATTTTACTTCTACTGCTGCGAACACACCTTTGTTGGCATTTCTACTTGTCTTCAACAGAAAAGGCTATCCCAGGGAATTCAATAAAAAAAAAAGAGAAATAAACTAACACGGAGTTAAAATAGGTAACTGCAATAATAGACACTACTAAAATAAGGCAAAACCCTCCACAAACAGGGTTTGCAGGAAAATTCTTTGTGCATGACAATTCCTGACAGTTCCTGGTTTGAACAGGAACATGCACCTTTGTGGTTTTGATTAATGTTTCTTTTAATTTAATTGCATAAAGAAACATAACTGACTTTAACATAACACAGTGTTGCATAAATGATATTAAATGTAGTGAGTTTACTGAAGTTCCTTTAATCTGTATTTTTAATAAGTACCAAAAAATTCCTCTAACATCACATTTTTGTTATAATTAATATTTTAAAATGGAAGTTTCACACAGTTCAGACAAAATAAATCATTCCTATTTCTCTCCTTCTTTTTTCTTCCTTTTTCAAGTTTAATAGTCAAATATTTAAATTATTAAGTAGACTAGATAAAATTTGTAATAAAATTTAGGAATCTGTTATGAAATAAAAGAAAATAATTACACATATTGCATTATCAATTAAAAATATTATCACATATTTCATATTCAGTAAGTTCAGTACAGTACCTTATCAACACTTCAAAGTTAATTAAATTAGATTAAATTCTTGTTTTGTACTTTATGTATTTATAAGACATAAAGTATTTTTTTGTACTTTTTGTATTTATAATATTTCATATCCAAAAGTTCTAGAAATGTCTAAAGTAGTAGACCTCAGCAGTTAGGATGGTAAGAAAGCAAACTCCATGAACTTCTGATGTTTTGGCCTATTATTTTTTGAGTTGCAATTTCCATTTTGATGAATTAGAATCACAATTGAATTGCATCTTTTTCTTCTTTAAAATCTTGTCTGTTCTGAGCTCCCACATTTTGTACTTCTGCCATCTCTGACTTTTGAACTTCCTTTCATGACATTTTGGTTTTAAGGAATTCTGAAAGTAAAGGTGCAAAAACCTGTGTGTGGTTTGAATGCTAACACTGACTTGATTTCTACTTTTTAGTTACATTTTGCATTAATTTGGCATGAGATAAGAATTGGATGCATATTATATAGAGCAGCTTATCATAAGTATGGAAAACTATAGGTTTACAAATGTTTCTGTCCTACTGGTAAGCTCTTCTGTATTCCTGAAAGGTAGTTCATTAAAAATAGCAGTTCATCCACTTAGAAGGTAGATGCTAAAAGCAGACAGCAGATCACTGCAGTAAAAGAATAGGAACCAAAATATGAAAAAATAAAAAAAGATCTGTGTGAGACAGTAGATGGATTTGCAAATCTGAGGAGAGGAAAAGCTGAAGAGTAGAAGCACCAGATAGATTTTCACAAAGCCAGACACTAAAGGCCACAATCCCTAAGCTGATGAGCCAGATGCTCCAGAGGGAGAGGAAGGCAGACCTCAGGCAGGACAATAATTAATGTTTTAATACAAAAGGAAGTTCATGTGATGAAATTATATTGATAAGAATAGTTTAACCACAGTTAAATTACATCCCTAGTCTTACCTTTCTTCCATTTTTCCAACAACCTTTTATTAAAATCAAACACTGAAAAGCTAATTTGTCTGTGATTCATGCAGATCTTTTATTCTTTGCCTCTCATTTTTATTCCCACACAGACAGGAACAATACTGCTCACAGTGATATAATTGAAAACACTGCCACTGGATTTGGTAGGAGCAGCATAACACAGGTTGGTTACTCAGTTTCCATGGGATATCCATTGTCTCTATTCACTGCCAATATCATGCAGGCCTGATACAGGAGCACAAAGTGCCATATTACAATTATAGTGTTAAAGACCCATACACTGTAATCACATCCAAATTGTCAGCCCTAGAGTACAGCAGTGCTTAAAGCAAAAAGTGCTCTGCTGCAGATTAATGCTCGAAGTGTAGAAGTAACTGTTGTACAAGAATGTATGCAATGTCCAATTTTCTATAGGAGAGCATCATCAGGAATTATCTGAATCATCATGTTCATTCCCATTAGGGCTTCATGCTGTTTAAATTCATATAATTCTTTGCAGCTACCAATTGAGTTCCATAAATTCACAAGGCAACAATGCTTGGCTTTCAAAACATTTTCATAAAAAGCTGTATATAGTCCATTTCAAGCCACAGAAATGAATGGTTATTTTGACAGCCAAGGTAGTGATGCTGAGATACCAAGAACTACTTTCCACATCATTAAACATAGCCTTTACCCCTTGCTAGAGTGGCTGGTAGAAAAAGGGCAGGCTGCTTTTTGTCATGATGGCTTTTCAACCGTTCATTTTAGAGGGTATTAATCATGAATATTTTTTCACCTTTCAAAAAAATTGTTTTGTTTGCATAATGGACCAGGCATATTTTTTGCCAGATTGGAATACTATGATAGATACCTGAATTACTGAAGTTTTTTGACGTTGAGAGTGGCTATTCTAACCTTCCTAAAACTTTAGCCAGTCCAAAATGTACTCACTTTCTCAGAGAGAATCTCACTATACCACTGCTCAGCAATCAGTGGAGACTCCCCAGCATACCTCTTCTTAATAAGAAAGGTCAGTTTAACAGTCCTCATGAACGATTTACCTTCAGTAGCATCGCTAAAATTATCATGATTCAAACCTGGAGTTCTTTAAAAAGAATGAAAATCATTATCTGAATCTAAGACCTAGATGTGCAAAATTCCCTTGTTTTATCTTGTCATGATAGAGGGAAGAGTGCTGAGTATCAAGCCCTTTGTATTCAATCATGTTTAGAAGCACTTACTGCACTCACAATTTGGGTTTGTCTGCATAAAATTAAAAACAGTCATGAGAGTGTAACACTATCTCCTAGTCATTTTCTCTTTCCATCTCTGTTACTACCTGTTTGCTGGAATTGATTTTCAGTGTATTTGGCTTTGTAAAACCCCAGGACAGGATAGGTGCTCCAGGATAAATCTGTGCATGCTTGGCTCCTCTGGTAAGTGACCTGATCAGAGTGACCTGCTCCCTGAACAGGCCCTTGGACCTACACTAGGACTCCAGGGACAATCAGAGCAAAGACTAAATCTTCACCATGTACATCTAAAATAGAAATGGAATATGAAGAAATAATTGGACAGCAAACTTTGTCCTTAGAGCTTTTGGAGGAAACATCATGTTTGTCAATAGAGCACTGGATAACAATGAAGAGAGACAAGGCCCAGTCAGTGTGCAAGCTGCACTCTGTGCTCAGAAAAACAATTGTATTATGGAAGCACTGGCATGAAACAAGTGAATTTTTCTGTATTTATTAATACAGGAACTTGGTTGCTAAAAAGAAATCTCAGAGAATGATAAATAGGTTGTCTTTTTTGTATTATCATTGAGTATGGTACAGTTAGTATTGTAAGCTTAGAAGATGAACATAGGAGATCTGAATTCCATTAATTTCCTGGCTATTGTAATGGTACAAATAAACAGAATTTTCTACACCAGGGAAGACACTTGGCAGAAAGGTCAAATCTACCAGGATATGTAGATACTGATAAGGAAGATATTGTAAAACCTGTTGTTTTTCTACATCCAGGCTGGAAAAAGACATCCAAAGAAAAGAAAATGTAGTCCCATTTTAAATATTAACTTTAAAAGGTGCCCAAAAGTCCTGATGCTCTTAAGGAATATAAAATAAAAGCTTACTGTTATAAAGAGTTGGGGATTTTTTTCAAATCTGCAGAAATTAAAAATTTTCTCATGGGGAAGATTTTTTCATTTCTAGAAAAAAGAGTAGAATTTTAACTGACAATGTTTCACCAAGAATATTCCATGGAGAATTACATGATATAAGATTGTAGGAGCATAACCCTAATTATCATGATTATACAGGCTAGAACTGTTATTCATGCAGCTACACTCCTGGCAGAACTCCTAAATGCCTCAACCCCAACATTCATTTCTATTAAAGGCAAATCACTCATTCACAGTATTTTTAAGGATGATAAGTATGCACTAAGTGGAAACAAAACAAAATACTGAAATTCTTATGTACAAAGTAAGTATTCAGATATCCAGGACAGAAACATCATCCAGCCATGTGCTGATCCTCTGAATTCTGACGCACAAACTGCTGTTGTCTTCTGGTACAACTACTCTGTCATAATCTGACTCAGTAACACTTACTGATGGATTCTCCACCAGAGCCAGTGCCTCAGTGGTGTGTTGTGTCAATGTGCACTCTTGGCCTCCTGGTACAAAAGAGTAGCTGGTGATCCATGCAGGAATGCTTGGCTGCAGGGGTGCTGGGGCTGGTGACTTCACCTTGGAGTGACAGCACAAAATTCACAGTGGCAGAGTGTAACAGGAAATATTTGATAATAAATGACTTTGATTATTCTTTAGAATTTTCATGCAAATGAAATCCCAGCAAGATTCATGGAACCATCTAGATGTAAAAAAAAAAAACAACCAAACAAAAAAAACCAAAAAAAAAACCAATAAAAAAACCACAAACCACAAAACCAAAAAAACCTAATATATACAATCTGGAGCTGCAAGTCTCAGCACATTGTGATCTCTTTTGAGACCTGTGAACCATTCCTCTGTCAGTAAAATGTGAAGTGTGGGAATGCTAATATTTTTCTACTCCCTGCCACCATAATCCATTCACAAGCACAATGGTAGCAAGGTCGTAGCTCCCTGAGCCCAGTCCCAAGTCTGTCCTGACTTTTTCTACAATATAACTAGACAAATAGAACTAGACAGTTCTGTTCTGTCTATCTGCTGAAAAGTGGGGTGAGAAGAGCAGGAAAACACAGGGAGATGCTCAAAATATTTCTTTCCTTTTGTTTCCTAGCTACAGACAGATTAAATATTTGAGGCAAATGAAAAACCTCTTGACTGGCAACTTCTAAAACTGCTGATGATATGCACAGCAGGATAAACAGTTGCCTGATTATGCATAGTATACATTGCAAGGCTTCTTACTCAAAGAAAGTAGATTAATATCATAAAACATGTCCCACTCAAATACAGGTGATAATTCATGCTGTATATGCATTATGCATTTTAGTGGCATATCAGCGAAATACAGAAACCTGAATATAAGTGTTTATTCACTGAAATATAAAAAAATAAACACTACTTTGTTAGTAATTACAATTCGTTAGTTTATTCACTGAAATCTAAAAAAATAAGCACTACTTTGTTAGTAATTACAAAGATGACACATAACAAAACTGCATGCATACCATTCACTTATATTTAAGTGATAGAGGAGCTCAGTCTATGTATATATTCAGCATCTTTTAATACACAACTCATCCAGAAAAGCAACAATATAGGATAATATATTCTGGCTTTTACACAGTATTATATCTGATTGACCTGGAAGATGTATTTCATTTGTCACAGAAGATTATGAAAACATCCTATATAGCTTTATACTAGGAAATAATTTTTGGGCTATATATTTGAATTCACTAAGAATTATATCTTTCCCTGAAATTCCATAAGGAAGTAATTAACCCATCATTTTAAAGCAATTTTGATGTACATCAACTATAGTTTCACAATTGCATTGGATTAAACTTGATTAATTTGTCCATCTAGTTCCACAGCCTTATCTAGAACCAGTACCAATAATTATGTACTGGTTGCTTTCAGTCAGAGAAAGTAGCTGGGGCAAAGAAAATGTTGTGCCATGGTCAATCAGAGATTTTCTTGAAGGTCTTTCAGAGCTTCCTGTATTAATTAAAAAGAGACAAGTCTATCACCTTTCAGCACATGGGGAATGGCTCTGTTTCCTTAAGACAGATTGACAGATCTTGTGGAAAAAGGATAAATCTAGAAAAGAAACTTCAACTGTCCCCAAAAACATTTACTTGGGAACTGAAAATTCAGATGCAGCTGAAATAATTCATTTCTGATTAGCAAACTTCCTGTGAAGAATATGAAAGCAGATGCTTTGCACAATTGATAGGATAATAGTGTGCCTTCAACTTTATATTTAAGAGACAGAAAGAATTAAATTGATGGTGTATTTCTTTAGCTTTTATCCAAGTCTTTCCTTCTTCCTAATGTTTTTTTTCTTCTAGAGTACTCTTTTTGATTTTCAATACATTATTTGTAATCATGCAAAGTATTCTGAGAGACCTTTTCACCTAATGCACCTCATTCCATGTCTTCATACACAGTAGCTTTATATGTAACTCTAGCATCCTGTATTATTTCTAATAATATTCATCAAACTCTATAGACAGTGGAAACTAAACTACATAAATTTCAGATTAACCTTGATTCTCATTAAGCTGTAAGGTGCATATTCTCTACAAGAGGTGTTTGGCATCTCCTTTCTCCCAGTATTTTGATTTTATTATTCTGGCCAGCAAATGCAAATTTCCATTCATCCACTGTATCCTCTTTCTATTAAAATCATGTTAATACCAGAGCTAGTTTGGACCTAGTGAATTGCAACATATAACATATAACAGTAAGTTCCTATTGCAACATTCTCTGAAGTGCTTATAAATCCCACACAAAGAAAACATTTTTTCTATGAGTCCTTTTGTTTCAGAGAAATTTCTAATAGAGCCTTATTTCAATTACAGGGAAGCTGAGAAGCCTCTTTTATTCTTGCATAATAAAATTTCAAGTTATTTGTGGTTTTTCCTAGTTTTTGCTAATAGTAAGTCAAGTTTGTTATCCTTTCTTATACTGAACACTCCTTCTCTCTATATAGTCTTGCATTGACTCATGGATCTTTCTATCTCTGACATGCCCATAGTAAGCAAAACCTTCCCAGGAGATTAAGCTATGTAATACATCAAAACTCACACAGCAGGGAAGAGAGGGAATAAACGTAATTTTATATACTTAGATTTAGCTGTAAATTGTAATGAAAGTTTGAGATGAAGATAAACAAAATTCTGTGCTAACCTCAAATGCACTTCTTTTCAATGAGTTTACAGAGCACTGTATGCTCATCAGCTCTGATGCCCATTAGCAATGTTATAATCCAGCATGCATTTAAAATTTGTATTTTTTAGAAGATTAATTAAAATAATCTAAAAGACAGATTTGCCTTTTGTAAAAAGGCATTTTTTTGTAAAAAATCTTAATATCAGTTTGACCCAAATTTCACCTTTGTTCAAGCTCATGCTTAGATATACTATAAAATAAGATGCTGGCACCTACTTTGAACTCTTTAAGATTTGTTACAACTGAACTGAAAGTTCTTATCACTAAGGGATGGTAAATATAAGGTTACACATGGATATCAGCTCATATCTACAAGTACTGTACAGCAGTCCAGAGCAGTACCTGGAGCTAAGGAATAACACTTATCACCTTCTCAAAGTTTATTTGTGAAACTTTCTGCCAATGAAGAAGACGGATGATTCCCAGAGAAAAGAGATAATTTGTTTTTTGTGCAGCGAAAAGGCAATAAATCATTTTACAATACTTATTCAAACCTGTCGGAAAGAATTTTCTATATACAAAATAATCAGTGGGCAATGTTAATACTGAAGTTTCTCAAAGCAGACACCAAACATTCACCTATATTCTTCTAATACAGAAAAGTACTTCCATCTAACATCTTACAGATACTCAGCTGCTGTTATCTCCCAGCACAAGAGACTTATAATACTAGAAGTTATATTGGGTTTACTTGACCTGGTGTTAGCAGGGGAGGAGGGTGGAGGAGAACAGCAGAATTGGGATTGGTGGAGACAAGTGTCTTTCCTCATGTCAGACAGAGCCAATTCCAGGCATCTCCAAAATGGGCCCACTGCTGGCCAAAGCTGTCCATCAATAATGTTGGTGGCACCTCTGGGATAACATATTTAAGAAAGAAGGTTTAAAAACCTTCCAAAATTTCTATGCAACAGTTTTGAGAGAGAGGAGTGAAAAAATACAAGAGAAACAACCCCGCAGGCACCAAGGTCAGTGGAGAAGGAGGTGCTTCACGTGCCAGAGCTGACATTCCCCTGCAGCCCATGGAGAAGACTGTGGGTGATGCAGGTTGTCTTCTGGCAGCCCATGGAAGGCAACAGAGTAGCTGATATCCCCACTGCAGCCTGTGGAGGACTCTACACCGCAGTAGGCAGATACACCCTAAAGGAAAATGCAACCCGTGGAGATGACCCCATACACACGTGGAAAACAAATCTGAAAACTTTTCAAAAGAGTCTGCTGGATCACGGCACAAAGTTAAAACAAGCTGGTTGAAAGGTAGGGTGATAACAGTTCAGCTTTCAAAGTATTTTCCATGAGGGAAGAATTCAAAATAAATGGTTTAGAAACCTGAATGGATGCTAGCACATGCCCAGAGGAGTAGTTATATAAAGAAAGCAGTAGGTGCTGACCTGTGAATTTGCATGTATCTGTTTAACTGTGTATAACCCATAACACTGAAGTTCTGAGAAAATCTGAGTTTAAGCTATGAGAAAATGGAAGAAATCTATTTGAAGTTTAATGCCTCAGTAATTCCAGTGCCACCCTTTTCAGTCTGCTGACTCGCATGCCAAATACAGACCATATATAATGCTATAGTTCTAAAACTGAGTGGTCTAGGTTAAGACAGTCATACATGTTCTAGAAAGTCTCCAGTTTAGAGAAACTGGCAACTCTTGAATAAAAATTAGCTCTCCTACATTGGGCCCTTGGGTGTAGGATGTGACGGGTCGCCTACTGAAAGTGTCTGTTTCTCCTCATTAACTACTGATGGAAAGTAGCTACATAATGTTTAAAACCTTCCAATTAAATAAATTAATTTAGGTGAGGTGAATCCTAGACTGAAATGCAATATTTTGGGATTGCTGACACTTGGAGAACTTGAAAAAGCAGAAGTTCCCCATGTGTGACCCACAGTCCTCTGACTACGAGTCCAGTAAGGAAAGAGTACATTACATACACTATAAACTATAAAATGTTATCATAATGGTGGCAATGTTTTCTTATTTGTCTTCTGATTATATTTGTGACACATGCTTCTCCTTGTCTCTCTTCTCATTATTGAAAAATGTATTTGAACATAGACAAAGTTTCTTCTGCCTCCTACTCTTTCAAAATTGTTTTGACACAGAGAAACTCCATGCACCAGCATGGGAAAACTTATCTAAATTATCTATTCCAATTTTGGAATGGCAGAAAGAGAGAACAGCCCTGACATGGATCCATCTCATAATTATGAGAAGCAATGGTCCTGCCAAAACCAAATAGAAAGTAACTTGAATATCAGAGGTGCAGACACATTTCACAAGTTTGTTTATCAGATTATCCAGATGTCTATTGTCAGCCCTAAAGAACATACTAAGTCATTCCTTCACACAATCCTCTGGTTTAAAGGATGCAGAATTACTAAACTGAGTAATTTATCTGAATGTGGACTCAGATTGCTATTATTCTATAAAATTTTGGATGATTAATAATTAATTAGCTTTAAAAAGCTGCTTTCAAATTGTGAGAGTGAATCATATGTTCAGGTGGTTTAAATTTGACACAGATACAGAAGAATGAAACCAGTGGATGTGGAAAATCCAAAGCACACATATGCAATGTCTATATAAAAGTCCCGAAACCAAATCTCCCACGTCTGCTTTTTTTTTTCTTTAAATTCTCAAGAATATTTATAGACCTGAATCTTTTTGATCTTTACAGTTGTTTTTCCTAGAAGTTGTTTCCTGGAAAGACCAATATCTCCCAATTATAATTAGTCTCTGGTGTACCAAAGTCTGATTTAGCAAGTTCCAGTTCAAGGGAAAAAAAATGTTGGCACAAAATACCTTAATTGTTAGTCTTTATGTAAGAAAGTCAGCAAGTCATGTTTGATGTTTCTTTCCAGATTTCTTCCTTTTCCCTGGGTAGACACGAAACAGGACATTCACTTAAACAGATGGTTGTTGCCTCTGAATTATTTAACAGCTAAATCAATGAGAAGCTTCTGCTGTCATGAGGGGAAAGAGTGTGCTGGAGGCATTCCTTCTCCTCCACCTCCTGTTAGAAGTGGCCAGGAAGAGAGCCTGCGATTGGCAGCATCAAACCCTGAAGGGGTGGAAGCAGAGGATGCAAAAGTGAAACTTGGATTCTAGAGCTATCAAAGGAGAGCTTTTTTTTACTTAAGAAATATGTTTATCCTCTTCAAATGGCATTGCATCCAGTTTGATGCACATCTATAGTTTCTAGATGGGTTTAATGTAGTAGGGGGGTTAAAAAAAGGACAGAGAAAAGAATAACAACAAACACAAAAGAAACCACAACCAACAAAATAACCCACAAAAAAAAACCAAAACACCAAAAAAACCAACCAAACCAAAAGAAATCAAAAACAGCAACCAAAAAACCCCAAAAAACCAAAAACAAAACCCCAAACCCTCTCAAACCCCCAAAAGACAAAAAGGTTACGCAGCTATACGGTAAGTACTGTATAGTCTTATAGGTTTGCATAATACATAAGAGGTATTCAGATCTCATTTTTAAAACACTATGAGACCATAAGCTAATTCTGTTGGGCTATGCACTCAACACTGGTGATACCTCAGGAAAAACACTGTAAGGCCAAATTTCTCCATGTTATTTTGAGATGCAAGTGTATTGTCCTACTATCACAAGAAGGAACATTCCTTGCTGACAATGCCATCAGACTTATAAAAAACTAATATTTCTTTGAAAAATGGAATCTTCAGGTAAACTTCCTGACCGGAAGTCCAAATTTCTCAAATTTCTAACCTTCTAAATTTGAAAACAAACATAAAGCCTTTATCAAAGACACTTGGAGAGGAGTCTCTTCTGGGCCCTCCAAATGTGTTTTATTGGTCGAAGGCACGAGTCAGAGCGGGTAGTGATGGTCAGAGCTGGCGGTGAGGGAAAAGGTCCGGATCCCGCCGGTCACATCTGGCCAGCTGCGGCCCGGCGGGCGGGGCCGAGGCGTGGTGCGCTGTCCGTGGTGCTGAACGTGCACGGACCTCGCCGCGGCACCCGGGACCGCCGTTCCAGCCCCGGCTACAGGGGACCCCAAAATCGGAGTCCCCGCTCACGCCCCGCCTCAGCGCCAAGCAATTTACACAGCGAGGGGCTGAAATGGGCTGCACAGTGTGAGTCAGGCAGGTTCGTTTTGCTTAGCTTGTAATAAATCCTTGTTTCTGTTTTTGCTTTATGCAAACCACCCAAGCATCCGTCAGCCACTGGACTGAATGCTGAGCCAAGCAGGCTGTGCACAGTGGTATATATTTAATAATTCACAGCATAAATAAAAAAAAAAAGGAAAGAAAAATACAAGAGTCAAAACCAACAGGATGGTCATCACCTGTGAGGGGAAAAAAATAAAATTATGCAGCTGCTTTTGCCTTTTGAACTCAAAAGCTACCCGGACCAAGACCTGACAAAGATAATAATAATAAGATCACCTTTAAATGTTCGACAGTTAAAATAATTCAGTGATTCTACACTAACCCTAGGTTTAGGGGACGCAGAACCTTAAGGCATGTCTGCATAAATGTAAGGAAATCTCAGGCCTGTATTGTTACATTATCATACACATAAGAAAATTGAGTTATTGTGTAAAGCTTATCTTCTGAATGAATAAAATGAATCAGATAAAATGAAACAGAGCTCAAAACTTTTACCTGGCTAGACAGTGGCAAGTGTTCCTTGTGGAATTTGTTGCATATATATCAAGCAAACAGATAATGATCTTATTTTCTGCCATTCTGCAATATTTTTGACCTTAAATCCTAACAGAGAATGTGTTAGAGTGTAGGAAGATCTTGTGTGAAATACTAGAATGAGAGTTGCTCAGAAGTAGAAATAAACAGACTAGAGACATTCGGTTGCTGAGTATGGAAAGCATAAAGACAAAAGTCTCAGTATCATGCTATTATTAATTCAGCTGCCTGCAAATTAAGCCAGCCTGCTTAGTTACTCTTTTCTAATTGTAGAAAAATGAAGCTGCTTACTTTCTCACAGTCATGATTTATTTTTCATCATGAACAACTAAGTAGCAAGAGAAATTTGGTATTAAGGAAAGGAAGCACCACAAATACAAATGGCCTTTTGGTACTCAATTCCTTAATGCAATGAAAAATTTGCATGGCTTTAAACATTAGCATGAGGTACAACCTTTGCTATAAACTAAAGAAATTAAGTATATTCTGAACTTCACTAAACTAGCACACACTTAAGCTGTTTGGAGAATAAGGATGTATTGGTGTATGCTACTTATGATAGTTAAGTTTACACTGAGCAAAATGATAAATGAGTAAATGGAGCTCACAAGTTCTCTGTAAATAAACTTCAGTTGGATAACACATGGAAAAAATGCAAATATGACCCACCAATTTTCTTAGTTACACATTTCCTTGTTAATTTGTTTTCATGTTACTTGTTAAAACTAGCTGATGATAAGTCCAGGTGATCTGAGTCTTGAATTAACTCTAAAATTTATCATTAATGAAAGCAGTTTTTGTTCCTATATTATTCTTTCATTATTGTCATACTATCTAAACAACATTTACAAAATGTTTACATTCATTTAGATTTTAATGTCTTTTTTTTTTTTTTCCTTCAAATCTGTCTGGGGAAGAGAATTTTTTGCCTTGTTTTACCTTTGATTATTCCATCAACTTTACAGGACTTCAGGGTATTTCATTGACTCTGAAAGCTGTGAAACACACCATTTGAAGTTCCATACAAACAGATGAGCAAAGACAAACCAAGCTTTTCTTGAAGTTCAGTAGACCGCTATCCACTAAAAATGTAGACTGTCTGGAGGTTCCCTAGATATTGTGCACCCAAGCCCAAACGTGATGGTGATTTCTTTGGCAAGTGGCATTCTACAGAAGTGGAGAGTCTCAGGTGCTCTGAGGGACTGCAAACATAACTACTAGATGGGAGGTACTAACTTCTCATTGTACAGGCACTAGGAAAGCTACTTATTCAGTTCCTCCTATTTTTCTTTCAAGATTCACTTTCAAGACCAAATTCAATTAAGAAGTTTCAGGTCTTAAATGTGCAAGACTGTAGGCAGCCTTACTGCTGTCTCACTGGAGCCTCCACCATCCACGAAGGAGGTAGGCTTGTGATATGTGTAGGTGTGAGTGCATGCACATGCAGCTAATGATGGGCTGGATGCTCTTGCAAATGGGAAGTTTACCCTGAGAAATCATATAAAGTCATGGAAAATTAAAATGTGATCTTTTGTCCTCTGAAATACAATATTTTTTAAGTCTGATCCATGATTTTTGAGCAGGTAGTCTCTGCAGAGTAGTAGAGAATATACAGAAAAAAAAGCAGACTTTTTTTAGGTCCCAAACAGTCTGAAAACAGCAAGGTTTACAGTTACTGGAAGAATAAATTATTTCAATTTGAAGGTATCTTTTTCAGGTAGAGAAATAACAAGCAAAAGCGCAGAAGTACAGATGGGCAAGAACGATTTATAAGAATAATGCAAGAGTCTGACTTGAATCAATCTGTTGTACAACTGTTGGACTGAGATCCAGCATCTCTCACAGCCATCAGTCTGTTTTAAGTCACTAAATACAGAAGCAAAATTTCAGAGTTCATTGAGGGCAGCACATTTTTTGTGCTAATATAATAAATATCCTTAAACTTACTAAAAATAGAAGTACTTGCCTAGGAACATCTATGAAGTTAAAAAATCCCAAACTGCGGACTTCTAATTTTCCACCTCACCAAAGAAAATAAGTTCAGCAGCCTGCAATGCAGTGATGGTTACATGATTCATGTACAAGATCAATGTACATGAGCTGGGCTGGGATGAATGCAAAAAAAAAATATTAAAAAAAAAATTAAAATAGGACAATTACATGTAGGGAGAACTAATTTTAGAGTATGGTCTGCCAGATTTACTCCTATCTCCACTAGGACAGCTGCCAGTACTTTGACATTGTAACAAACATAATCAAGGAAAAAGCTCATACATATTCCATCATCCTTTCTCCCACGGAGTGGGAACAGTCAGCCTAAAGGCTTAAGAGGTGAACATCTGGGGTGTGTTCCCACACATATATAGGAATGAGTCTGATGATTATTTTTATGTATTCCACATACACATGCACACACACATGCAAAAATAGACCACTACACTCTGTTTACCTCCCAGATATATACTGGCTCTTTTCCAAAGAAGAAATGGATAAAAATCAACACACATGAGGGTTTCTACATTTCTGCTCTGTTCACCAAATATGCATGTCAGCTTCACACACACAGACATATACATGCACATCATCTATATATATGTGTGTGTGTGTGTGTGTATGCACACCAATGTATTTCTCTAATGTGGTCAAAGCCATAAGGGTAAAGACATGCACAGACTTGATTTTGAACATAGTGGTGATTTCCAGTAGTAAACTATCTCATGACCCTGTCATGAAAAATGCTACCTGCTATCAGTTAATGTTATTGCCATCCTCATAGTCCAATATAAAATATAAGGCTCTTACTATCACTATCTTTTCTAAAAAATACCCATTTTTGAGGCTCTCATTCTGTCAATTTCTTTCAGGTAAGCAGCTGAAACCAGTTTTCATGATAATAGCCTGGTACTTCCTGCAGCTTCATGACAGATCCAGATCATGTTTCATCTCATTTTCTCAGCTAGGTGACTGTCACAGAGAAGGGCATTGTACAGAGAGGGTGTCACAAAGACCTTCTTTCTTGTCCTTCCCACAGCGATTTGCTGAGTCTTGGGGAGGACAACCACTCTGCTGCCCTTTGCAAATGTTTTTTTCAGTGTGTCTTCCCATCTGTAGAGAGTTCTCTGCAGTACTACAAGCCTAGGTTACCTGAGGAAGGCTGATCTTCCTCCTGAAAGTTCGCAATGGATGTTTATCATTCAAAGAACAATTTGTAAAGAAGAGTCACAAAAGAGAAAAATGACTCTTTGTACACCTGCCTTTGTTACATAACTAGAGCACAACTCTTCATGTTTAAGTGTCTTTCATTAGAATATCAGCTAGTATATAGGAGGATTTCATAAAAATATTTTTATGTGTTAGAAAAATTTATTGCTCTCTACAACACTCTGAAATTCTTGTTTCATGCAGTGCTGACAGTTTGACATTTAGAGATTGATGGTATGACTGATTCTCCAAGTCAGACAATGACATCTGCGTAGAAGGCTTTATTTGTCTTTATCATCTGGATCCATCCTACAGCCCCTTTTGTATCACTTAGAAAACCACGACATTAACATGGTGTTGTTCTTGCAAAAAATAGGGAAGCATTATTTTAATTGCTTTACAGATAAACAAAGTAGAGAAGTGATACTCCTAAATTAACAGAGATTTGAGGTGGAGCTATGGACAAAAAGCAGAGAAGTCTCTCATCTGTTGGACATCCATTCTCCATCTTAGAATGATGTTCTACTCTTTGGAAAGCTGAATGTACCATCTTCCAATGGTCTGTAACCAGTTGCCAGAGCTCACAACAAGGGGGGAAAAAAAGGCACAAACAGAAAAGACAGAGCTGGACATGCAGAACAACCACCTCAAACTCAGAAAATAATTCTTCAGTTTGCTGTGCCATTTTATATCATATTTGGGCAATACAATTGAAGAAATATTGTTAATCTTGTCCATTATCATCAATAGAAGTTTGTTCCTTAAGTTTCAGCAGTGATAGGTAAAAAATTGCCATCCTGTCTTAACTATTCATTTGTAAGAGATGCTACTAATGGCTCTTTTCCTCCTTCTAAAATGACTGGGATGAATCATACTCTTAGACCCATCCTAAGTACAGCAAAGAAAAATGTGCTCATTTTTTTTGAAGTGAGGTGCATACAGATGCATACGCTTTATTTAGTTTTCTAAAGAAATAAAGGCTAGAAGATAGGTCTATCAGAGCAGAATAGAGGCTGGCTTCTAGTCTCATTATGTAGAAAAGGATACAAAAAATTCCCTAGTTTCATCCTAATCTCTTAAAGTTGGGACAGTATAGAGGAAAAAGTTTTTTTAATATTTGTTCATATTTTGCTTTGGTCTGTTTAGAATTGGCTTATATTTCTTCTGTTCAAATATTTATACTATCAAATCACACTGGTAGAAATGTTTTTCAAAATCACATGCACAAGCATTCACAGAAACTGAATATTCTGTCCTCCTACCTGGCAATTTATTTCAGGAAAGTCCTTTTATCAGTCCAATTAGAGCCAGGAAATAGTAGCACAGAATTTATCTCACCTATCACTACAACCAGAATACCAACTATTCTGAGTACCAGTCACAGAATAAAAAAATTAATCACTAATACATGGTTAGAGTAATCTCAAGTAACAAAGAAATCCTCCAAAACATGATCTGACTGCAAATATTTTTTCTGGAGCACAGCAATAAATTATTTCCGTAAATTATTCATCTAAACCTTTTAAATATGTATTTTATAACAGCAGGGTATACTAATCTATAACTTCTCCTAACAACCTGAATTAAATGTGAACTGTAAATAAAAATTTTAAGAGGTTTTGTGGCCTTTAAATGTTTTTGATCAACAAAATTTCAAAGGGCCTTCTTCCACACTTCAAGTTTTGAAATACCACCAAGTCTAGGCTCAACTTTGTTCAAAGGCTTGATGAAAAAGTGAAAACTGAAGTGAAATATTTCCTTATTCTGATTGAAGGGGAAGGAGGAAAGATTCACTTTCCTTTTGAGTGTTTATTTGCTGGAATTCAGTAAGACAGAAATACTAAAGCAAGATATGTTGCAGATATGGCATATGAGAGAGAGATTCGGTGTTTCGGCTACCTCCTTGTCCTTTCTCTGAACACGAACCAGCTACATGAGCATTATGAAATGAGCACTGGCACATGACCTGAAAAATGCATCCAGTCCCCCGGGGGCTGTGCCTGTGTTTCAGGCTGTGATTCCCACCTGAAGCTGCATCCATGTGCACAGGCTGGAGCTTTGGCTGTGGTGTGTCCTTGCGTGACCCCTTGTGTGCATGTGTGCTGGCACAGGGGTGGGTGTGTGTGTACGTGTGTCAGACCAGGCTCATGCATCCAGTTACACAAGGATTGCACTTTGGAGGAGCATTGTCCAGCCATTTCCAGCAAGGCAGCAGCAACAGCCATGAAGTCCTTAGGAAAAACTGGCAGGAGAAATTTTCCTGCTGTGCTGATAGGGCTTGTACTCTGAATGTCCCAAGAGGTTTCTGAGAAATAACATGCAGAAAAAATTTAATTTGGTTTTTCTCCTGGCAGCCTTCATTTTGTAGCATGTAGACTGTGCTTGGTAACCTTGGACAAGGAGGAGGGAAATTACCATTTTGGCAGGTAACCACACCACTTACTTCACCATAAGACTCTTTGGATTCACACTACTTACTAGAAATTGTTCTGGCAAATTATAGCTGAATTTTTTTACACCTCTCCATATCTGTACCTTTTCTGGACAGTTTATTTTAATCAGTTATGTAAAACCTTTTACTTTAGCTTGATTGTTTCTTTCTGTTTTCTAATGTTTACTCAGATATGGTCATTTCAGATTCCCCTTATGCCAGGAAACTCAATAACTGAGAAAGCCAAGATTTTGGGATCAAGTAATTTGATCAGGTAATGTGGAGCACTTAGGCACCATTTAGCCACGATAGGGTTGCTATGGTGACAGTGTGATTTCAAGGGAGAGTTTGAGTATTACCTGGAAGATGTATAGCATTGGCTTATCTTTTCATGTAAGGACCTGCTGACAGCTGTTCACTCTGATTCTTCCTAAAACATAAACTCCCAATCCTCACTGGTAAAGTGCCAAACACAATTATGCTGAGATTCCAGCTTGCTACTTAAAGCTCCCTTAAATCCTCATATCCTTTCCTATCCTTTTTTCCTTTTGCAATCTTCTTTTAAAACCAAACAAGTAGTTTCTAATTCCCCCCCAATCTCCTCATCCACAGAAAGATGTTTCGACATGAGAATTGATATCTTTATACATAATTTGTATTTTAAAATGTAATAGTTTTTTTGAAGACTTTAGGATCTTCTTCAAAACAAAGGTGCTTTCTTAATTAAAAAATACATCAAAGCTGAAATTACAGGGAATCATGGTAGTGCTGCTGTGACAAGGATCTGTCAGCTATTTAATACAATATTCCCTGCCTGAAAGAAGGAGAAGGAAGTACTTCATATCAAAATATCACATTCAGATATCTTTTGAATACAAAAAGCACAAGAAGAATACTCAGAACTAGCCTAAGTCACTATCCTTAGTTGTATACATATGCATTATAATAAATTTTATTGTAAAAAGACAGTAACTAGTTATTTGTGATCTATTTGGTTCCATTTTCAGGACCCAGTATGCCAGCCAGATGAGGGAATGTATTTTATCACTCCTGATATACAGTGTTGTGCTAACAATGGTGAGGACATGTTATAAATTGAGCCAAAGGAGATGCCTGCAAATTAGATACATATTAGAACTTTTTCTTCAAAAAGAGGAGGAGAAACCTTGTCATTTACCAGAGGGAGAAAAGGATTTATGCAGCAAGAAGGTAACCTTTACTCTGACTTCTGAATTTGTTATCACTAACAATGCAAGGTACCAAAATTCAGCACTTTGGAATCCCATTCTAAATATTCTGTGCTGCTAGTCTTCTATGTTTTTGTTGCAATTGCTGTAGCTCTGGACATTATTAAGAAGCTGCTCTTCCTTTGAGTATCTATAATTATAATTAAAATTAATGGGAAAGGCCTGTGAAATAAATAATAATATAATAAATATAAATAACAATGAATTTAACATTAGCTGCAGAAAGACAATATGTTACATTTCTATAACTCCTTGAGTCATTCCCATTCCAAGTTCTTAGAAGAAAGGAAGTGTTTCACTGTGTGTATGGAAATAGCTGGTTCTCTGTTGCACCTTAGGGCTACTGTTCATCAATTGCAAGATTTTGGGGCACAATGTCATTTCTAGAAGTTTAACCAGGGAATGGGGAAGGAGTAGAAAAAATTTTCACTAAGAACAGTGAATCCCATTCCATCTTGGGTGCACAAGAACTGCTACACCGTGTCAGAACCATAAAAGAGGCTCACATCCTTCTGAGATTAGCTAGCACAGATACTTCAGAAAAGGCAATAAGAGGGTCTTTCCCAGTCTGTTCTTAAAGTTCTTATATATAAGCACTTAATCTGAAGCTAACTTGACCCATTTTTAAATGTCCTGAAATGTCTCTATCCTTCAGAAATATGATTAAAACTATTTCTAACTCTCAAAAATATCACATTATAATGAACTGAGGGGGCTATTTCACCTGCTCCACAATATGAAGTATGTCAAAAAGTTGATTTTCTTCTCAAACTCAATTTAGACCTGGCTGCTTCTAGTCAGCTCATACAAGTAAAAGAGGTTTCAAGCAGATATATTCTCAGCTGAAAAAGGTCCCTTTGCAGGAAAGTTACTTGCCACAAGACCATGGGAAGGATATATCATCAGTTGTACAGTGGCTACTAAACATGAGAAGGGCTTGAGAGACAGGGCAGGGAGTGATTTTGCAGCATCTGACTTCTTTGTGGGTAGATGTTTTCTACCAGTACTTTGTCCTGGTTATAACACAGCTCTGTTCAATCATTCCCATTTGGGCATCAGGGTCTGGTAGACAGGGACATGCTGAATATTCCTATTGGATCTCTGAGGTCCTGAGAAGGGGCAGATAACAGGAACCTGCATGGAAAACATGCTTGATCTATGCACTGCTACTGAGGAGAGTGAAAAGGGGTAAATCATATTGAGTCTCACATTAGGTATGCAAGACATGAAAATGGGATCTGGGAATCTGCTGACAGAAGTGCTTTTTAAAATGGGGCACAACCCCAGCAACTCTGAGGAATTAGGGGAAGATGTCAAAATTTTAATGTTCATATATAAGTGGAAATGGTCTTATAGATGCTAAACAAAAACATTTCTACATACCTTTGAAATTGAGTTCTGAAAAAAGTTGCTCTCTATTTGGCTTGTTTTCTTCTAGCAGATATCCCACAAAATCCCAGTACCTCAGTTTTCTCTAGTTTTCTCCTTTTTTCAATTTTTTTCTGCATCTAGAAAGAGCTTTTGAATAGATACATATTATAGTGATAATGTAACTAAAATTATCATCCACCCATACACTTGCAATTTATTTTCCTCTAAAGCCAGTCTTTTCTCTATAGTTCTTGCATCTAATTATCATCAATTTGAGCTCAGGAAGGAAATGATCTAACAATGAAGAGGTCAATTATTTTAGCAGCAAAAGGAAGAGAAATCAAATTAGTAAATGGGCACTTTTAAATATCTTTGGGACATGTGGTGCTAAAAGGAACAATGCGGGAAACAACTTCTCTTGTGGAAAGTCAATTGAATTCAGTATAACGGTATCAGAGGCTTCTGTCACCGAACTGTCAGAGTAATTAATTTCCATCTAATACCTGACTATATTCTGTACAAAATATGCTTAAGACAAACCAAGGAATTGGGACTATACATTGATCTGAATGAGAATGACATAATCTTCTGTTTTATTATCCAGGAATATTTTACCAGAGTCAAACATAATGATTTATTAACACACGAGAAGTACTCTGGCAGGCATAGTTAATATATTAGTACTGCAGGCGATGGAATGTGACAGCTTCACCTGTTGTTCTGACCTTTATTTTTCTTCATACCATAATTTCCTAGAACTTCCATTTATCTTGAGAACATGCAATTAGAGAAATCCTTTTAGATAACCCACAATCATTTCTCACATACCGTTTGGATTTTTTTTTTCCTAAATGAAGCTTGTTCTTCACAGTGCACCCTTCAAAACATTTTAAAGTGTTTCGCTGAGAACAATAAAGTTGGTTAGACAAAGCACAGTAAAAGATACCAATTAGGAAGGCAAATATTTTAGACTAAAATTTTATTCATTATTTCAGGGAAGACTGCATACCAAAAAATCTCAGATAAACCACGGGGAGAGAAAATATTTATTAAAAACTATAAGTGAAAATCAGGAAGCAACTGAGTGACATATTCATTAAATTTTAATGGATTGCCTCTAACTTCAGGAGCAATTAATTTCCTTGTTACCAGTTGTGAAGATACATCATAGAATAAGAAAGAAGAGAACTAAAAACAAAACCAGCAAGGCATGTTAATTAAGGAATCTGAAGAGCTAAATCCTGTTTTGGTAATTTTTAAGATTGTTTTCCCCTTCTTTCTCTGATACTAGTTATCATCTTCTATCAAAATTTTAATCTATTTGAAAAGAAAGGTATGTTTTCTCATTAAGTCTGTATAATATTTTAGTTTCTTGTAGAGCTGGGTATGACAGTTTCATTGCCTTCACACAATAATCTTCATTTTTTTGTTTGCATGCTCAAGTCTGGGAGGTGACTACTGTGTTTTCTGCAATAAAAGGAGAGAACCACATTAGTTAATTTACTAGAAACACTCAGCAAAAAGTTTTAAATATTTTATGAACCCAGAAGAACTGAACTCGCAAGAAAAGTAAGCAGGAAAGATCCATGCAGGTTAACTTTAGACTGGGCAGTCAAGTCCATGAATTCCATCTGGAGTCACCTGAGACAGATGAACTCCTCCAGCAGATGAATCACAGTTAGGCTGCTGCTCTGAATCACTCTCTGCAGGTATTTCTTCTTCATTTGTAGGGAAGAGGAGCCTCAGAAAACCACCTAATGCAAATAGAAGCAAGTGCTAGCACTGTGAGCAGTCTGTTAGGTCTGTCAGAGGTCATAAGTGGTGTGCATAAACCCAGAACCCATGGTAAGATTTACCAAATCACTAAATTTAACTATAATCTTCACTCTTATTTTCAAGACATTTAAAAGCCAATAGGCATTTAATCCCCAAATATCTTTCAGCCCATTTCAAAATGTTACTATATTGATATTCCTCTGAAAAAAAATCATCTTGAAAAAAAATAAGCCTTGTGATTTACTTTCACGCCAATGAACCTGTGTGTGTAACCGCAGTGCAAGTAAGGTGTAGAAAAAAAAGCTGAGGGAAATATTTAAAACAAATATTTCCCATGTTAAAGGGGTGACCACCAACTCAGGTTCCAGCACTCTTGAGTTTACTTGGCATGACACAAAAGAAAACAGTGACATCTCAAAAGTTAGCAGCTAGCTGTAAAAATTTATCGTTTTAAACTCAAATCTTGAATTGTTTGTGGAAATAAACTTGCTAAGTATTCTGTATGTTCTTAAAATACAGCTTCAGGCACAGCAGATCAAATTATTTTTTGAGAGACTTTCTGTCTCTGACTACTTTGAATAAAAAATGTTTTCACTGTGTTTACACATTACAAATTTAAAGATGAATTTGAAGCCATACTTAGTGTCTGAGCTGCCCAAGGTGCTCAAAGATCCAAAACATTATCCAAGAGCAGAAAAGGCACTAGCAGTGTGGAAGCAGCCAGTAAATAGGTTTACCAAAGAAACCAGTGCCTCTTTGCTTCCCTGAAGTGGCTGTCTGGAAAATAGGTACCACTACCTCATTGATAAGGTTCAGGCTGAATCCTTTTGATAAGATCAGACTTATTTCCCAGCTTCATTTACATATGTTGATATGCATCTAGTCTTATTGTAAGCACCAACATCCAGGCTGTGGCATCACTTTCCAGCTACCACACAGACTTCATTGACCACAGAAGAGTCTCCCAGGCTTTTTGGGAGAAGTGAATTTACTTTGTCACATCCTCAATGGAGGGACAGAGGACTGCAGAGAAAAGGCACAGCCTCTTGTGAGCACAGGAAAGCATCCATTTGGGGAGTCAGTGTGTTGAGGTATTAAAAAAAAAATTACCACAGTAGATTCCATTGGGATGCATCTATCAGATCTAAGGCAGACAGGTGCCACCTCTTCATCACCACATGGGCTCTCCCTGACTCCAGGACTCAGCTGCAATTTTGGGGGAGAAGCTGTTAGCATATTCTAGTGCAATTTCTATGTCCTAAGTATCTTCAAAATGATAAACAGGATCTTGAGAGAAAAAAACAAAGACACAAAGAAAATGTACCTGGTTTAAGGTATCTGTCTAGAGTCATTTAATTTGTAACAAAACCAGTAGAATCTTTTTTCACTTGAGTAAATCACTCCATTTGCGAGTTTAGTGTTAACAGAGTTACTCTTGCTGTTCAGACTTCAACTGCACAAAAACAAATGGACATGCCAGTGAGTATTGGAAACAGCATAGCTCAATACTTCAACTAAACAAAAAATAACAAGGAATCCTTCATTCTAGAGAACATAGCATTTTTCTGCTCCCTAGCTATTAAGCTGAAAATTTGAATATATCTATCACATATCCTCTAGACCAAAATATGATTTATTTGCCATTTGACTATTGCCGTTACTCTTTGCTGAAGCAATACAGGCAAGACTGCAGAAAACTGCATCTTTTCTTAGATTTCTATATGAGAGAGATTGGCACTATACCTCCTTGAACATAAAAATCAAAGCACTTCAGTGGAGACACTGTCAATGATAATTTTCGTATCATTACAGATCATAATTAGAAACCTCACCCTTTGAAAATGAATACAAAGATCTGATAACAGCTCCAAGCCTTGGCCAAGGACCAGCTTACCTATCATGACACATGCCATTATCCTATCCTAGTCATAGTTATGGGAATTAATTTAGAGTGAATTTTCATTTATGAGCACTTTCACCTAGATAGTTATCATCTATAACTACCATGTGAAGGCTTTCATTAATCTACTCTACACCTTATCTATGTGCTGCAAGTTAGAGATTTTAACACTAATTATTTGAAGAGTGAGATAGCCCTTAAAAATGCTATTGGCTTATAATTATTGACTTGCATTTACTGGAGGATTAAATACTGTGTTCTTTACTGTGAAAGCTTAGGAAGTATCCAGTGAGTCATATTTTTCTATATTAGAAATGGGAAATTTTAATTTTAAGGAAGGCTGTTTATTTCCACTGGCTGACTGGATTCCAATAAGCATTCTGTGGTTAGACTAAGCTCAATATTTTCACTTCATTTTCTGTGAAATATGTGCTATTACACCTCCCTAAGTATTGAATAATTTTGATTTGTTTGGAGTGTTCATGTTTTGGAGCAACTGCACAACTTGTCTTTCTAAATGTCACTCTGGACCTTAAAAAGGAGTGGATAATCAAGAACTTGAATATCTGAAAGGCATTGCAATATCATAAGTTCATGTCTATTCTGGATGACATGAATTTATTGTAGCAAACAATGGTTCTGGACCATTATACTATGCTTACCCTAGTGCCTTTCCAAATTATTTTCTACTGCAGAATAAATACTTTGAGAACACTTTCCCCCAAGCAAAATAGATTTTGGTTTTTTATTCTCTGTCCATAGCCCAAATTAGTTTGCACATGTAATAAGACTAGTGGTTTGTCTTGGATATTTTCCTCTCTCCAGCACACTGATGAAAGCCTCTGGCATAAGTGTGAAAAATTTCATCCTGAACTATGATAAAGAAGCTTTCCCTTGGAAAAAGTTCTTTCTAAAATAGCTGGTCAGTGTCCCAAAAATTTTGGACATTTCCCTGGCTCCATTCTTCCTGAAATCTAGGAAATTTACCAATGGCTTGTGGCAGTGACTTGTGCATGCACCATTAGACAGTTTGTGGATATGAGGGTCCATGTAGTGTTGATACAATTACTGAATGAATTGAGTCTACCAGATCACTTCTAAAAAATTTAAATGAATCCTGGCATAACCCAATCTCTTATCTCCTTCCACACCTGAAAGTGGTTGATCTTTACTTGCCACTTGTATTTCAAGAAAGACTTCTTTGCTGGAAGTCAATATTTCTACCAAAACCTGTTCAAATTAATTTTTTTGTGAAGATTTTTCTTCTGCAGATATGGTGCAGATTTTGCATTCTTTATAGACACTATGTACTTCTTTGCCAGATAAAAAATTTTCAGTAACCCCTTTCTCTCTCAGCCTCAGGAGATCTAGTCTATTTTCTAGAAAGAAAACTGCTGAGTTATGATGTCTGTTTTTTTATGAAGTGGCTCAGATGGAAGCAGCTGAGCAAAGAGCAAGACTGATGAGATTGGTGTGTCATACAGAAGTGAGATATAGTTTTAAGTTCCTTAGTAGAACAGCTTATTTTGTGCCAGACATTGTACAGTTTCTGAACACCTTTCAAGCAAGATCACATTTACCAGAAAAAAATTATCACTTGGATTATTGATGTATTTTTTAATAACCACCAATAACAGTTATTGATGTATTCTCCTTATAAATAACACTAAAAAATGAGGGAAATCACCAGTGAAAGATTTTGGTTCCATGATTATTTAAATATATTTGATTCATAATGTACAGCTACATTTTTCACTTGATACAGACCATAGTAAGGGAAGAGTAGTATATGCTCTTTAACAGGGGAATGAAGTCAGGCCAGGTCAGCCGCAGTACATTTTCCATCTCTGTTTTACCTCAGGATATAAAAAAATGCCAATTAAAAAAGTGCATGATTTATAGACCTCTACAGCCACTATTACTCCTTAAATCTTCCAGCTAGAGACAAATGAAGCATGGAATTTCCAGCATTGACATTATAATACAGTAAAGACAATCTGTTAAATCATACATATATTGTAGTTAATTCTGATTTAGAATATAAATCTTTGTGACAGATGATTGTGATATCAACCTTCCCTGAGTTTCATTGCAAATAACTAGAGCTTAAAGATAATGAAATGCTTTATGTCCCAGCAACTCTCTTAAGGTCAGCCAGGGGAAGAGCTTGTACACTGCTGAGTGAGAGCACTATGAGCAGGTTTATTCTGGCTCAGCATTCAGTGTTAATAAGCATACTTTTCTCCACATGATTGGAATTTTTTCCAGAAGGCTGCCTGATCTTTTGATTTCCACAAGTTATGCCTCTTTTATTCTTTCCCACTGCAAGAATCTAAGTTTCAATTAGTTCCATGGTCAAGAGCTTTTGGGATATGTTACTTTTCTTCTATGTGATTGCAATACATCATGCCTAAGTGCAAATAGCACTTAAATGAAAATGTCAGTGTTAACTTTTGTCAACCTCTTGGAAATAAATAAAATGAGCATGGTGTAGGTGTACTTTGACTATCAAGTGAAAAAAAAGATAAAGCATGAAACTCCATATTGTTTTTCCTGTCAATAATTGATTTAGCTAGGTGGAAAGAGTATGTATTATTTGCCTATCGAGGAGATGCTTCTGTGCACTCTGTACTTAATTTTAATCATTGTAAAAGGCATCTAAACAATCAGACCTATATTCATTTATGACTGCTATTGACTTTGCTCTTTGTCAGTTTAACACAGACACATAATTTTACAGAATATTGTCAAAGCTGGTTTTCCCCATTTAACATTAATAGAATTCTGATCAAGATCAAGGACAATTACCATGGAATAATTGATCATACAAATATTTTTTTTAATTTGCTTCCTGCATATCAACTAAGATAGCAGAAGAAACAAACATCACTTTTGAAAGCCTTGTGCAGGTAACAGGCATATTGTTAAATTTAATCTTCCATTGCACTGATATAAGTCAAGAGCAACTCAGTGAAAGTTAAGGGATTTACACTACTGTGAGATTGACATAAATGAGAAAATAGGTCCAGGATCCCATTCACATTCACAAAGCCTTGTAAAGACACCTTGCTAACAGTCCTGCAATTTGTTAATTGCAGGACTGAACAAGTTTGTTGAGAACTAATCATCTTCCATTGACATTGCCTGTATTTCCAAATAATAATTTTGAAAAAATCAGTCTTAAAACTTTCCATTATAACTTCCCAAAATTTGTAAATTTATTGTAAACAAAGTGGAAAGTTCTAGATGGATCTAGATGGTTAATAAGTGCCGAAATTTGGGTGCACACATTCTGCAATCTCCCTTTTTCTCCAACAGGGAAGGAATTTACTTGCCATATATGGTTTATTTTATTACACTCTTATTTTTAACCTCAGACAACCTCTTTCTTATCTAAGGAAACCAAAAGTGAATGCTTTGGCAGCTGGATGAAAAGTGTTTCTAAAGAATAATCCTCTTGCAGGGAATCTGCAGTAACAATCTGTTTTCCAGAGATCTGAAGGCTGGCAAACCAACAGATCTCAGCACTCTTGAAAAGATCATTTCACCCCTCCCTTATGTTAGGATTAGGACAAAAAGGGAATTGAGGTCATTTGCTTCAGCAGAAGGTAGGCAAGGCAGGGCAAGACTTTGTGAAGAAAACCTATGTACTCCTTTAACACTGGATAGAAGAAAGACAATCAAAGAAATCAAAGAAATGCTCCTGACTGATTTATAAGGTGATAAATGAAATTTGCCACTGTTTATTCCTATCAAAACCAGTGAGATCAAGCATCTGGTAAAACATACACACACTCACCATAAAATCATAAGAAAGACCACCAAGAATGTTAAGGTCAGATTGGAAATCCTGTCCCTTAAACCTCAGGTTTTCCTTTTGCTTGTGCTATAAAACCATGGAGAGCTATGGTGTAGACTGATATAAACCCTAGAGACATAGTTAGACATCATTTCCTCAAACCTAGCACTGCCAAACACAAAATGGGTTCCTAATTTGTTACAAATAATTTGTCAGGTCTGTGTCTTCAGAAGATGAATTTGAGTGAGAAAGAAGAATTGAAAATCTTTAATAGTTGGCTACTTGCTTGTGCATGAGAGCCAAGGATGGGCACTTTAGGTTTTCTGCACCAGCTCTGCTTTTACTGGAATATTTGGTACTTAAGTCCCGAATATGTTTATGGATTCATATTTAAACCTAGAAAACAGACAAGCTTTTTCTAGTGATGGGCACATGATGTTCCTCATCATTCAACTGATGCTATAAATCCCTTTCTGTGGGAACTAATTTTTAGGGAATTTGACCTCTCAATACGGAAATATCTGTTTCCCTCCTTGCAACTTAGTATATCAAATGACACTTCAGAGGAATCCCCAGGGCATTCAGGATGGGACAGCATGTGAGAAGTGGGATGCTCAGCACATAGAGTACCAGATGTTTCCCTCATAAGAGTGCAGTTGGAAGGAACACTGGAGTGTGTTTGACTGCCAGTTTAGGATTCAGGTACCTATAGTTAACCTACATCTTGCTTTACACACCAAAGTCCTCTCATAAATCATAAAGAATTTGTCTCATTAAAAAGTCATCATTAAAAGGATGGTATTATAATGGTTATTATTCTGTGAGTTCTTCAAATGCCTATCTCAAGTCTTTTAGGCTATAGAATGCATAGACAATGAAGGAGACATACCAGTTTTCACCCTAGATATAATTACCTTTGCCACAATTAGTAGAGATTCCTTTGCAGGATTTTATTGACCTCTGGGATATCACCCTATTTCTCTAAAGCTCTCTATAGCTCTAAGTTTTGTGCACCTCTCCTCTGAAGGTAAACCTCTGAACCCCTTTTCATAGGAAGTATTACCCAAGTACTCAAATATCTAGAGGAAAAAGTAATGACTGTAAATCCATGGATACTGCAGCCTGTGTATGGAAATGAGTAACCTACTTTATTACAGTGAACTGTGCAGATGGCCAAGGACCTCTGAATCAGCTTACAGAAGGTCTAAACTGATTAAAATTTACATCAGATTTATAAGATTAACTATCATAAAAGTTTTAGTTATACTACTGAAAATTATCCTATTAAACAATATCTTTATAATCAGCCATGTCAGCATGTTTTAAATCAGTTGAATAATAAATGACTTCTTAAACCTACAGAATGTAATTGTCCCTCCAGTCCTGAGACCAGCCTTGACAAATGCTCATAATTTGAAAAAAGTCAAAAGAATTTCCAGGGCATACAAATATAAAATAACCTGCTGCTAGTTCAGAGACTTGATAGCAAAAAGAAAAATAGCAGGTTTTAACAAGCTGCCTCTCAGAACTTCTGCTCCTACAGTCTTTTTGTTGTTTTTGAAACAGGATAATGAGAACTGAACATTCTTGGTACCTTATGCAATCACTGCAGAAAAGTCTATAAGGACACTAGAAGATTTTTTTTCATAATTTCTTGCATCCTCCTGTTTACCTATGGCCACAAGGAACCCATTACAAGTTATGTATATTATAAAGTCAGGCATTCAGAATTACAATAAGCCAAAGTTTTATGTCACATGAAGGAGCAACACTAATTCAACTCCAGCTTGTGCATATCTTGCTTTGTGAATGGAAAGTCACTTGGAAAAAAAAAAAAAAGGCAATCCTGCAGCTGAAGTCTGTACCATAATACACAGGCACAGTGGGGGCAGGAATAAGGAGGAAAACTGTGGCTCATTGCATGGGCTAAAGATGTACCATCACTAACAGGGCTGACTCTTTTCCTTTGCTGATCTCACACTGCTTAGAGGTTCTTAGTGCAGCCTGTTCTGCAGGGGCCAATGGTTTGGTCTAACAGGTTATAGTTCCATGGAACTCAAAGGGAATATCCTGGAAGAAAGATTTTTATTTTTTTTCCTTTCAGCAAAATTTCAAAGCTTTTCTTCAAACAGTGGACATGTTAGCACTTCTCAAAAAGAAGAATAAAAAAAGGTTATTTGTATCTGCTGCAAGGGAACACTGAAGAATTTTGCTTTTGTCAGTAGAGATTTTCAGAACAATTTCAAGGCTTTTTTACCTGATGGGTTACATTTAGCTCAGAATCAAGCATAAATAGTGGCTCAAGGACATTCTTTCTGATCTGCATTATTTGTCTTACTTGCCCAGCACTTGGTTTTATCTGCTCCAGGCCATGTCTCTTATATTTGCTATTACCAGTATGCCCATTCTGCAATGACACTTCAGATGCTCCTTCCCTAAATGAAACAATTTACATATCTAAAATACCCATGCACACATACACACAGATGTGTACATACACATGAGCATATAGGTAGATATACGGAAACACATTAAATTTATATATATATATAGGCATATAGATAATAAGTCCATGAATAGCTTTATTAATTTTTTTCAGGCAAGCAGAAAAAAAAATTGATCTGTTAAGTATTTAAGATTTAATTTGTAAATAATTTAAAATTTATTTTTGTTCGGATTTCTG
Source organism: Chloebia gouldiae (assembly GCA_003676055.1). Lineage (NCBI taxonomy): Eukaryota > Metazoa > Chordata > Aves > Passeriformes > Passeridae > Chloebia > Chloebia gouldiae. The sequence goes on along the minus strand of QUSF01000009.1, from coordinate 14,854,190 downwards.
CATGGATTGTTCTTCAAATCACTCAGATACTGTTGTTTTTGTAAGTCTGTGCAATATGGAAGTCTGTGACATCTGAAACAATGGCAGTTTATCAAAATCTATTTCTAAACCAGTGCTGTTGTAATTGTAGAACAAATGAAACCATGATTATGTGCAGAGTTTACTATCTAAATATGTGAAAAGTACTGTAACAGCCAGTGACATGCAAACTGTAATCCATGAGCAATGGAAAACCGGTAGCTGTTCAGTAAGCAAAAGGCATCTGAAAGAGGAAGCCTGTTGTCTTTGGCTAAATGAACTACAAAGGGGCCAGCACCTCAGAAGAGATTCTAAATACAGAAAGTATTGGGATCTACTGATAATCTGTTATTCATGCTCAGATTGGGCAATTTACATCTAGTTTGGGTGTGCTTACTAAACACTGAATAATAAAGCAAGAAGTCACTATCATTCTTTGCTGGTCAAGATTTTGTTATGAGTCATTTTAACCTATACACAAAGATTGACCTAGTAGCAAATTAATCCAGCTGTGTTTTGGACTAAAAGAGAGCTTTTAAAACAGGTAACACGAGTACATACATAGGAGGAAAGAAAGAAGGCCTAAACAGTATTGAAGACTAAAACAATAAAAAGATGTGAAAGGGTCAAGGTTACTAAAGGGGGAAAGAAGATTTAAAATAAGAAATAAGAGATTAGAAATCTAGATCCAGAAACGTCATGGACATTCAATTACAGGAAAATCTTCCTAAATTAGGATGACAAGAATTAACATAAAAAGTATTATGGCTGTTTAGGAAAATAATTTAGAAAATATTTATATGATTTCAAACAAAAGCTACCAGTAAAAGTAAGTTTTTACAGGTATATACAGTGAGTATATTATAAAAGCCTGTTGAAAATAATTTCTGTAATTGGGAAGATCGTTTAAGAAACAAATCAAATTTCAGTAGAAGCTATTTTTTCTTTCAGGTTCTCATAAAAGAATTTGTTTATCAAGGACAGACTGAAAAATCCATTTTTCCTAAAAAATTAAAACCTGCTGTAAAATGAGAAAGCCATTTTTTAATTTAAGAAATTCCTTCTGTAGCTACATACTATAGTATTCTCTGTGTCTGGCTATCATTGAACATTTCTTAGAAGTCTCAATCTTTTTGAGGCATCTTGCAGTCAGTGTAATGTGTATTGTAGTTAAAAGAATGTTTATAAAGTTAATAAGAAAAAGGATTAAATCCTCTAATTTAGAAGGAATCCACTAGAAACCTACAAATACTGAATTCTATAAAAATATTCTCTTCACTCATTAGTTGTGAGGCACTGGGTGTTTGAAACCAAGACTTTGACTGGAAATCTGCCTAGTTCAAGAAGTAAGGCAGAAAGAGAGGGAGTAGGAACAGAATTCCTAAGGATTTATAGCAAGAAGGGAAATGTTATTTTATTTATTTATTTATTTATTTATTTATTTATTTATTTATTTATTTATTTATTAAATACTCAAAATCGAAACTGAAAAAACTCTGGAAAGGCTGTGGAATTTGGTAGTATTTATTTAATTGGATTGCTGTAACTTCATGCAACTGTAGTTTAAATTTCTATTAAGCTCAGTGTGAGGAAATATTTATTCTCCTTGAAGTTAGGCAGGTAGAATTACTAAGAGCCTCCTCTCCCATGCTAAAATGTCAGGAAGTTAATACAATGTACTCAAGGCATTGGTACAAGCATATACAGCGATCTAAAGCACTGTTGTTAAGTCAAAGCTGCTTAAAATAAGCTACAGTGAAAATACAGATCTGTTTTGAAGTTAATTGTGGCTTTGAGTCAAACTACAGATCTCGTTTGAAATTAATTACGGCTTGGAAAAGTATTTTGGAAAGTATTGTGGTCACTGTTTGGTGCAAAAAGACTTATAGTAAAAGTGTCACATTTTTCATGTGATGTTTCTGTCTGCTACTTTGATTAGCAAGCCCCATCTAATGTTGTGATAGTCTCTAGGAGAACCTACAGCAGTGTAAGAAATTGATTTTCAGGGAACAGGCTTACCATGCTCCAATTCATTGTGGGGGGTACTCTGAGTGAGAGTGCAGGGGTGAGATTCCACCAGGATGAGACGGGGGCACATGCACCAGGAGTGATCAGCCCCTGTGCTTCCAGTGCTGATGGGAGCACATGGGGCCAGAGCGGGGCCAGCCTGCAGGAGATGCCCCAGAGGCACAGCCCCAGCTGTGTCCCAGAGCCTCTTCTCCTCCAGCACTGTGTGCTTAATTCGTACAGACACAGCCCTTACCTGGCTCACGTTCACAATTTGTCCTTGTTTAACATTAATGTTCTACATTAACTGGTGGAAATGTGCAAATGTCTGTGTATTTACTTAAAGCAGTTTTTTCTCTTTGGGTTATATTTGTGAGACAACAAAGAGTCCATCTGAATTCACTTTCTTGAGTGTCCTCTAGGTATGTTTGAAATCTGGGGTTGCTGAAATACATTTCCTGATGAGGAGTTAGTGGAAAACCCCTCACCTGTAAGGATCCTATTACTGCTGCCAGAGAACTTCAGATCTTGGGTACTTCAGCCCCCAAAAGATATGAGATGAAATCTCTCAGTATAGGATACAGCATTTACAATGATAAAATGCAGACTAAGGATATCTTCATGTTTCTGTTAATACTTTCTGTGAAAAAAAAAAAAAGAGAAAGAAATAATACTATATTAGTTTGATTTTTTTCCTCCATATGATTTTCTTCCTATTCTCTTGAGAATGTTTGGCCTTTTGACATGAGGATAATATGGCTATAACTAATGATGGCATAGATGTACTGAGGGACATAGGTGGTCAAATTGCAGCTTAAAAAGATTTTGCCTGAAGAGGGAGATGGGACCATGGGGGCCATGGTCTAACTCAGGTATCTCCAGTCTCTGGTAGTCTAAAATGCATTTTTTTTTCCATCCATCGTCCTGTATGCGCATATTACAGGCACTTCTGGGGGTGAAATGAGGATATCCAATTGGCTGAATCAAGTTTGCTTCTGAAACTGGCAATTTAGATTCATGTCTGCTGTGCTAGTGTGCTTTGAGATAAGTCATTTTATTTTATCAAAAAACAAGCACTTTGTTGATCTTCAATCAATGCAGTAAGCCTCCAGAGGAAAAAAAAATTAAAAATAAAAAAGAGATAAATGATAACTGCAAAACAGGTACTGTTCGTGTTCATTTTCAGCCTCCCTGAAATTTTTTTGCTTTTACTTGAACTCATTTCAGTCTTCAATGTTGTTCTTCTTTTCAGGTAGAGCATGATTTCACTCCATGTGAATATTAGTTAAACATTATATTCAGACAGAAGCAGGATAAGTTTTTCTGAATGATATTCGGGAAGAAAGAAATGTTTTAGCTGTGAAATTAAGATTTTGTATATATATCAGAATTGTTATCATGAGTAGTTCTAAAAATTAATTTTTCTTTCTATTTTGAAACATAGGACGTTGAAATCTTTGCAGTTTTTGGCTTCACTGAGGACTCACCATGTTTGTGTTCTCTGTATGTCTTGGGAATGTGTTTAATTAAAATGTAAACAAAATAAAACAGATGAATCTTACACTCTTCTGCCTCATCTATGCAGCCATATCCCAACAAGGATATTATTCTAAATAGAAGCAGTTAATCCTAACAAGGACAGGTAGCTATCCCTAGCTATCCCTAACAAGGATATTATTCTAAATAGAAGCAGCTATTTTTTCTGTTAAAATTTTACAGAATTTATTAACAGAATAATTTTACAGAAAAATTAGCTGCTTCTATTTAGAATAATAATCACTTCAAATACCATCAACTGCTGAAATACAGCCTTACATGAAAGCTAGAAGAATAAGCATCAGTTTTCATAAAAAATATTGAATTAGAATCTTAAATATTCTGAGCCCATTTTCTACAGTTTGGGTAACATACAGGGGATTTGAGTTGCTAATTTCATTCACTCCTTTTACATAAGTCACTTTTGAATACTTTTTACAATATGCTTGGAAAGACTACAATGATAAAAAAAAACAACATCTGTGTGACATACATTTTTCACATTTTGAGAATGTATTTAGGTTATGATTCTACGAAATATAAAGTTCCTCTACAGAAAACTTCTGAATAGCAAGAACACATTTTGCAATCAAACTAATGCAAACTAAATTATTAATCTTTACTAAATTTTGATGTTACATCTCAGACATTTTCTGCTTTCAGAGCAAGTGATTTCCAGATGAGGCACATTTAGAACAGTTCCTACTAAGTAGTCAGGCTGCCTTTGATTAAGTTGGCAAAGTTGCAGAATAGATATGGTGTTGTATTGCTCTTGGGCTATGCTTTTTCCCTTTCCAGGGCCCCCTATGACTGGGATCTGATAAGTATTGTCCCCTCCTTCCTGCCCCAATGAGATTGGTGGAGAGCCAGAAAGCTCTCCCTGTCCTGAGACTAGATAAGGCCCCGTCCCTTCCTGGTTCTCTCTCTTTTCCCCTTCATCTCATGGAATAAACAACTTGGACAACCACATCAGGGAAATGAAGCCTCTTTTGAATCTTTGCCCAGCTCCTGAGCTGCCTTCCTTCGAGGCTCCTTATATCTGGGCTAGCCTGGTGATTTGGGGGGGCTGGGAGGGATAGGCATGTCAATATGACAGGCTTGTATGTTAACAGCTCCGCCAAGATAAAATGAAGCACAGAGTCACTGAGAAGTGTAGATTTACTGATAGGTCTCAGAGTCTGAATAACACACAGCAACACAGAACATAAGAGGAAATTAACCTCGTGGAAAGACACAAAAAAATATAAAACAAAATTAATTGTTTCCTCTTACAGTTGTTTCTTGAATAGCCATAATTCATGGATAGGAAGAGAGCATGTGAAGGAAATACAGTATATAGGCATTGTTTTCATAAGTATAGAACCAGTTTGATAAAAAAAGTTCTTAACATCTTTCAGGAAGAGACACAAAAACTGACTGCTATGATCACAATAAACATAATGAATATGGAAAAAACACTAATGCAACTAGAGTTGCATAAATGATTGAAAGGGAAGAGAAAAGTAAGAGAAGTTTTAATGAATGTCATACGGAAAAAAAACCAGAAAACTGATGCAGCTGGTTCTCTGCCCTGCATTTTACAGCATAAGTGTAAATCTAAAGACACTTTAAAACTTTTGAACAAAATCCAAAAGGATATTCTCTATATTCAGGCAAATTCTTGGACTGATAAATTGATTTTTAAAAAATCAATTATTTTCTGCTCTTTCTTACATCTCTCCCAGCTGCAGGCTCATCAGTTTTATTGTAGTGGCTTTGATGTAAAGCAATAAAGATATGTGTAAGGTGACTTAAAGGAACGATATGAGCCAGAGAGTTGTGAAGCTTAAAATTAAAGCATTTCACTGTGCTAGTAAAATTATGGCTTTCTAGAGTGATTTTCTTCTTGAAGAGAATTATTAACCTTGTACAGGAAAGGCGTAACAGATAAATTGTTATTAGGATTATTTTTCTTCTTGATTTTTTTTTCATTATCTTGTTTTGCTTTTAAGTAAGCCTGGTGAGAACTACTTGCCTTGCAAGGAAATATACATCAAGGATTTTTTTCTACAGAAAAAAAGACATTGTTCTTTCTCCATTCCCACTAAGATTTTATAACTAAGAAAAGCCTTATATACTGGGTAAATTCCCAGTGTCACTTCTTTCTTAAGACATTCAAGTGTAAGGCAGCTGATAGGCACAAGGTTTGCTGGTGATCCCTTCAATCAAAAAAGTAGAGAGATTAGTCAAAAAAATAAACAAGTTAAACTGATGCTGTATAGGGCAACCCAAAAGTCAACGAGATGCCATACACACTGTTTAAATGGAACTCACTAATGAGGTGACTGTCAGTCTCTTCTCTCAAGTAACAAGCAGTAGGACAAGAGGAAATGGCCTCAGGTTGAACCAAAGGAGGCTTAGATTGGCTGTTTGAAAAAAATTCTTCACCAAAATTGTTGTCAAGCACTGGAGCAGGCTGTACAGGGAAGTGGTGAGTGAGCAACCCAGGAAGAATTTAAAAGACATGTAGATGTGGCATCTGGGGACGTGGTTTAGTGGTGGATTTGGCGGTGTTGAGTTAACAGAGAGACCTCATGACACTGGAGGTCTTTTCCAGCCTAAATTATTCTCTGAAAATTGTGTTTGCCTGCATCCAAATGACCTGCTGAGGCTTTCACAAGAGCCTTGTCAAGGTGGAATATATTGGATGATGATAACTAGACTGTTCAGCTGGCATAATTCAGAGCAATAATCCTGTCTCTAACAGAATATGGAAGGGTAAGAAACTTGGTTGTGCTGATTGTATTTTATTTATAGTCCTAGAGAAAGGATACAAATTATACAACTGAGACTTTCACAATAACCTATAAGCATAAATCTTGACTTTTTAGAACATCTTTACCATAAGGGTTCAGAACTTCAGAAGTTATCGATTCCAACAGCAGTGAGACATTTAAACACCTTTAAACATCTGGTCTTAAATTAATGTGAGATGATGTTTCTAATTCACACATAGAACACCCATTGGTTGATTTGAAAATAAAAACCCATGTGTAGTAACAAAACCCTAAGGTGATTGTATCAAATAATGATTGCTGTGAATTATATTTTAATGGTGTAATAATTATATATTTCATTGTGGGGAACTTCTGTTTCAAAACGACCTTGTCCCCTGAATTTGTGAAGTTTTGTTTAGGAAGGCTGAATCACTTTCAGAAAATCTATCTCCCTCCATTGACTTTGCAGTAAACAAATGACTAGAAAACAAACAAAAGATGACTAAACTCCCACCTGAGTTAAATGAAGTAATAAACTATATTACAAATTCATAAATCAAAGACCCAAAAAACTGGCATTATTTCTTTGAAGGGGAAGGTCACCTAGCACAGTATCAGGGCAATGGAGAATTCTGAAAATATGATCAAAGACTTGAACAGCCCTTTACCTTCGGGAAAACATAAAGGGGACTTTTTCAGCACTTCAGCTGAAAAAACAGGTAAGTGAAAGACAACAACCTGAAATAAAATGAAAATATCAAGTATAAATAAAAATCCCAGTAAAATAGTAGATAATGTATAACAATCACCAAGAAAATCCATGTGCTTAATCCCAAAGAAGCAATTAACAGTATTTTTAATATGAGATTACTATAGTATCATTTTTTATAGTATAATTGGGTTTTGTAAATTGGTATGACCCTGACACACAGTCTCACACAGTTCTGCAGGGTGAGTTTACACCCATTTCCTCAGTCCTTCCTATAGCATATTTGTCAGCACCTGGGAGCCTTGGAGATTGTGTCCTTTTACAGCAGAAAGCATTAGATCATGCTAATATTTTTTTTCAAAGGATAACTTTAAGGAAAACAGAGACAAATGAGCAACACAACCTGTGATACTACAAAATGTAAGACCAAGTTTGAATTTCCCCTTAATGCTAAGTTCTCCAGGCACTGAAATCCAGAAGAAAGTCTGAGACTCTCCAATATTATTTCTTGAAAATAATTTAAAGGCTTTTTCACAGTTCTAGTGCTGACTTGAAATATTTTACAGCCTTGATTTGTCTCCAAACTGTATCTTTTAATCACAACAAACTGTCACACACTGTCAGTTTTCACCTGTGGAAATTATAATGAGCAACTTCACTTTACAAAAACATATCTAACTGATTTCAGATTGATGGGAATAGCAAACAAATGTGCCCCAGCCTTTGATGAGTGTATTTGTGCAGCTTGGAAATTTCATCTCAGAAGAGTAAATGTGTTCTTGACAGTTGGAATACAGATAGCACCAGTGCTCTTTTCTACTAACACCTCTCTTCAAGCAATACTGAAGTAATCATGGGATAGATGTTGATTTCTTGCCCTTCATGCACTGTTCCATTACCTCTAAGCTGCAATCTCTAAAGGCCACTTCCACATGTAGTAGTAGACCCCTGAGTAATAAATCCTCTCTTGGTTCTTACAAATGCTTTCTTCCCTTTATCAAAATCCCAGATGTAGTATGTGTCTACTCTTTGATACTGCAAGGATTTTCCTTTCCTAACTGTATTACTTTGAATTGCAAGTGCATGATGAAATCCTCCCACCATGTTCAAACAAATTGACAGATCAATTAAAGGGTATGCTTGCCTTGTTGGCCAGTATTCAGGAGTCCTTGCATCATACCTGTTCAGTCACCAGTGAAGGGGAAGCATATGAAAGTTGATGTCCAAATTACCACTACTAAGGCAATTCAAAGCGGACTACTCTCTTACACAATGGCAAGTTCCTAGGAGCTCAGAGAACAAGCAGATGGTTATACATTCTCTCTATCTGGGCAGTAAGTTTCTCCACTACCAGCAGTGAAATGGAATAGCAAAGAGGTGTTTTGTTAAGAGCCACCACTGTCTCCCTTCTGCTTTAAGCAATAGATGCGACTCAGGCTTCAAATTCCCTTCAAACACAAAGTTTTTATGATATTTTCCTAGTTACTGGTAAATTTTAAAGTATTGTTGAAATACAGGTTACTTGCAAATCTTGATGTCCTTAGCCTCATTTCCATACTATGTAATGTGGAAATAATTGCAACCCCAGAGACTTGTAAAACCATCAAGAAAACACAGCAGAGTATAGCCATAATGCTGTTTTGGACAACAGGAAATAACTGAGGCTCAAGAAGAGTTGGCAGGGACTTAAACATGTGGAGTACAGTTGACTGTATTGAAAGGTAAAGCCCCAGCACACGGTGCCAGGGTGAGGTGCCAGCCCACACACTGCTGCTTCTAGCTGCCCTCCATTTAGTCTGCCTTTGAACAAAATCCTGCCTTATGAAGGACTCCCTGTGGAATCAAGATAATTGTCTTTTTAAACACTCAAAACAAGATAAAACATTTACTATATTTTGTTTTCCACCAGATTTTTGCAACTCATTTACAGAATTGTAAATACACAAGCAATAAGAGCTTTCTGCATTATAAAATGGATATCAAGCCTCTAATTACATTTCAACTGTGAAAGCTGACTGCTACAAAAATGCTTTCTTTATTGGGACACAAACTAGATGCTTGCTCATTTGGTATAATACCACTGAGATATCAAGCTGCTGGAATTTCCAAAGGTATATCTGGAGGAAAATAATTACATATTTTCTACTATTTTTGTCATGCGAAGGAAATAAAAATTGAGTTTCGTACAGTGATTGACAATTTAAATAATGTCCAAACACTTTACTTTATGAAACTTTAAAACAGAATGGATACACTAGCAATAACTGCAGGGGAAAAAAAGGAAGAAAAATATATAACTAAGTATAATTATACCTGTGTAACAAAGTACATTGTGAATAAGGAAAAATTCAGCACACGGGAAGATGTTGTAACAACTGTGATTAGTACGGATGGAATTTGCCAGTTCTACTAAGCATACCTGAAGCATCAAGTGGTGGTAAATAATGGAGAGGGCTATTATCACCTTCTAAATACCACAGATTAAAGATATTTATAGCCACTTAAGTGTTCAGTGCATTTACTCTATAGCAACAGTTGCAATATTGGTATGAGGTTTTCAAAGAGCTTTCTGTGCTGTGGATTACTAATCACTGCAGCACATGTGTGAGACAATATCTATGAAGAAGAAAAAAATCTGTAAAAATTTGTTTTCAGAGCAGCTGAGTTTTCTTGCCTGACATACAATATTTCAAGCCTCTTTCAAAAGGTACCAGCATATCTAGTCCTTCCTGAACTCAGTGGAGGTGTTGGTCACCAGCCCTTCTAAAACAGACGCAAAGATTTATACTTCTGTCTTCAGAGGATGGATGAAATATAAAGAACTTGTACTTCCTGTTGGGGAAACCATTTTTTCTTCTACCATGGTCTGAACAGTATCTTACTACACATCCACCTATTTCAGTCACTGTGTACAGGAAACAGCACTTGGAAGAAAGTGACCATTTTGGCAAACTTGGTACTATTCTGTCAGCCTTTTGGGAATTTTAGTCTGCTCAACAACTCTGAAAAGGCAGTGTCTGGGGATTCTGATTTCAGAAAATCAGGCACTAAGCCAGGTTTAAAGGTCAAGTATTCCTGGCTCGATAGGTTATTTATAATTCTAAACGACTCAGCTGAAAGATTAACTGGAATGAGCATAGATGGACTACTGCACAGCTAGGAAGAGTAGATCTGCACAGTTCATCCTAACATGGGAACCGCTACCGCTCAATCGGCACCAGCTGGGTCTATCAATTTACACCCATCACCGCTCACTATCATCTGCCCTTGTGAAAATTTGCAGGTGGAAGGCATATTCTCCAAATAAACTGCAAGAAGCCAAATCCATGGTTGATCAACCTCTGCTAAATGACAAGTGTAAGGACCTAAAGAGCACAGTTGCCTCTCTCAAACAAGGCCACAGAAGGACTTTGCATGAGATAAGAACAGAATGGAGCAACAGGATAGCACTATCCCAAGGCATAGGAGGGGAGATCTGGTTAGCACATCCTGATTAGCATGACAGAAAATTCCCCCTGTGGCAAACAGTGTAAAGAAGCTACTGCTCATATCATCAACCAAAAAAATGATCACCCTGAGCTATGGCGTCTGTGACTGTCAACAACCACTGAAGCCCCCACAAATATGCCTCCACGGATACCTAGAAGCTGGACTGCAAGATCAGCCACCACAGCAGGAGCTTGAGAAAAGATAAAGGTGGTACTATTTCCTGCATGCTATCCCAGACCTAGGGGGAGCCTAGCAAAGCTGAGGGAGAAGAATGTATCGTTGATAATGGACAGAATGAATGCACAACTTGTGGGTCACAAGGAAAGTCAACTTGGCATCTGTGCAGAAATCAGCTCCAACTGGGTAAAAGGTACTTCCAGCAGGAGGAAGATCATGAACTCACAACTCACCAACTCAAAACAACCACCAAATTTAGAGAAAGACTGAGCATGTAGACTAATTAATATTAGAAGTGAGGGAAAAATTTAACCAATAGAACAAGAGAATTGTGTAGCCAATGTGCATTCATTCCTTCCTAAGATCTATAAATAGTGAAAAGTTTTGAATGACATAGGGACCTCCACCACCAAGAAGCCCAGGGTGAAAAAAGACCAGCAGGATGTCATTGGATCCATGGGTGGTGACTATTTTCTGCTTGATCATTCTCTCTGTCCCTACACCCCACTTCCCCCCACCTTTTCTATTTATCTCCCTCGCTCACAATCATTGTTAAATAAAACCCATATTGTTGACTTCAGCATATGATCTTGTTTACACATTAATTTGGGCAGAAGCATCCCTCACTATTCAGACCTTAAGAAGGACCTCTACAAAGGATGAAGGATCATGAAAGTATCACCACTCACAGAGGCTGGGAATCTGCTGGAAGTATATGGCTAGTCCAGCTATATTCCCTTGAGCACAAACACACTGACTTTACCTTTCCTACTCAGAAGGCCACAGTATGACCAGTTCATTATTTAGTTTTTAGCTGCTCTCTTACTATGCTGTAGATGAACATTTGTAAATATATACATTTCAAGCCAGGTTGTTGTCATGGGTTAAGTGAATTACTACTAATCTGGCAATAGCTACAGGGGGGAAATGCCAGTAGATATCATCTTCTTTTTGAGCTTTCTCCAGATTTCAGAAGAGATGTGTGATCCTGTACCTTGAACACAGAAGGAGAAGCTGTGTTTGAACTTTTTCACTCACCAGCACCTCCTGTGCTCCCCGCTCCTGCACCCTTCCTGCTGCCTCCTCTGCCACCTCCTCTGCCACCCCCATCCGAAATTTCCTGATCCCTCCAGGCACTGATGAATTTGTCCCTCCCTGAATCAGTTCTGTGTGGAGACACATGGGCTTAGCAGCTCTCTGAGGCAAGACACGATGGGCCAGAGCTGCTGATTTAATACATAAGATCATGGGCACCTGTGGTGCTATATAAATAATAAATTTTTTCCAAGGGAGATATTCCTCTCCCTCCAGTACCTAGTTGAACTACACAATGTTATCCAAAAGATTTATTTCTTTCCACTGTCAACATGTATTGGAGATATTTAAATGGCAAACATAGGTTCTGTCAAGTTATTGATGGAAAACTGAGTACAAATTTCTTGTTCCAGTTCCAGATTCAACTATGACTCTCAGGAAGCTGAGAAACTGATACAAGCATAAAGGATCTACAGTAGATACCCACAGGAGAAGGAGGAAAAAAAAAGGAAAGATAGAATATTTTCCCTTTTTCTCTTTTTCTCTTCACTACCATTTTACTTCATTCTGGTTTGTTCTTTAGATGAATATTTTAAGAGACGTTTTCTTTGCTTATATATTATTAATGGTTTACTTTTAATCTATGTATATAATATATATCCCAATGTTCAAAGGGCATGTAAACATCTTCCTTTTGCAGGACTTTTCCTGTGCATATGTTCTTTTATTCTATTTTGGTGAATTTTTTTTCTGCATACTAAGACTGTGAGAAATTACAGCATCTCTCTTCTCCGTCATAAGATTCATGAGTGTTTCCAAAAATACTATTTTATGATAATACCAAAAGTGTCTTAATTTTATATAACCCTAATTTTTCACTGCTTAACTGTCATGGAAAAAATTTCCAAAGCTCTAAAGTAGCCATGAAAGGAAGATAGCCTGGTGGTCTAAAATCCAAGGCTTAGCATCATCTCACATACAAAGACTTTCATGTTTTGGGGTTTTTTTTATCTCCTTTATACTTTCATAAGCCACAACATCATAAATCTTAGTGAAATATAAGAATTTCTGAATTGATTCTCTAGACTTATACCAGCATATTCTCCTTACTTAGTAATGACCTTTTGCATAAACTGTAAAAACATCCTTCTATTTGTAATTGAAATTATAGGATGGTAAAATACTAACTGAAATTTCAGCAATAGTGACAGATGTAAACATAACCATTCCTCTACTACAATTTTATATGACTTTGTGGATTTATGAAAGAATATGGTCTCATTAAACTATCTCCTGAATGCAGAGTTGATTCTTATAAAGTAAATCTTTAAATACCATGCCTAAAATATTTCTCACCATTCATATTGTCTCTTTCAAAAAAATTGATGACTTTTCTTTCAAGTCAGATCACACTAGTGCAAAGCAAGGCACAGAATTATGATACCAATTTTCTCTCAGCTGCTGTGAAGTAATGAGTGTTTATTTTTAAAGTACTTTGTTCACCTTTAAAACCTACGATTAGTACAAGATTATAAAAAAATGTTTTGTTCCCAGAAAAAGGCTTTGGGTATATAAAGTACATGCCAAATAAAATATAAATTTGCTACCATTATCTAGTCAAAACCAAGATATTTCTGTCCCCTCATTGTAGTTTATACTTGCAGTCATAAAATTTATGTTATTAAAAATACCCTTGACTATTTTTAATCTAGGAGTTTAAAATGCCATATTTTTCATGCCTGTCCCTTAATAAAAGTACCTTAAATGAACAGTACCATCATTTCTTACCTAGTTATAACTGTTAAGACCTCAGAAGCCAGTAAGACCTGAGCATACTACACAAAATACAAATTGTACTGTGAATTACTCTCTGAGCTGTTACCTTGTGTGAACCGAACACATGCAGGTAGCACCAAGACAGCCACAATGCACAGCTGAAGTGCAAAAAAAATATTTATTCCATTATTTTGCTGTCAAAACAGGGACACATACATTGCTAATTTTATCTCATCTTAGCAGGGGCAAAAAGCAGAGAGGCCTGGATGCTGCCTGTTACATATCAAAGGCCTGGTGCAGGAACAGATCTTCACAAGGCTGTGTTCTGCAATCGCCAGACTTCTCATCCGCCTTGCTCCCTTTCTTCTAGACCTGTGAAGAATGATTTTTAAGTCTCTTACAACATTCTCTGAGCTGAATTCTTGAAACAGACAGAAAACAATGTGAATTCTCCCACAATTAATATTCTTAGCATCCTCCAGCTCCAAGGTCATCTTGAGAGGAAACAATTCAAAATCCAACTTTTTTTCCTCAGAAGTCTTCCATCTTTAACCCATTCCTCCTTCCATACCTCTTTGGATATAATTTTAAAACACACAGTTGCTGATGCCACAAACCCATTTCTGTTTCCTGGTGGTTTTGCAATAATGATTTCCTTTCTACTTGCTTCTTACATCAAACAATAAATATGAATGTCTATTTATTGACAATAGAGAGCTCTCAATGGTTTGTCTTGCAGGCAGCTTGAGAACTGAGTAGAACAAATGGTTCACAGCAGGTAAATAAACTTTATAAATAATGTAATATTTATTAGTATGGCTATAATGATTCCTAGTGCCTTAACACTTCATACCAGCAATGCAACACCTCTGGAGTAGTGTGGGCACTTTCAGTCACAGACAGTAATTAACCGGGGCAGTGCGGGGTGTAAAGAGCTTTCCCCATCAACACAAAGGACTTCAGTAACTGATGAGTTAGTCAATATACTTCCTCAGTGACTAACTTTTAGCAGCAAAATACCCTACCAAACAATATTTTTTAATTATAATTCTGGCATGCTCCTAATTTTGGCAACTCCTTCTCTCTGTGTTGTACCACCAAACTCAACACTTCCTTTTTTGTATAAGGAATACAAACACAGGTTTATACCTGCATGGAAGTAATTTCATATTCAGACTTCAAAAATAGAAGCCTATTATTTATAAAAATACAAGGCATTAACTAACAGGAAATGCAAGTTCTAGTTCAAAATGAAAATAACAACAACAACAAAAAAAGCATTTTGCTATTTGGAAATCCCTACATCAGCAATCAGGTTGCAAATAGTCGACAAAAAAGACTGAAGAAGAAATGTTATTCAACAAAATTTAAGATACTATTTCAAGAAAAAGAAAATGAAGCCCAGACAATCAGGGAAAATTATTTCAGACTCTTCACTTTATGCAGTAAATAGCTGGGGCTGGTTTGGGAACAGACAGGTTTCCATAGGGAAAGGTGACCCACAGCTGCTCTGTCCCTAAGGAGGAAGCCCAGAAGATGGTGGGCATTGTGCCTCTCAGGGAGAGTTGACTGGCAGCATGAAGTGACCAGCAGAGCTCCCTGAAGCCACAGGGGAGCCTGGCACTCTCAAGCATTATGACTGTCATTTAGATAATATGAATATAACTATCCCATTACTCCCCGAGAACATGCTCATAGCTGAACCACTGAAGATCTGGGAAATTGCTTTAAATTCTCTTTGCTGAGAGCTTATTGCTCACAAGGGAATGGTTCTTCCTCTATTTTTCCAGCTGTTAAATTACCTTCAACGACACTTTTCAGCATGAAGATTTGCTGCAGTGACTTCAGAAGAGCTGAGGAAGTGATGTGGTAAATGTCAGTGTAGTTCAAATTATGTGAAACCTATGAAAAAATCCTATTTTAAAGACATTTTTTTAGTTGGAAAGTCAGGAAGTAAAAATACATTTTTAGTTTTCAAAGTTGTTTTTGAATGTGCTTTCCTACAAATTCTACCATCAACATCAGAAATCCATCCATCTTTTCACCAGAAAAGAATGGTTTGATAATGACATCTTCAATGAATTGAAAGGGCAGGACTATCTTCCAACAGCTGGTATGTGCTAAGGATGCCATGGTGGCTGAATTCTGGTCATCAATTTACTAGAGAGAGACAACACCAAGATAACTCTTTAAGCAGCTTTCTATCCAATCCTTAATTATTATCACAAAGAAAGTAAATTCTAACTTCATTGGGGGGGAAAAAACAATAGAAATAGTATTTTTAAGAAAGTGAAGATTACAGCCAGAGATTAAATTACATTTTGATTAAAAAAAATTAAAAAACTTTACACTGAAGCAAAGGTATAAAATGTCAACCTTCCACGTACTTTTGCATCTATTAACATTAGTATATGGGCACATTCACCAGATGAAGACGAGTCACTTGAAAAATAAAAGGGAACTATTTGGAGCTTGAAATTCTCATGACACTTTAACACTGAGTTTAATATTAATTTTTTAGTGGCAAAATGAAAGGGTAATCTACTTTAAACAGCATTTCTAAAGAACAAATAAATCATTAGAATAAATAACTAACCAGGTGCAGCATAAATATGATACCTTAGTAAACTGTGTAAACACTGATGCTCAGCAGTGCAAGAGACAGAAGCTGAGGACATAATGTCCCCAATCACCACCCCTAATAGTCCTAACAATAGTCTTTTGCTAGTCTTTTGTTCATTATGTTGATAACCATTAATATGTAATGCTTTGCATGCATCATAGATCAGACTAGAAAATGGAAGAGTGCAAGGGATTCAATATTCATTAGACAATTTTTTCCCAAGATCTGGAAGTTTCACAACTGACCAGCACCCACCAAGTCAGCCCTCTGTGCTTTCTGATCCCAAAATCAGGCACTAGGAGAAATGATAACCACATCCACCGGCCAGGGGATATGCTAGAGAATGGACAAGGTCCTGAAAAATAATGCTTTACCTAAAGAAAATGTTAACATTGTTTGTGCTGTATCTTGGAGATATAAAAAATAAAGGATTTAATACAATGTTTCCCTTTTGGTCTTGCTGCAATAGAGGACATCCAGTCAAGACATTAGTCATCAGATGAGAGCAATAATCTATGAAGATTGCCATCAGAGGTACCTTGTTTGTGCATTCAGTTACAAATAGCTCTTTCTATACAGCCATATGGACATGCTGCTGTGTTTATGTAGTTTAGGCACAAATGCACAATCCTAGTAGGAGTCACCACAGTCTTCCCCATGTGTTATAAAATTCATTAGACTCTAGTCCCCAGCCATAAAACAAAACCTATGCTTTGCTCTCAAACATCTACTTCAGTGTTACTGATTTCCACACAAGCTCGCTATGAGCTATCTTCTGCCTTTCAACATGGCCTCTCCAGCCCAGGGACTCTCTCTGCCAGCCCTGGGAATTGCCAGAAGACATTTCAGTTTGCTCAGAAAGCTGAGCAAGCCTCAGCTGTCCCTGAAGGATCGCCTGACATGAGGATGTTCAGGGTCCTTTAAACACTGCTGAAATGTTGAACCCGTTCCTAAGAGAATGCAGCCCATGATAGGCTGTGTAGGAGGTAATGACACAGCAATGGTTTAAATTAGCAAAACCCTCATCCTCTGAAACATGATTTCCATTGTTTTCCTCTTCTTGATAGTTTCCCAAAACAGCAAATTCAAGCACCTCCACTCAAAAATACAGCTACTGATTTGAAAGCCTCAGTAATAACCTGATACATCCAACTCTCAATAAACTCTGAAAAATTTATTGTGAGCAGGGAAGGATTCTGCCCTGGGGCTCTTAGCTTTTTAGATCATTATTTGCAGAGGATCAAGATTGTTGTTGAGTTTTCTAAGCCAGAGTGTGACTAAGAACTTTTTATCTGTTTTGCAGGTAGCACAAAAGCCTGAGTTTATCACTCGAAAATATAGCACACAGAGTTATTTCCAGTAACACTGTACTCCAAATCTCATTCCACAAAAATAAGGGGCTGTGGCACAGCTAGGTATCTTCAGAGAACCAGCCTGACTGTCTCTCCAGCACACTCAGCACCGAGGCAAATGTTTTTTCCATCTCAGCTGGGCATCCTGGTTGTCAGTGCTAACTGCATTCATAGTCCAAATGCTAAGCTAACCTTTCTGACAACTTCACACACTTTTGTATACATTATAAGACATTCCTTCACATCTGAAAATGACTTTAAGTTAAGATTAATAGACTGATTTTCATAAGTACTTGTCAGTAACTGTGAATTACTGACACTTTTCACAGAGGTTTTCTGGGACAACACAAATCTTAAAAGCACTGAGAATACTCAACTTCTCCACTGATCGATATTCTTCACTCATTATAGGCATGTGTTCATGCACTGATTGAAGGATCAGTACTGTTGTTTTATTTATGGTCTCTTTTTAAAATGCAATTATACATTCAAAATATGACAATTTCTTCTTCTCAATAGCTTTGGCACTAAATGAGATCTTTAATAAATCATTTTTATTGTTACTGCTCTGGTCTTTTCTGCAAGTCTCTTGTTATAGGAAAAATGTTTTTATCCCTAAGTGCTATCTCTTATTTCTCATGTTTGTTTGGGGGCTTTGGTCTTTGTTTTTGGATTCTTTTTGTTGTTTTGGGTTTGGGGTTATTTTTTGTTGGGTTTTTTTTTTTTTTGAGTTGAAGTTGGGGTTTTTTGGAGGGGAGGGGTTGTTTGGGTTGTGGATTTTTTGAGAGGCTCCATTGTAGTCTGCTAGAGGATACAGTGGGGGTGGTAGTAATACTTTCAAGGTTATTTCAATATGATTTTAAAGATGAAAAATATTTATTTTTTATCATGCCTTTTCCGACTCATTTCCCTGAAAAGAAACAAAAGCAGTGTGGTGCCACAAAAGTAGCATTTTTGTATATCAGTCTGCTGCTTACTACTGCTCCTGGGAACTGCCTTTGTGGCATTACAAATGATAGCTCAGGATTGGAGCAACAAGATTGGAAAAATAAAGATTTAGGATTTAGGATCCAACTCTGATACTTCTCTAATATTTCTCAACCAAATATATTTCCTTCACACAAATTCATATATCTTACAATTATCCTTAGAAAAAATTGTTGAATATCTACTGCAGTCAAGTTCTGGGTCATCATTTGTGTAAGAAGGCATTTCTGAAACTCCAGTGCAAGTGCCCAGGAGTCTGTGTCATCCAGCCAGTAAATAAAATCCAGGATATGTCTCCAGTTACTTAATTTACTGTTGTATAGCATATTTTCTTATTGGGTCTGAGTTTTTTCCAGAGAGGTGCACTGCAATCTTTATTGTTGAAAGAGGGTAGGGGAAGAATGCATACTGTCAGGGAGTGTATATGGTGGGGTAAATATTTTGACAGCCTCAGAGGCGCCATGTAGAAACTTCAGGAGCAACAAATTGTCAAATAAATGTGTTACCATAGCGTATTTTCTGAAGTGATCAAATATTAAAGTGTTAACAGACCACTAAGTGTTGCCAGTATTTGGCAATGTGGTATCCCAGAATTAGATTTTTTGAGGATAACCATTTCAAAATTATGGCAGCGCTGCAGTATTGTGGAAATGCTGTGGAGACCTGAAGAACTACAGTGTAATTATTATAAATGCGATCATTAATTTTAGAAAGTTGCTTAATGGGTCAATTTTAAACAGGTCTGTTTTCTGGCAAATTCTATACATTCAAGACAAAAAAGACTAAACCCTCCACACAAAACATATCACACTATCCTTCTGTGAGCAGTGTCTGTTTGACAGGAGTAGCTAGTCAAGAAAAACCTTAGAGCAGAAGCTCAAAGCTCATGATTTAGTCTTCTCCTCTGGAAGAAAACACATGGGTAAGTGTTTTAAATCAACTATTTAAATCAAAAGCCCCTTATTTGGATTTAGGATGTCCACAAGGCAGCACTGCACCAGAGCTGAATGAGCATTTCTCCTGTGTCCTAATCCCACAGCACAAACACCTAAGCTATACTGGCATGTAGACACATCACTGATGCTACTGGAAGCAGCCATGCTGAAGCTGGCACAGAACTCCATCCACAGTGGCCCACCATGCATAAAGGCAGCATTTCCACCTTCCTTTGTTTTAGGCAGGCTGGGATTTCCCTCTCAGTCCTTACCTAGATGCTGATATTCAACTAAAACTTCAAAGACTTGCAATTTCCAAATCATCTTTTCAAACAAGACTGCAGACATTTCATCAATTGTTTCAAAATCTATTATGAGAAGGACTGAGGTATAGATGAATGACTGGATACATTAATATATTCTTTTTTACTCTCATTTTTCTAGGAAACCAGGCTACCAATAGAATCTAGTTGCACACAAACCTCTCAGTTTCTTTTCATGTCAGTATTTGTTCAGGGGCCACAACAGCTCTCTGCAACCAAGGAAGCATCATTATTCATTTACCACTTCAGTGCTCATTTAATCACCTCCTACCACAGGAAACATAAAAAGTTTTTATATAATCCCAGGAGATAAGACAGTTTAAAAATAGACACACCATTTTTAGATTTTTCCTTTCTGACCTTTTTGAACAAAAGGCAAATGCTTCCAACAAATTATTCAGCACAACTTTCATTCCTCTCTTTGACATAATTTTCTAGCTCTATGGAGTACATGGAGCACTTGTCAGGAACATTTTGCACAGTATCTGATATTGCCTGTACAGCAGGTCATTTGGGGAGGACCTGAGAAAGCTGCATATTAATAGTGAAAGAGAGATGTCATAAACCTGTGCAAGCAAATCATTTTCCTGACTGCTAATCCATGTATATACAAATCTAGGCTTATCTTTTCTCTAGAGAAAATGCAAAATCGGGACCTGAAAACATTATAGCACAAAGCAAAGGAAACAGAAGTTAAACATCAAAATGAAGCTCCCAGTCTGTTAGAATCAGAACAACAGAGTAAAATGTAGCCTGACATGGAAGAGCAAAAGTCCTCTGAGGGCTGCAGGCAGTGGTCATAGGACTCTCAGCACAGGGCACCTGCACAGCAGTGAGTGGGCTCTCCACATTCCCACAGCTGATAAACAGCCAGCATGCTCCACCTGTGAGTAAACTCTCCCAGTAATGAGTGATAAATTAGAGAATGGGAAGTAGAAGCAATGGGAAAGCATAAAGCCTTTAGACACTGCATCTGGTTGGCATGGGAGAGATTGGTGAGCTTCATTAAATGATCAATTTTAGCTTACTCTAAAGGCAAAAAGCCACACAGTATTAAGGGCCTGTAGAGAGATGCACAAGCAGAGGCACAAAGGTGCGGAGCTGAGTTAAAACAGTTCTGAGAATAATGTAACCAAATAAATGTCCTGAGAGGAGTCTGGACTGGTGAGAACCAGGAGAACACCATTCCATTTCATGGGTGTTTTCCACATCAAAACAAAACCCAGATACTTTGCAGTGCTTTCATGAAATATCCATCTTTTGATTGAAAAGCTAAAGGGGTTTTATTATTTTCCTTCTTTCCCCTAGCCTGTGCTTCTTTCTCTCTCTCCTACTTTCAAAAAAATTGATAGTAGACTGCTGCTCTGAGAAGTCTCACAAAAGAGAAAAGATGAATTTATTGTGTCTTCATGAAAAGCTTTAGCTAAGCCCCATGTTCCAGCAGAAATACATTTCTCTGAAAATGTTCCAATCAACTCAATGCTCTTCATCTGGCCAAGTACAAAAGAGGGCAGCTCTGGCTGACCCTGCTCCAAGAAGGCAGCAGCAAGGGAGGAGCTTTTCTGCAGAGCCACCTTTACAATGAGTGGAAGCAAGCCCAGTCAGCCAGACATGTCAGTGAAAATGAGATAGGAAGGGAGTGAGATGAGAGCTGGGACCCTGCAAAATAACTGAGTGAAGACCCAGCTCCAAGATAGTTTATATTTGTTAGAACACTTGTGCCTTTAAACACTGGGGCATAAGCTAAAATTAAAGGCCAGGCAAAGAAGCTAGAAATCCCCCTATCTTACATATTTGTATCACACTGTATTTTCACATGCTCATGACTATTACTTAGCTAAAGGACATGATTTCACTGTAAGCATTCTTTACAAGGGACTCAATTTTTGAATTTTGTTTAAGACACCTTTTTTTTTGAATGACCAAAACAAAAATATATTTTTAAAGTCTACATTGGGAGCCTAATGCTGCAAGGACTATATTTAAATTATACAATTTGATTCTAATGAAAGCAGAAATTATCCTTGAGTGAATGATTAACAATAAATTATCTGTTAACAGCATATACAGACTGTATTACCACTGCAGTGGGAGGAACACAAATTCACAATACTGAATAGCTGCACATCCAGCATTCCAAAATCAAAAAAAACCCAAAAAACTTCATTAAGATTTTTGTCATTAACAAATTCTAGTGTATTTACAAAATAAATTTTAAAAACCCAAACTTTTCATGTTTGCTCTACTCAAACACAACTATTCTATTTTTTAAGGTGGCAAGCCCACAGACATTTCAGGAGATTATTTGCCAAAGTGTGGTTTTTATTTTTCAGTTGCCTAACTGAATGCACTTCTGTGGAGGGATGTTGAGAGGGGTATTTCCAGAACTTTCTGTGCTCCTAGTGTTGCTGTGGATGCAGGACTTGCCCCTGACTTTTCATATCTTGCTTTCCACATCGTCTGCTGCTATTTTTGCCTTACAGTAAAGGAAATCCAAGAGGAAAGAAAGAAAAAACTCAACCAGCTTCTTTGAGCCCAGGTGGATTCCCAACATCTATTTTTGGAAGCAAAGCTGACAGAAATCTCTTTGCATGTCTGGTGCTGGGGAACCCCACCTAAGGCTGCATGCTTGTGCCTGCAGGGTGGGGGCTGAGCCAGTGAGGTAAAACAGAGAAGAGTGGCACTTCAACAGACACATCTTGACAGTATTCCTTGCAGGTACAATCTTTTGTACTTAAGGAGCTGTACATGCGACATGTCGTCTCTCCTCATTACCTTTCTGTGTACTACAGAAGAGGATGCTGTGAGTGTCCTCGTTTTCCATTGAGGGCTTGGCACACACAAAAACACTTCTGTGACTGTAACTCCATGGAAGAAGAAGCTGACAAGACACAGGACACGTGCTTCCCCATGCAAAAAAGGGTAGGCATTCAGGCCACAGCTCATTGCTTTCACCAATTTTAAAAATGTAAGATCAGAATATGATGGCAGTTCAGGCAATCTAAAGGCAAAGTGGTTCCTTAATTCACAAAAGACTCATAGACAAAGCCCAAAATCATTAACAGAGTGAGGCTTTTGACCATACCTTCTTCATTCCAAATAACCTCCTATTGCAATTCAAGTTGCCACTCAAGTAGCCATAGGCAGTATAGCCAGGTAGAAACTATTCACCTGCGTGTGGGAAGGAGTATTCTGTCTACTGAGCACAGAGCAGGAGCAGTGGAGCTGATGCTTAAACCTGCACGTTTAGCAGGGCCAGAACTTCTGCTATGGCAGCCAAATTGTCCCCAGTACATCTTCAACAGTTACAGCCAGTTCTGCATAGCTGTGGTGGTGCCTGTGGAAATCAAAATCTTGTAGAAATGGAGAAGAGTGAAATTACTTTTTATGTTATAAACACATTTTGAAACTAAATAAAGTATCCTTCCATGGGTTGGTACTTACGGCTTTATAGATGTGTACACTATTGCTGGAGAAAACTAGATTTAAGTGGATAACATGGAAAGGCAAAGCTGCCATGATTAAGGACACCATTCTCAAGAAGAAACAAATCTGCTGAGGAAGTAGTGGGTTGTCACTCCAAACTGGCAAAAGAGAGGGTTGGAGATCCCAGCTACTGACAAACTCAGAATTTCTCAGTACTGAGCAGTTGAGGACTTGTTAGTGTCAGGTACTTGCATGGGAATAGCTACATGTAGTCTTAAAACACTTAAACATTTCTTTAATTTTACATAGTGGGAGCATCATCAAACTCTCACAGGAAAAATCACTGGAAGCTCTTTTGGGTCTCAATTAGACCGCGCCTTGGTGAATGGTCCATTTGTCCCAGATTTCCCACAAAGACAATTAACTGCTATTTCTCCCATGGTTGTAATTCTTCTAATTGCCAGTAATTAATATTTAAAGATATTGCCCAATATCCTTTTGCTGATTAGTAATATAAGTTCATAAAAATTACTTCTTTTCTGTTTCTAAAAGCTGATAATATCCAGCACTGTAGCGTGAACAATACAGTTTTGGACTACAGATGAATATCCTAGGCATTATTATAGTGGAAAAGGGTCTGTTTAATAATAGATTGTTCAAAATATTGAGAAAAAAAAATCTGTAGATTTCTTATTGTAATGATTATAATACTGTGAGTTTGATTAGGTCATCCAGGCAAAGTCTGGAGTTCTGTTTGAAATAATTCATAAAACACTAAAAACTGATTATATACAAAGTGACCTTGTGTTGATGAAATTTGCTACACAATGGCAGCTGGCTACAAAAAGACCATAATAAGACTCAGACATAATTCTGTGGTATATTAAAAAAAAAAAAAAGAAAGAATAAACCTAATACCTGCTCTGCAAAAGCTTTTCTTTAATTATTCCATGCACGTTGTCCCCCTGTCCTGCTGAGGACAGGGAGTGACAGAGTAGTTTGGTGATCACATGGCAGCCAGCCAAGCTCAACCAACCAGAATTGAATTCAGCTGGAAGGTCAGGTTTGAGCAGACCATAGTGTCTGTGTAGTGGCCTTTTACAATGGAGTGACAGATTCCAGTTCTGGGAGCAATGGTTCAAGAAAGACACAGACCTGGTGGGCCAGCTCCAGGGGAGGGCCATGAAAATCCTCAGAGGTTTGAGACACTTCTGTGAATAAAAGCTGAGAGAATTAGGGGATTTGGCTGAGATAATTAATTTTCCTCTTAGGTACAGTGCTGTGTTTTGGGTTTAATATGAGAATAATGTCAATAATACACTGATGTTGTAGTTGCTTAGCGGTGCTTACCCTGAGTTGAGGACTTTTAGATTTTCTGTGCTCTGCCAATGAGGAGGTGCACAAGATGCCATTGAGGGAATGTGGCCAGCACAGAAGCAGCCAAAGAGATATTCATGGATGATGAATATCTCAGATGCCCAGTACAGAAACTAGGGGGGGATGCTCAGAATCATGTCATGCTGCTCACCATACAACTAGAGGGACTTGACCAGGAGGGACAATCGTGCTCAGGAATGGGATGGGATGGGCATTGTTCAACGGGTGGTAAGCAATTGGATTGGGTCTTATATAATTCTTTTGGGTTTTATTCTTTTCTCCCTCTCTTTCTTTCTTTTTCATTTATTATCATTATTAATTATTCAAAATAAGTAATAATATAATTATTAATTAATTAAATAAATAATTTATTATTTTTTCAAATTTCTTTCAATTATTAAACTTTCTTAACGCAGGAAGTTAAGGAACCTTTTCTTTCATTGTCAGTCATTTAAAGACCACCTCTCATCCACAGCTATTTAATGCAGGACACTACAGTAATACATGAAATACTAAATACAGTTTTCAAAATCAGATTTAAAAAGTATTTTCACTGAATCAGATGGACAGAAGAAATATCTACATGGAGTCACGGGGTAGAAAATTATGGATATTTCAGTAAACTAGAGTGAAGTAATGGTTCTTAAAGGGGCATTAGGTGCTAAGCAAAGCAAACAGAAGCAAGTTAAAGATGTCATCTGCTATGCTGAGTGATTATCTGCCTAAATCATAAGGCAAATATAAAAATTGTGAAAATTACAAAAATCTCAGGAAAAACAGAGAAAAGTAATGAAAATTACTGCAGCAAATAGAGGATTAAATAAGCAATATGTAGCATGATAGTACTTTGATTGGTTCAGTTAACTATACTACTTGAATTAGCATAATGAAGAGTAATATGATTTTTCACCTTTCCCCAATAAAATAGTTTTCTAGTCAACATGGGAACCCTAAACTAAACAGTCCCCTGATCCATTGTTCTTTAATTTCAAACACAGAATTTCTGAATGAAGCCTGATTTTTGTTATCATTTCAAACATGTAACATTTCATAATCCATAAAATAATTGGATCTAAAAAAATGGGATTCATATATTTAATATAATCAAGCTGGTTTGTCCTAAAGATTACAAGCTTTAGAGAGTGAACACCGTGTCTGGTGAGAAGCTGGTAGGATCAGTATGGATCTGACTTTACCTTGCTAAGTAATATATACTCACAAAAGTAAAATCTGATTTATTTGATTTGTGTCACAGTGAACTTAGACAAATTGTGGTGCATGGTAGTCAGCCAGAAGGACTCCAATTTAGTACAATCAAGATTTTCTTTACTTGTTTCAAATTGAGACTATCTATGAATGTGCTCAGTACTTCATTGTGCTTGATTTCAAGAAAGAAAGCATTTTTTTTCATTGCTAACACTAATTCTGGGCTTCAGTGATAGAAGTGGCAGTGCTGTTGACAGATTAATAGGGTAGATTGTGTTCTATAAGGGGTGCATAGCCCTTTTTGAAGGAGTAATTCAATATATCCACATGGTCGCCTAAGAAATCAGTTCTTTAGATGCATTTGGAGCTCAAATTGTGACTCTACAAAAAATGCAGGTCTTTTCTGGATGCATCAGTGTGCTCCATTTTTTTCTATTAGCCTTCTGGTTAGGGTACTGAAAAAGCTCTCTACTCTCTCTGCTGAGAGAATTCAAAGCACTCTCTAATCTTCCTGACCAGAAGGAGTATAATCCAGCCCAACACCCGTATTTCTATCAGAGTTGGGACACTGTGCAGGAGACAAGTGTAGAAGGTGGGCTACATCAGAGTGGCTTCAGTGGCATCTGAAGTTCATGAAGAAAAATTCTTTTCTCAAAAAAATTTCCCAGTGAGTTCACATTTTTAGTAGGTTAAACAAAATCAACACTGTTTCACCATCCATTTGTGTAATACTTTAGCAGGGAGTTCACACTGGTACAGAAGATTTGTCTGAGGCAAAGGCTGGCAAATAAATCTGTGCAGACATGCACCATTCTCACAGTGTGATCCAAAAATCTCTGAATCCAAGGTACAGGCTCCACAATTTAATTCCAAATATAAAGAAAATTTTGGTGTCATGGCTTAGGTTGCCTGATAGGTGGCAGTTCAAATCAAAATAATGCCTGATAGTACACTCAGAGGCAGGGGTGTGCTCAGCTTTTAGCATGTGCAGGCCTTGCTTTTAAATTTTCCTTGCTCTTCCTGCATCCCCAAAGACATAACCCTATGTCTCCTCTACATTTGGCAAGCAGCAGTGATTGTCACCAGGGTGGCTCAGAGCCAGATTTCTGCTCCTTTTGTAGCAGAAAACACAAAGCAAAGATGCAGTTAGTTCAAATGCCTGTAATATTGGCATCTTCAAGCATCCGTGGACAAAGTATGATATCTGCAGTGTCACACATATTTTATCAGGACACACAGTATCCCTCTTAGCTCACAGCTTTGCTTCAGCTCATTACTGGATTTCTTTTCTGTGCATTTCCCACTGTTCCAGTGTCCCTTTCTTCCAGTCTTCTTGTTCCATCCATACTTGTTCAGTTCCTTAAAATACCCTTTCAGATTAATGGCAGTTTCTTTCTCTCCTTTCAGTTCCTAAAATGAGGGAGCATTTAATACCTTTCCAGTAGAAATGCTGCAATTTCAAAGAAAGGAAGAAGCCATTAGTCCCTGGCTAAGCTCTCTTCTAGGTGGAGAGCTGTTTGTTGCTCTTCAGCCTGTCCAGTGCTGATAAAGAGCATGAAGGGGCTCACCCTCCCTGCTCATGATGTCAGCACAAAATAGCAGCTGGCAATACTGTGCAGATTTTATTGTATTTTTTTTTTTAGTATAGGAGAAAGCAGAGTTTGTTAGATATTTGTTTTGTAAATTCCATTTCCATTTTATTTAGAAGGCAAGTTCCTGCAATTTCTATCTTAATTACCATAATCTGCTTAAAGTCAGTATGATGGGTACTGCCAGGAGAAGGAGCTCGGTTATGTTTGCTTTGTCCTGGGTGGAAATCTTTAAACAGATAAGTATTGGAAATAGGTCTGCAATGCCTCTTTCTGAGACATTGCCCATGTACAGAAGTTACTTCATGGCTTGTATACAGTAGGATAGATGCAGCAGGGGAGAAACAGTTTAAACTGTATCTCTGCAAGTATAACAATTATCATAAGGAAAACTCATTTTTTCTGTTTCTTTTGGTGTTTTTTTGGGTTTTGGGGGTTTGGTTGGTTTTTTTTTTGTTTTGTTTTGTTTTGTTTGTGGAGGAGATCATATTGGGAATGCTTTTGTTTTCTTGGGAAACAACTTATATGGGTAGGCACATATTATAGATTTCTTCACTATTGAATTTTATTCCTATGTAACTCAATTGAGTCCAGAGTTAGAGTGAAGCAGCAGTAAATCAGGCTCTATTATTCTTAGTTACTTATATAGAGTCACAAGTTAAATTCACTGTGATATAACCAGGAATGTGTGTGGGAAGGTACTTTAAAGAGTCTCTTCAGTGAAAGCCATCAATCTTTCTGACTGCACTAACCTCTACTCCACAGCCCACTGTGCAACCAAAGAGTTTCAGAGGGTGCTTTCCAAGGGCACCCTCATCTGTCACCTCAGAGCAGAGAAGTTGCTGCTCAGTGACTGGTTGCACTCAGTGCTCTCTCTCACCTATTCTGGCTTCATTCTTTATTAATATCATACATCTTAACTGCAAAACTGCTCTGGAGGAAATCAGTGTAACAACATTAATGGACAAGATCGGGGAAGTGAAGGGTGATTACATTTTCTGTAATTTCTAGGCAGGTTAATTTTACCCATTCAGGCTCACTCTCTCACAGCCTTTTATACACTTACAAGCCCCCAAATCTGAGTTCTCAAATGGAATGGCTATAATCAGATGTTTATAACAGAAAGGACAAAAGATTCTGCCTATTGAGACTTCTTGTCTTTTTAGTTTCTGGTGACTATGTCTGACAAGCCAGTTTACTTTTATATTGTTGAGGAGTTACAGCTATTACAGGGTGACCCTTTGCTTCAGAACTACATGTACTTCAGACGCCACAAAATATAGGCACAGTTGCTGCTTATTTTCTGCCTGAATTTGTTTGAAATACATGTTAAAATCCATACATCTTGATGGTTATCATCTGTTTTCTCACTGACATGAACAGGAATGGCATATGTGATGTGTTGTAACCTCCCTGCACCCCTTCTGTGGTCAGAAAGAAGGGTCTTCCCTCACAAGTCACATCTGCTCAGCAGAGTGCAAGCCCTCAGGGAGTGAATTAACATTATATTCCTCAACTTGATTAAGGGGAAACAATCACTGCCAATATAGGTCAGTGTTTTAACACACACAGATACTCAGAGCAACCTTAAGGTTTTTTTTTTAACTCTCTTCAAGTATAGCTCCTCCTAAAAAAACCCAAAACCCAAAAAGCACATGCCAAAGAGAAATCTTCTAGGTTTGGGTCCTTGAACAATAGTAGACCTGATTTTTTTTTTAATTTGATGCTTCAAATGTATACAGCCATAGGAAAGGAGGATGTAGAAATACTTTGTTTAGTACTATTTTTGGCAGTTTTTAATTAACTTTAACTCAAAATTTAATACAGAAGGTAAATTAAATCTGAAGTGCTATTGAAGAGACTTGAACACATGTAGAAAGGGTCACTTCACATTGCATTTATTTCTGGCTTTAAATTGCTCCATTAATATTTTCTATGTTTTCAGTACTAAGATTTAAGAAATTATTTTATTAATTAAGTGGCAGTATGGTCTTCATAGCCTCTTATTAAAAAAAAAGAAAACATGCTAAATTACTCTGGATACCATTTACATAAGGTTTTAGTGAATTCACAGCTGGAACAATTGTGGTTTATTTGGAAACCTTTTTGTTTGGATGTATTGAAGCAGCTAATCTGAAGTTAACCACATAGAAAATGATTGTTTAATTGAATAAAAGCTTTGAGATTTTGATTAGGATTACACACCGCAAAAATAAGAAATGTCTGAAACATTACTGGACTGGCTAAATTTAAGGAACTAGGTTTCCTTACTTCCTAAACTGAAGCCAATATCCTATAGTCTTTTATATGGGTTTTGTCTGCTACAAACACATTTAGAAAGACAAACATGGATTGGATTAGACAGAGTCTAAGAAGCACACTTTTCTTATTTATAAACTATATTCAGATTATTTCAGACTGAATATTGCCTTCTGTCCCATAGCTTCCATAAAGGCGTAAAGCTGTCATTGACTGTTGGAGCCAAGCTAACAAGATCTAGAGTTTGTAAGAAATTCCCCAGTCACGCAGGAAAGACAGTTTTGGTCATTTAACACCATAAACTTCATCCTATCACTGTTTTTTAGGAGTATCTGTGGATATTATATGTCCCAAATCTAGTGATTTATTAATTTGTTTATGAGACCTATCTTATTCACTGCCTTTGACCTTGTGATGAACAGGCAGTGAGTTAGGCTCTACTGTCAGGAAAAATTTAGGTATGAAAATGCTACCATATGAATTTTAATTTGTATGAGGGAAGAAATAAATATGATATATACTTCTTTAAGAAATTTAGATATATGAAATAGCCAGTTTCCAGATATTTTGCAAATATGCTTGTCTGCTGCCATAACACAGGAGAACATCCAAAATAAGCATCACTCTGATTTAGGGTGCACCCAGAGCAGAGGTCAAGCATGTACTTGGCGATGTGCCTCAGTTAAGCGGTGCTTTTGATTCTTGAGCTT
Organism: Chloebia gouldiae; assembly: GCA_003676055.1. Lineage (NCBI taxonomy): Eukaryota > Metazoa > Chordata > Aves > Passeriformes > Passeridae > Chloebia > Chloebia gouldiae. The sequence goes on along the minus strand of QUSF01000009.1, from coordinate 14,823,900 downwards.
CTGCAGCTCCAGGAACAGGAAGGACTAACTTCACCTCAAGATATGATTTTCTTGGAAAACATTGTGCGTAAATTCCAGAATAAAAGAGAGGAATAACCTGCCAAGTGTTCAGTGTGCTGCTCCCTTCACATGATGCATCACTTGCTCTCCTTACAGTTTAAACAACTGGCAGATTTCTACTAAGTCCCTGAATTGGCTAGAAACTGGAAAACATCAGCCACACCATCTGGGTCCAATACAAATGAGGCAGAAAGCAGAATTTTCAAAATGCCAGAGTCCCAGCCTTCCAAAGTGCTCAGTCACTTGTATCTTCTCCAGTCTCACTTCAGTGAAGTTGATTTTTTTCCCATAAAAACACTTATTTTCCACCATTGACGGATGATATCACACTACTGCATGTTTTTCCCACAGCCATGTAGCCTGGGTGAACCTCAAGCAAAAGTGATGACAAGTCCAAACCTGGGGGACCCCAGAGAGGTCTCTGATCTACAATACCTGGCAGAGAATTTCCTCACTGCTTTTGTGATGCGTGGAAGAGGCTAGTTTGCTCAAAACAATGATTCCCAAAAGCTCTCACTGAACTATATGCAAAGTTTGGCTGGAAATCTGTCACAGCTTCTTCCAGTGCATTGCCTCACAGATGCTGCCTGGCATGGCTTTCCCTGCTTCCAGAGCAGTCCCACAATGTGCCATGCCCTCCCATGGGAAATCACAAGTTTCTGCTGGGTTTGTGCCAAAACCTCAACTGCCACAGGGTTTGGAAGCCTGATTAGAAGAGCTGTTTAGCAAGGTGTCTGGGAGACTCACAAAATACAGAACAGGCTGGCTTCCCCTCCCATTTTGAGGAAGCAGTGTAAGGCTGAGTATCATTGAGGTTGAGGTGGGGTTGGCCCAGTTTAACCTCAAATCCCAATCTGAGTCAGTAAGGCCCCTCACTCATTTGTTGTTCCTCATGGCATCAGGACTCCCAGCTCCAGACAAAACCAGTAGGCTGCCCCAACTGACCTTGGAATTCCACACAGCAAGCTCAAATATTTGATCTTTCCTTTTAAAGATTTGATCTAATATTAAGTTAATTTTTTTTAAAACCGACCGGAGAGGAGAGGAGAGGAGAGGAGAGGAGAGGAGAGGAGAGGAGA